>CM050171.1:127124135-127279135 GCA_027410445.1 Discoglossus pictus
CTGCTTCTAATTACAATTATATTCTCTCTTCCCGTCACCTCTTTTTCTATCATTACATCTCTTTTTTCCCCTGTAATGTCAGTCCATTTTCCATATCTTCTAGAGCAGAATTTGATCCATATTGGAGTAATATTTATATTTATGAGCAGGTTTACCTATGGAACTAAATAAGTGCTGATCGGGTGGCTCGGGCATAAATGACTTTTGATACCCCAAGACCTGGCTTTGATGACACCGCATGAGTCTGGTCCCTATTAATCTACTTAATTAAGGGATAATGAATTTTATAGTATCTCACTGTACAGCAAGTCTGCTGCTTGGACATCACAGACAGCCAACTTAAGTGTTGTATCTTAAGTTCTGCACATTCTTGTTTGTTTGATGGTTTAGAACCTTTTAATTCTTTAGTTTATGGGTTAAATCTATTATTTTTGAAGGCTATCTAAAAATACATTATGAATTGGTGTTGGTGGTCTCCTTATGATATCTTCTTGTAGGAAGGTCCGATGTGTTGCTTAACTCAACTCTTCAAGTCTTTCAGGGAGGATAAATCAATAGACCCTCATAATAGAAGACAATGTGACGGACTTTAGGAAAAATGAACCAAGCTCATATTATACGATGAAATTAATAGTCCACTAACCTTTGAGCTTTTCAACAAAGACTTTTGTGATTTTCTCAGATTTCCTATAAACAATGTTAAATTGGCATAATCCATAACTAATTGCTTCCTCTGATCTAGGAATCTAGTCGGTTGGATGTTACTTAGTCTTAATCAAGGCTGCTGTGATAATGGATTACAAGAAAAACAACCCACAAGGTCGTAAAAGTTCAGGTACAAAAATTTTAATTATATAATATTTTTGTATTTGTAAGAATAATTAAAAAATCATGTAGAGGTTGCTTCAAGCTTTTTGTCATTGATTGCTGTGCAATAGTTAGACATTGGCGTACCATATTGGAAGAGCACTTATGAAATCTATTTATCTGATTGTGTTTTTCCACAGCTCTGAATCATGTGACACATCTCCCAGTAACCATGGCCATCTTTCTTAGTCTAATAAAAGTGGTGGAAGTGGGCGCAATATTTCTTATTGGTAAGATGTCACAGTAATATGTTTGTGTAACGTGACTGTAAATCATTGACAAATCAACTCTCTTCTATTCATGTCTTTCTCCTCTAAACATCTTACATATGGATGCTTGAGTTATCTTCTATCTTCTTAGTTTGCTTCTGCATCACCAGACCTGAAACCTCTAGATTTACCCCAATTATACCATGAAAAACGTAGAACATTTGCTTTTCTTCATAAAAAGTTATTCACTTCTCTGCTGCTCCTTTGTTTATGTTTCATATCTCATCTCTCAGTAAATGCCTCTGTGTGTCTCTTGTGAGCCCCTATTCAGTTGAGCAGTTGTTAGTTACTGGAGCCCGTAATGTAGCCCGTAAATGAATTTGCTATTCAATTGGCGTTTTTTAGCTACCGGCAAACGATTTGCTGGTTACAGGATGAAAATCCCTGCGGTTGTCAAAATCATAACTCTGACCCAGCTAAGCCTTTGATTGCAAATCGGTATTCAATTGCTACAATTCCTCAAGCCCGCAATTTTACACCTGCAAATGGCAAATGTAGAAGAAATTCCTACAGGTACCAGATAGGACTCGCAAAGGGGTTACACATCTGATTGTAACACTGTAAAAGCAAATAAATAATCAATACTGCACTGTAAAGTACGGGGAAAGGGACGAAAGACAGAATTAATTGCACAACAGTCGCAAGCTCGCAAATCTGCAATCAAAAATATTTTTTTTTACTTTTCATTTCCATTGTATATCAATCTTGGTAATCAATATCGGGCCACCCACATGGACTAGAACAGTATTGTAATTCATTCTTATTATTTTCTACATTGCCGGATTACGAGACTGATCGCATGTCGGACCTCTAAACCCTAATTGATTGACGTTTAACCTCCATGTTTTACTGATGTACCGATGACGGTGATTTACTATTGGCTGTTTCTAAATCAGTAGTTACGGGCTAGCAGCCTTATTATATTGCGATTCGGTAAATTTAAAAGGGCTCTATTTAAGCACATAGCATATTTTTTTTACAGAAGTTTTTAGTTAGTGAAGACCTTGCTTATGGATAGAAAACTACTAACTAAAAACTTCTGTAAAAAAAAATATGCTCTGTGCTTAAATAGAGCCCTTTTAAATTTACAGAATCGCAATTTAATAAGGCTGTTGCTTAATTGATCATGAACATACTCGAAAATGCTACTTACGGGTGCATGGTTTATGGTTTAGGCTTTGGCCAGGTAGCTGCGGGCTTGATCATTTGAATTGCTCTGTAAATGTTGCAAAGACTTATGGACGATATGAAGGCAACTGCGGGCTTGCAATTGAATAGGGGCCTAAGTGATGTTTTCTCACCACTCTCTTACAATTTCTCCATTACTATAACCTGTCTTAATGATTGTTCTGCTACTTCCTGTATGCTCCATTAGTTAACACTTGTATTACAAAGGTTTGCTGGCTTGTGCATAATCCATCCTATAGTTTGCTTAAAGCTGTATAATACAGCGATCATATGCCTAAAAGGAGCCATGTATAAAGTGGTTTTGGATTCGAAGTTAGATGCATTATGGTCTCATTTACATGTCTGCACCCGGTATCCCAGCATCCAGAGTGTAGTTCAATGACTGTATTTTTTGGAAGCCTAAGCAGGAAAAATACTTTTTTAAACTTATTTTTAGACATTTAAATGGGAACACAAATGTGCTATACATTTTCTGTGCTACTGTATATCACATATATATATATATATATATATATATATATATATATAGTAAATAAATAGTACATTTGTGTTCACATTTGAACATCTTAAACAAGTTAAAAAACTTGTTTCATGCCCAGAATTCCAAGAAATACAGTAATTACACTGCATTTTGGGAACTTTGTCAGGGACATTCAAATGTGCCCACAAAGGCTTCACTCTTGCAATCCATAACCATTTCAAACAAGGCTTCCCTTATGCATATGCTTGTTGTATCACACAGCTTTAAGCAAAGCTCAGGTTAGATTATACACAAGCCAGGTATCCCACCCACATACAGCTGTTTGAAGGTTACTGTGTATATGTATATATATATATATATATATATATATATATATATATATATATATATATATATATATCTATATCTATATATAGATATATATACAGGCACTGGCATGGAAATAGATGTAGGGAGTGTAGTAATTGTAGATTGGACCTTTTGAATATCTTGTTATGTTTTCTTGAATGTTTATAGCCACCCAAATGAATGCCCAGAACATAGAGTATGAGAAAGCGAAGTGAATGGAGAATGATACTTTATTAGAGGCTATAATTATATTTAAAGCAAAGTAATTTGTTTTTATGTTTTATTACTAGTCTGGAAGAACCCTTGTGCAGAGGCTGGAAGTACTTTTGCATCTTCCCAGAATTGCAGCCAGACAATCAATCCAAATACTACAGAGAATTCCCTGCTAGAGATCCTGTCTGACCTTAAAGATAACCTGTGTGTCAATGGTAAGACGGTTGTCTCGTAGTTTGTGTATTATGCTTTAAGTATTATTGCAAAATTAGATGAGAATGAAACGCATGGTAAGTGGCACAAAATAAATGTTTGAAAGAAGAAAATAATAACACAAAGCCCTATTCTTTTCCCTATATCGCAAAGTTACACCATCAAAAGGAACAATGTAAATATGCCTAGCTAAATATATATATATGCAAATAAGCCATAAACACATTTTGTCTGATACAGTATATATAAGTAGATTGCGACAGATTAATGGTCACTCTCAGGATCCGCGCCTTGTTTTTCAAAAAAATGGAGGACGCAGGAGCCCTTTAAATATTTAACCACAATTTACTGATTGTTTTGACAGCATATACATAAAATTGAAAGCAGAAAAAAAAACCTTGCTTCTCATTGAAGCCCTGCATAACTAAACGGTAGTTCCCTTACTGTCTTACATATAAGTGCAAACATAGGCAGCAGAGGTGTCTTTCCCTCTCACCTCTCTCTCAGGCTCTGTATCTCCGGCCTCTCTTTCCTAACCAGATCCCTCCTTCAGTCATCACCTTCAGGGACTTTCTGTTCCTCTCATTTGCATGCTCTCTCTTCAAAGCTTCTGGCTTTGGTCCCTTAGCTTTCAGTGCGGCCTCTGACAGTGGCCCTGCACACTTCCACAACATTCCACCTCTGTCAAACAACTCTCTTGGAGGCAGCAGCAGGTCTTGATTGCAGCCACACCCAAGCTTTTTAAGGATCTTCTTAACCATCTCACTCCTGGGGAGAAGTCTTGAAGGGCTCTCTACTGCCCTCTGGTGACACACCTTCGCAATATTTATTTAATCCCATTTATAGGTGATTATTCTTACTCGTAATTATATATATATATATATATATATATATATATATATATATATATATATATGCAATATCATGATGTTCTCATTTTGTATTGGTTTCTTGAACTGCGTCTCATCGTAATTTAAGTAAAATGCCTGGTTTAGTGTAATATTACTAGTGAACCTTGTAATTTGAGACTGAAATGTTTTGCAGACAACACAGGATTTATGGATGTCTGGGGGGATCCGTAATATTGCATAGTTACATAGTTACATAGTATTTAAGGTTGAAAAAAGACTTTCAGTCCATCAAGTTCAACCTTTTAAGATATCTGCTGACCTGCAATATGCAGATAATTGTTAATTCATTAGTTGTTAATTAATTATTAATAAATTTTTTTATTTTTTTTATTTTTTATTATTTATTAGTCCAGAGAAAGACAAATAGAAAAAAACAAGCGAGACTTAGCCAATCCTCTAAAAAGGGAAATTTTAAAAATTTGGATCAATACTGTCTCTCTAATTATCCATGATAACCCTGAATTCCCTTTTTAATTAGAAATAAATCTAGTCCCCTTTTAAAGTTATCTATCGAATCCGCTGTCACCACCTCCTCTGGTAGAGAATTCCACAGATTAACCACCCTTACTGTAAAGAACCCTTTTCTTTCTTTGAGGTGGAATCTTTTTACTTCTAACCTCAAGGGATGTCCTCTTGTCAGTTGAAAAATTCTTGGCAAAAAAAGCTCCCTTGACAAATCTTTATACTGACCCTGGATGTATTTATATAAGGTAATCATATCTCCTCTTAATAAGTTTAATTTGGTTAGTCTTTCTTCATAACTTAGCCCCTCCATTCCCCTTATTAGTTTTGTTGCCCTCCTCTGTACTTTTTCCAGCTCTAAAATGTCCTTTTTATGAAGTTGTGCCCAAAATTGTACTCCATATTCTAAATGAGGGCGTACTAGAGATTTGTATAGTGGCAGAATTATATTAGCTTCCCTGGCTTCTATACCCTTTTTAATACATGCTAATATTTTATTTGCCTTTGCAGCTGCTGCTTGGCTTTGAGCACTGTTACCTAGGTGGTTGTCCACAAGCACTCCCAAATCCCTTTCAATATCTGATTAGTGATGTCTCGAACATTAAATTTAGGTTCGCGAACCGCGGATGCGGACTTAACAGTAGCAGACCAATCTCCCCGTTTAATGCACCGCAAACAACCGCAAACAGTCCCTTTGCACAACCGCAAACTTCCCATTTGCACAAGGTTGGATACCAAGCTAGCCATGTCCCATTCCTTGTCCTCACTGATGTCATTGAAGGTATCTTCCTCCACCCAGCCACCAAGGGTCCCCGAAAGGTGACAACAAGCCCCCTGGGACGCCTGCTGTGTTTGTTCTTCCACCTCCTCAAAGCCACCTTCCTCCTCTGACTCCTCTTCTTCAGACTCCTCTCTCTGCGTTGCCTCTGTCTGCGTTAATATAAGGTGTGTACTGTTAAGTAGTACTATTCCTATCGGTTTAATCCCTGTTACGTCCACTATTAAGGGACGTGTATATGGCATGGATTTTTGGAAGCGGGAGATGGAAAAATATGCTTGGTTGGTCCTCCCCCTTCAAATTTGGGGCACTGCGCATGCAATCTAAGGTGCCACCAGATAGGAGTGGTGTGTTCAGTTGAACTATTTATTCCTATCAGTTTTGATGTATGCTGTCCTTCAGATGGAAGGCTCTGGAAGGGAGTGCATGCTGCTGATTGGCTGGAATGTGTCTGCTGACTGTGAGGTGCAGGGTCAAAGTTTCCTCAATGATAAAGAATAGGGGACGGACCGAAAAGCACATGTGTTCGCCGTCCGCTGCGAACGCAAACATGCCAAAATCGCTGCGAATAGTCCGCGGGCGAACTGTTCGCGACATCACTATATCTGATACACCTAGATTTGCTCCATTAAGATTATAAATTGCATGGCTATTTTTCCTTCCCAGATGCATAACTTTACATTTATTCGTATTGCGACTGAACTTCATTGAATAAACATGTAACCTTTGCTTCAAAATGGTCCCGCAGCCAAATTTACTTTTGTCATTAATTTACTTGGCTCAAATAGAATAGGGCTCACAGTTACCAAATGGCCCAGGCCTAGGGAGAATGAAAAAGCAACTTCCAGTTTGAACAACCATGCTCCTATCTGTAAGCAGCCATCCATCTTTGTGTCTATCTGAATCCTTATTTAAGGCTGCGTTTAGTCTATTTATTCTTGAGACTACAGAGCTTGCACACTACAGTTAGAAAAATCTATCTTTGCTCCAAGAAATGTTCATTTTGTTTCAAAAATCTCTAAATTAATCTAGATTAAAATGTAAAGCACAAAATATAAAAAGAAAAAAACAAAGCAAATGTCACTAGCTTTATACAGAAGTAACACCGGTGCCATCTGGAGGAATGTTCCTATTATATAAAAATAAGATAAAATAAAGAGTTTGACCTAATAACTATATTTACATATAAACATCCATCTCAGTCACTTAATATACTAGTGTAGAGTGCAACACATTTTTATACACTAACTGAATTTATACAATTGTAATAACTGATTTCTCCTTGGTTGTTATTAGTGTGGTTGTGATTACACTGTTTATTAGCTGCCTTATTTTTTGGGTGCCAGTTTCAGAGCTGGGCTTAAAACAAGGCCAGCCCATCACATTGTTATGTTATACGTCATTATAGTTCAATTACAAGTAGTATTTGTAGAGACATTAAGGTGTTGTGTTTGGCAGCTCTGCTCTCTGACAGGAAGTGAGAGGAAACACATTATCTAACCTCAATTTGTTGCCCGCACTTTTGTGAAAATGTGTGCGTTTTTTTTCTCAGTAAACTTCCAGGAGTGTATTCATTTACCAGATGTGTGTTGACAGTATATTATAAAATCTGAGTTGTTCTTCAGTAAAGACTGGGAAGCAAGTCTACTACTTGTATTTTACCAGTCATGTGGTTTTGGAAATATGGCACGCCATGCACATCTATCGTAATGTCTCTGGTTGTGCTTATCCATAAGGTTATCTTGGCAAAGATAGTGGGGAGGGTTGCCGGTTCCTTCTCCAGTGAACCACAAGGTGTCATGTTAGTGATCAGGAATAAAGTGCACTCTTCATGTGTGCTTAATTATAAGGTGTCTTAGCCTGACTGAAAGGGTGGAAGGTTAGAAGAAATGCAGTAACATTGGGCCTCATTCATTGGGCCTCATTCAATTGCTACTTTTTTGAGATCTGTTGTCGCTTAATGCCCCCCTGGAGGGTCCCCACATTAATCCTTGCAGCGGGAGTCCCGATCGAACCCCAGCTGCATTAAAAGAATGCAAATATCCTGCCAAGGGTTCTTGAAGGGCCCGCAGCACACTAATAGTTACACCCTTGATGCAGGGGTACAGTAAGTAACTAACATTAACCCCCCTTAATGCTGGGGGTCCCCATTGGGAACCCCGCAGTGTCCATACATTGACCCTTGTAGCGGGGGTCACCATCGGGACCACCACTGCATTTAACATAAAAAAAAAAACCTTAAAGGTCCTTATAGGAAACCGCGCTAAATAAAAAAAAAAATCCCTACTATAAGTACCCCCCTAACACCTAAAATGAACCCCATCACTCATGGGGGTTATTATAGACCCTCACGAGCACACAAGAAAACATGAAGCGTACACAGAACTTTCTTAATCCATATAGGGGTATATTTAATCTTAGATTTCAAATTAACTTTTTCCACCCAGGTAGAAATAGATGTCCATTGATACTAATAATTGGTTAACGCAGGAAGAAATTCAAAAAGAGGTTGGAAAAAATAAATGTTAATAAAGCCACCAGGTCATGATGGAATACATCCAAGGGTATTGAAGGAACAATCACTCCACTGGCTTCCCTTAGCCTCAAGAATAACATTTTAAAACATAACCCTTATTTACAAAGCCATCAACAATAACGCTCCCCCATACATTTCTGCTCTCATCTCCAAATACTCCCCCACCTTCCCTCTTGGTTCTGCTAATGACCTTCTTCTTTCTACAACTCTCGTCACCTCCTGTCACTCCCGCCTCCAGGACTTTCCTTGCACTGCCCCTAGTCTCTGGAACTCCTTGCCTCGCTCCACCAGATTATGCTCTTGCCTCAAAATATTTAAAACCTCACTTAAAAGGTATCTCTTTAAAGAAGCGTATCACCTTCCACCCTAACACACTTATCACCTCTTTCTCCCTCTTTTACCACTCATTATACCTTAGATTGTAAGTCTGCGAGTTTCTATCCTAAGTACTTTGGGAATGCACCACAGACTTTGGATTCCTAGCTCAAAGACAGGGCCCTCCTTGCTTTGCTATATGTTAATTTGTATTTATATTTGTCTGAACTTAACTTATGTACAGTGCTATGGAATGTGTTGGCGCGCTATAAATGAACTATAATAATAATAATAATAATAATAATAATAATAATAATAATAATAATAATAACTGGACTCTGTAATAGCCAAACCATTATATCTAATTTTTTCAAGATTCACTCAACACAGGGTCTCTACCAGATGACTGGAGAAAAGCAGGGGTGATACCTATATTTAAGAAGGGAGCAAGAACAAATCCAGGAAATTATAGACCTGTAAGCCTCACTTCTGTAGTGGGAAAGCTTTTAGAAGGGTTAATAAGGGATATTATACAAGAAAATATCTTTCAACAAGATTATAAGTAGGAGTCAACATGGATTTATGAAGGACAGGTCATGTCAAACAAACCTAATTAGTTTCTATGAAGTGGTTAGTAGGAACTTGTATCAAGGCAACTGGGTGGATGTAGTCTTTTTTGGGTTTTGCAAAGGATTTTGATACAGTGCCACATGGGAGACTATTGAGCAAACTAAGGGATACAGGAATTGCAGTAAATATCTGCTCATGGATTGAGAGCTGGCTAAAAGACAGGAAGCAAAGGGTTGTTGTAAATGGAACATACTCCGATTGGACTAATGTGGTAAGTGGGTTCCTCAGGGTTTAGTATCAGGTCCTCTCCTTTTTAACATATTTATTAATCACTTAGAAGTAGGATTGGAAAGTAGTGTCTCCATTTTTGTTGATGACACAAAGTTGTGCAAGGTAATTAAATCAGATAATGATGTACTTTCCCTCCAAAGGGATTTGCATAAATTATAGAAATTGGGCGGCTAAATGGCAGATGAGATTTAATATGAATAAATGTAAAGTTATGCATCTGGGAAGGAAAAATAGTCATGCACTTTATAATCTTAATGGAGCAAATCTAGCGGTATCAGATATTGAAAGGGATTTTGGAGTTCTTGTGGACAACCACCTAGGTAACAGTGCTCAAAGCCAAGCAGCAGAGTATAGAAGCAAGGGAAGTAAATATTATTATGACACTATTCAAATCCCTAGTACGTCCCCATTTGGAATATGGAGGACAATTTGGGGCACCACTACATAAAAAAGGACATTTAAAAAGTACAGAGAAGGGCAACAAAACTAATAAGGGGAATGGAGGGGCTAGCTTCAATCACAGTTAGAAGATGTACTATACCATGAAAATAAATAACATACTAAAAAATTATAAATCCAATTAAAAATATGATATGGAATAATACAAATTATTATAAATCCAATGAAGGCATACATTGGAATAATATAAAGAGAAATTCATTGGAGCATTTTTATGAATCGTGTATTCTCAGAGAATTTGAATACATTGTTGCCAATATACATAGCTAGCTAATATACGTGCAAAATATCTATCAAATGAATATGAAAGTGTGTGGTGTGCATATGATATGAGAATATAATGTATTAATTTTAATATGTAACTTATGAAAAATAAAAATACAAGTAAAGTGCTAAGTTCAATGAATTAGAATCATAAGTGAGTAAAGTCATGTAAGTATTTTCAACTATCCTATAGTTCAATAAATATTAATAAAGTGCTTCAGTGCATATATTACAGTGGAAGCTAAAGTGATAACACTTTGTGATACATTCGTAAATTTAAGTATGAATAGATAATTTAAAAAAAAAAAAAAGGAAAAAAAGAAAAAAAAAAAAAAAAAATTATATATATATATATATATATATATATATATATATATATATATATATATATATATATATATATATATATATATATATTACATACAGTGTAGTGTGGATTAAATGAGTGCATAGCCCCATAAAAAAAACAATCTTAATAATGTGACAATATAATGTCATGAAAACTCAAATTCACTGTTGATTTCAGTAGCCTAAATAAATAAAATTTAATTAAAGAAAGCCCTTTTTACAAAAATGCATTATAGGAGAATCCTTCATTTAATCCATTAGGATTCTGTGTGTCCAACCAGAAAATCCATCGGCTTTCCTTTTGCAATAGGATGTTATCCAAATGTCCACCTCTAGGGCCTCCAAGTACCCTATCCACTACATTGAACTGCATAATTTGAGGATTATTTGCATGAAATAATTTATTGTGTCTTGAGACAGGGGTATCCAGAAATGTATTGATGGAATACACATGTTCCAAAATACATCTACATAATTGTTGCATGGTTTTTCCTACATAAAGCTTGGGACATGGACATACCATAACTTAAACTACATGTGTGGAACTTGAGTCCAGGAAACTTTTGCTTGGATAAGATCTGCTAGTGATGGAATTTATAAACACTTTGTTGGGTTTTATGGTTGATAAAAGCTCTTTACTAGTAGATCCTTAATGTTTTTATTTCTACGATAGACAAACGATGCCTCCTCTGGTAAGTAGTCCTTTATTGTAGAGTCCTCTTTAAAGATATAACAATATTTATTTAGCACAGATTTGACCTCTTTCCAGTCATTACCGAAATTCATAATACATCTGATTTCAGCACTATCAGATTTTACATTCTTACCATAAAAAAAGATGTGATTGATCTGTTTCCAATTATCTTTTATATGCGGGAACACTGTAGCAGGGTTGCAGGCTGCATTGTACCAAGTCCTACGGGCTTGGAGGTTGGAAACATTCGTCATGATGACGATTTGTTTCTATTGGCTTTTACGATAGGGGGCAATACGGGCTTCATGTTCAGGACTGTAGCTGCTACTTCCGATGGCAGGGTTTGCAATTATCGGGAAGGAGGACCGACTTGCGGCGCCGGTCAATTGAATAGCTAAGTGAACATAGAGCTACTTGTGCAAGTAGCCCACAAGTAGCAAATTGGGAAGTTACTTGCACGTAGCAGCCCCAAATTGAATGAGGTCCTTAGTCAATTGTTGATTTAGTTTGACTAACAGAGAAGGGTTTCAAAAAAGAAAAAGTGCAATGTTGAGTACATAAATGTACCTTCAGCAATAAGCCAGTTGCTCATAGAGAAGGTCTTCCTATACTTAAGCCTCCAAAAAACAGTAAAGAATGATTCATCTTCATCAGAGACAGATGTTGAACCACACACAGAACCTCAAATTGTTCCAGACCCCACATACAGTCATGGCAGTTTAAGTAGGCCTCATCTGATACGGCAGAATTGACTTAATGTTCTTGTACCAGATGTATGCCTATCAAAACGACAAGCTGAGCTTTCAGATTCAAGACTTCAAGAGTGGAATCTTCTGGTCAAGTGTACAGGATATCATTAAATTAGAAGAGGAGGAGAGTAGGGAGAGGAGTACATGCGTGGTATAGAGGAGGAAAGGTAGAGGTATGAAGAGAGGGAGAGAAGGAGGAAGGTCAGGGAGGGGAGGTAGAGGAGTTGGAGAGCAGGAGGGGGAGGGGTGTGCCCTCAGATGTAGGTATATGAAGAATAGGGGCAGAGGGTCAGGGGCCTGATCCCAGCAGGGAGATAGTGGTGAGGAGGCACTGGCCCCCAGGGAGAGAACAGGGAGGCCAGGAACCCCAGGCACAGTTGCGAGGTCAAGGGACTGTGCCAAAGCACAGGACCATCAATTAGACCCCTGATGAGATGAGGGTCCTCCTCAGAGAAATCTGTGCCAGCTATAGCATCATACATGGGGGGAGAAAGTAAGGCACGTGACTGGAGTAAGGTTTCTACAGCTGTTTCTGCATTGGGGTATGCCAGCAGGGATGTAAAGTCTGTCAAGTACAGATATGATGACAGCTGGATGAAGGTGAAGAGGAAGATGGCAGTGGAGGCCCTTCACCAGTGGTGGCCCTTTCAGTACCCAGAAGGCCTAGCCCAGCCACAGAACCACGGGTGGTGGTGTTGGCTTCACTGGAGAAGGAACCAGATATACCCCTTGAAGTGGTGGTTGAGGAAGGGGAGAACAGATCAGAGGGTCTGGGACCATCACAGGAAGGTTGCCCTTCAGCAGAAAAACGTCCTCCAAAGTCTCCAGTCTGTGAATCCCTACCCTCCCCAGGACCTCCCACTCATCATGGCCACGTTTACTCCATGCTCAGCCAACGCCACCTCAACTTCACATGTATTGGAGCCAACAACCACATTCAACTACACACAGCTGTCCTGGTTCTGGAGACAACCATCAGCAGGCCCACCATTGCCACATGCTCCTAACCCATGGATGCCTTGGCAGGACCCCAGCACTCCTCCACCCCCAACATGGGCTCCTCCAACATGGGCGTCACCAACATGTGTTTCCCCAACATGGGCATCACCACCAGTGCCTCCGACACCAATGCCACGGGCAACAGCAACTCCACCGGGACCTCTGTCATCACCATCACCACGTCACCTCTGTCTTCACCATCGTCAATGGCACCTATGTCTTCATCATCGACACCGGCACCTCTGTCTTCACCACGGCCCATTGAAATACCAGACATGTTCAGTGAAATCGATTAGCGGGTAACATTTAGGGGATCAATTACAGGCTCCAGTAATTACTATTTGGCCAATTGAATGGGGGCCTTGGTCATATGAAGAATGTTGTCAAGACTAAAAACAAAACCAGTCTAAGATTTTTTGTACTAAACTCAAAGAAGGTAACTTGATTGGTCTGAAGGTTAGGAAGCTACTCAATGATACTGAATCTGAAGGAGCAAGCTGCAAGAAAATCATTCATGTTTGTGGTCAAGCGTTTTCTGGGGAACCATAAAAAAGAAATCAACCGATCAGGTCATTCAAGATTTTCTCAAGAACAATGATAATCTTGGTTGCAGGATGTCTTTAAAGATCCACGTTTTGCATTTGAATCTTGACTTCTGTTCTTAGAACCCAGGAGCAGTCAGCGATGAGCAGGGGGAAAGATTATATGAACTATGGAGGAGAAATACCAAAGCAGATGGGAGCCAGCCATGATTAGCAACTTCTGTTGGTTTATGCAGAGGGAAGACACCTCAACACATGAAAGGAAAAAATTAATGACTTGCAAGTGTAAACAAGGATTTGTTGCTTTTTTTTACTGTTTTTCATGGTTACTATTGAAAATGTTTATTAGTTAACTAGTCTGTAAACTTGTTGTTTACAAAAATTATGTAAAACATTGCAATATTAAAAGAACAGCAAATTCCAAAAGAATATTAGTAGGAGTATGCTATAAACCCCCAAATATAGCTGAAAGTGAGGAAATACAATTATTGTTACAGATTGAAAATGCATCTAGGCATGGGCAAGTTCTAATAATGGGAGATTTTAATTACCCTGAAATAAACTGGATAAATGAGACCAGCACTTCATCTAAGGGGTGCCGGTTCTTGATTACACTCAGGGATCATTATCTGGCCCAGGTTATACAGGAGCCTACTAGAAATTAAGCTTTCTTAGATTTACTCATCACAAATAATATTGATATAGTATCTAATGTTGGAATAGGGCAACCTTTGGGAAACAGTGATCACAACACAGTCTCATTTGAGATTTGAATTAAAAAAACAAAATTTTAAGGAGCCAACAAAAACTCTTAATTTTAAAAGGGCAGATTTTAACGGTCTAAGGGCAGCAATACAAAGTATAGATGGGGACAGAGAACTGGCAGGTAAAAACACTGACCACAAGTGGACAACATTTAAATCCTTAATAAATATATATACACATCGGCATATACCGTGTGGGAATAAAAGTAAAAGGAGTAAATCCCATCCAACGTGGCTTAACAATGATTTAAAGATCAAGATACGGAGTAAAAAACAGCCATTTAAATTATACAAACAAGAGGGGACAGAGACTGCTTTACAGGAATACAAGGAAATCAACAAGGCTTGCAAAAGCGCGATTAGACTAGCTAAAAAAGAAAATGAAAAATTAATTGCAAAAGAGAGTAAGACTAACCCTAAAATATTTTTTAAGTATATTAATGGGAAGAAGGCGAGGAAGGAAGCTATAGGAACATTAGAATGTGAAACAGGCCGACTGATAATTAGTGACCAAGAAAAGGCAGATGAGCTAAATAGGTTCTTTTCTTCGGTATACACAAGGGAGGTACCAGTGACACTGCAACATGATGGGGCTACACTACCTTTGCCAAATAATTGGTTAACACAGGAAGTAATCCAAAAGAGGTTGGAAAAAATAAATGTTAATAAAGCCCCGGGTCCTGATGGAATACATCCAAGGGTACTAAGGGAACTGGGTTCTGTAATAGCCAAACCATTATATTTAATTTTTCAAGATTCACTCAACACAGGGTCTCTACCAGATGACTGGAGAAAAGCAGAGGTGATACCTTTATTTAAAAAGAGAGCAAGAGCAAATCCGGGGAATTATTGACCAGTGAGCCTCACTTCTGTAGTGGGGAACCTTTTAGAAGGGTTAATAAGGGATAATATACAAGAATATGTCTATTTGAACAGGATTATAAGTAGGAGTCAACATGGATTTATGAGGGATAGGTCATGTCAAACAAATGTATTTAGTTTCTATGAGGAGGTTAGTAGGAACCTGGATCAAGGCAAGTCAGTGGATGTAGTCTTTTTGGATTTTGCAAAGGCTTTTGATACAGTGCCACATGGGAGACTATTGTGCAAACTAAGAGATACAGGAGTTGCAGTAAATATCTGCTCACGGATTGAGAGCTGGCTAAAAGACTAGAAGCAAAGGGTTGTCGTAAATGGAACATACTCCGATTGGACTAATGTGGTAAGTGGGGTTCCTCAGGGTTCAGTATTAGGTCCTCTCCTTTTTAACAGATTTATTAATGACTTAGAGGTAGGATTGGAGTGTGGTGTCTCCATTTTCGCTGATGACACGAAGTTGTGCAAGGTAATTAAATCAGATAGTGATGTACTTTCCCTCCAAAGGGATTTACATCCAATTGAGTAATGGGCATTTAAATGGCAGATGAGATTTAATACGAATAAATGTAAAGTTAAGCATCTGGGAAGGAAAAATAGCCATGCAATTTATAATCTTAATTGAGCAAATCTAGGTGTATCAGATATTGAAAGGGATTTGGGAGTGCTTGTGGACAACCACCTAGGTAACAGTGCTCAAAGCCAAGCAGCAGCTGCAAGGCAAATAAAATATTAGCATGTATTAAGAAGGGTATAGAAGCCAGGGAAGCAAATATAATTCTGCCACTATACAAATCTCTAGTATGCCCTCATTTAGAATATTGAGGACAATTTTGGGCACCACTTCATAAAAAGGACATTTTAGAGCTGGAAACGGTACAGAGAAGGGCAACAAAACTAATAAGGGGAATGGAGGGGCTAAGTTATGAAGAAAGACTAACCAAATTAAACTTATTTTCTCTAGAAAAAAGGCGTCTAAGAGGAGATATGATTACCTTATATAAATACATCCAGGGTCAGTATAAAGATTTGTCAGGGGAGCTTTTTGTGCCAAGAGGTTTTCAACTGACAAGAGGACATCCCTTGAGGTTAGAAGTAAAAAGATTCCACCTCAAAGAAAGAAAAGGGTTCTTCACAGTAAGGGTGGTTAATCTGTGGAATTCTCTACCAGAGGAGGTGGTGACAGCAGATTCGATAGATAACTTTAAAAGGGGACTGGATTTATTTCTAATTAAAAAGGGAATTCAAGGTTATCATTGATAATTAGAGAGGCAGTATTGATCCAGGGAGAAGTCCGGTCGCTGGTGTCTGGGATTAGGAGGGAATTGATTATTATTATTTTTTTATATATTTATACAACTAATTAATTAATAGTTAATCCGCATATTGCAGATCAGAGGAGATCTTAAAAGGTTGAGCTTGATGGACTGAAAGTCTTTTTTCAACCTTAAATACTAAGGGCCTCATTCTATTAACGGCCGTAGGAGATGCGGGGCCGCAAGGACCGGCCGCAGGCTATTTCCCTTTTCTATTCCCTTCCGGCCGAGGGCTCCGGCAGGCTTGCGGCCGGTGCCCTGTTATCCCTTGCGGCCGCACGAGCCGCAGGAAAGCCTTTGATCTTAAATGGCCGCAAGAGTTTCGGCCGCAAGAAAGACCCGGTTGCTATTCTATTGCTACGGGAACCCTCTCGGCAAGGCTAAAACAGAGCCGCAGCTTACTTGCACCAAAGAGGTCCCGCAAGCACACAATTAAGCACCTAATAAAGCCATAATAAAGCCATCCTGCACTCTGATGAGACGATAAAGTGATTGGAGGTGTTAGCATTCATAGCACAACATTCCCCTACACTCAAATCTGAAAATCATTTTTATTTTAATTCATGTCAAATATCCGTGGACAAAGTCCCGAGGGCTTGGAGCACATCAGACCCGCCCAGGCTGCGGGACGGAAAATAAACAGTTAATGAAATATCGGATTTGGGCGATGTACAAGCTTGAGAGGGTGTTGTTATTAATACTCATGTCCCCCATTATGATGCCTATCATTTACAGAGCTTTACAGTACCATCTTGAATTTCTATTTGCATTTAAAGTTTTCTGACCTTGCGGCCGGTGGCATGATATGCGGCCGGCCGTAAGGGGGATATCCTTGTGGCGCCGTCCATTTGAATTGCAAGGTAAAGGTAGCTCTACACAGGGCCGTAGGACGGCCGCAAGGAATCGCAGCTTTGCGGACGTTTTATGGCCGATAATAGAATGAGGCCCTGTGTAACTATGTAACTATGTAACAATAATAATTATAATTTACTTTTTTTAGATACTCACATTTTTTTAATTTAAGTAAAAGAAAAAGTCATATAACAAAAAAAAACCTACAGGATTACCATGAATGCATCACCCCAAAATTAGTATAAAAAAAAAAGCCTGTTTGACCAATGTTATAAGAAAATGGTTTAAATGTGTTGGGCTGCGTTATAAAAACATTCTTTAGATTGTCTGACTTAAATAAACACACACAAGTCACTTTTCTTTTCAATTCTATATTCTCAGCAGATGTTATCAAATATGATTATCAGACATGAAATAAGCCTAATTAAGAGCTTTATGCAAAAATCTTACTCTCTCTCCCTAATTGCTTCTAAAATGATATTAGCATGTTGATTGTCTTGAAAGGTGCAAGAAGTGTTATGGGCTTAAAAGAGAAAAACAGGGCAAAAACAAAAATGAGGTTAGGATGTATTAGAATAAAACAAACCAGTAGGAAGTCACATAGATTGACACACATTAATGTCAGAGATACTCTTGGATTTATCCTTTTGTGGACATATGTTCGAAAAAACAATTGCTTCCACATTATAAGCTCTTCAGTCGAGGCCTTCCCAATATATACCTTGCTAATATACTGTATACTCCATGTTAAGTTTGGCTTAGGTCCCAAATTTTCACTCCTAGAATTTTCTCAGGTTCTTACAGGAGTCCCAAGGTCTAATTTTGAAGATCATTTTCAAGCTCGATGTAGGGAGTAAGTAGGACTCACATATTATGCCGTTCTGTTAATAATGTGCCATTGTCTGTCTTTTTATTGCTTATATTATTCACGTTCAAGTTCATCTCATTGAATCAAAATCATCTCTATATATATATGAGTTTTTAATTAAGACTTCAACATCAAAACTTTTTTGTTTTTAATTGTAGTTTTCATTGGTACCAAATTAAAGGACCTTTTATGTGTCTCTATGGGTTGTCTTAGATGGATAAACAAGTAATGCAGTAGATTTACAGATATATAATGTGCTTTTGTGCTGAAACAGAAAAAAATGGGATTAGAAAAAAAAACTAATATAAAAAGACTACTATGTCTCACAAGCCTTTTTGGTCCAAAATTATAAAAGGGTGAAGCACCTTGCCTTACTTTGCCACTTTTCACCTCAAAACACCACTAGTATTAAGCATTTAAATGTATCTAATTTCCAATGTGAATTCTACAAGTGTAAATATATTTATGTGGAGTATTCAATATTGTAATGGTGGTGTAAGTGATAAGTCGGCAGTGGCACCCCGTGTATAGAGCGCTCGTAAATTGCATGCCAACGTGATCGCTCCAAAATGTGCGTGCCGTCAAGCGCTGCCTCCTGTAATGCAGATCTCACTGTAACAGCTCAGGGGACCAATTGGACTGGAACTAACTGCTCCCAGCCAGGATACACTCATATTATGGAGAGAGTTGGGAAGAGACAGGAGGGTCTGATCAGTGGAGAGGAGAGGAAGTTCTGATCTGGAGGGGTTTGATATGGAGGATCTAGTCTGTGGAGGGGCACAGGGGTCTGAGCCATGGACGAGGCAGGAGGGGTCTCTTCTGTGGAGGGGGCTGATCTGGGGTGCTAAGGAAGGGGTCCGATCCAGAAGCTGCTGTCCTGGCAGTCACATTATGCAGGAGCCCCAAGTTACATGATTACCTTCTGCCTGTGCCAGTCATTTCCTGTGGATCCCATTTCTGTACTCACTCAATACTCTCTCTTCTCTCACTCTGTAACTGTCATTCACCCCTCTCCTCCTCTCCCCTTACACTCTCCCTTACCTCTCCATTTTCTACGGGAGGTCTATTATATCATAGAATAGGACCATTATTTTTATATATATATATATATATATATATATATATATATATAAAATCTCAAAGTCTATACAGTTTTATGTATGTCAATGGCCTACATTTCATGGCTACAGGAGTCAGCATAGCGAGAGTTACCGGAGCCGTGGAATGGAAGCCATTGGCATACATACATAAAATTACATAAAATCTTTTGCTTGCTCAAAAAGGAACTGTAAAACGTACGCCCTAGTATCAATACCCACTACTCTCTATCTGCCCAGGTATCCCCTGGAATTCCCCCGCTCAATGCCCGCTATTGTAGTGTATTCGCATTAGGTAGTGGGTAGCTACTGAAATTCTGACAGCCCCATTAAATTCCAAGCCCGTATCGGCAACGTGAGACCCACAACAGCTGCTGGCTTGAAATTTGGCAGAGTAACAGAGCTATTAAATTAGAACATGCCACGGGCTACAGGCCGGAGACGCAAGCCTGTAGACCATTCTTGCCCATGTTGAATGATCGGCCTGAACATGATCAATTAGTAAAACCTGTAGTTACAGGTTTAGAATGAGCCAATGGCAAAAGAGATCATCATCATAATGACATCAGAGAAAAATGGCGGTTGGATTTCAAAGTCTTATGGGTTTCAATTACAGGTTTCAATCAGACCCGCATTCCAGAAATAATGCAATATTAATAAATCAGTAAATATGATATCCTAGTCCATGCGAGTTCTATTACATGCATTAACACATTGATTGCTGGGATCTACATAACACGGAATATAAACATTTAAAAAAAGTATTTTATATTGACGATTTGTGAGCTTAAGAATGGTGTGCTACTAATATTAATACCTAACATCACTTTCACTTTAATATTAAGTACAGTAGTGTGTATATATATATATATATATATATATATATATATATATATATGCGTTTACAGTGCTATGTATAGGACTTTCCCCCCTTTGCTGGGCCTCTCTAGTACCCGTTGGCTTTTGGGCTCTATTTGCGGGTTACAGGTTTGAACGACAGTGAGTTTGTGGCAATTTAATAGCGACATGAACGTGACAGTTACTTGGGCTTCACAGATCAAAGGATTTGCGAGTGCACAGTTCAAATTCTCATTTCCCGTAGAGTTTTCTCGTTCCTAACCTGCCAACTTAATAGTCGCAAGTCTTGCGTGCTACTTTTTGGGCTACGTTTTTACACACTGAGAGAATTTAATAGGGCTATATGTCTATTGCGAGATAGTGAGTCAGTAAGTCTATGCAATTTTACGTAAATAGTGTAAATGATTATCAGTAGGGATTGGACTTATGACTTGTTTATCAATAGGTATTTTTAAGCAGTTTGCCACCCCTTGTGCTTATGAATTTGATGCAGCCATTATCTATCACATTGAATGGATCATAGACACGTTCACTGCTTGATGAATACTGCTTTGAGTCTAGGGTGGTGCCTGCTGTAGTGGGCGTCATACTGTGATTCGCCCCTTGATACATCTGGGACATAATGTCTATCAAAAACAAGAGTGTCAAACATATGGTGCTATTTGTGAAATCTTTTTTTTAATAGATAGCTAATAGATTTTATTATTATTATTAGTACTACTAGTAGTAGTAGTATGCTATTTTTTACTATGTATTATTATTATTATTGTTGTTATTATTAATAAAAATAATGTCATTACAGCTAAAGTTTATTTGTGCACTCATTCAGGTTCCACTTGTGAACTTTGCCCTCTGAACTGGGTGGCTCTCGATGGCTCCTGCTATTATTTCTCAGAAGACAGGATGGAATGGTCCAAAAGCAAAAATAATTGTGAGCAGATGAGGTCAGATATGCTTTCTATTGAGGACTCCCTGGAAAAGGTTTGTCACATGTTACTGGGAGGAAATGGAACATATGTGTGAGGTGTACCACTCTCCACCTGTATTGGCCTACATTCACAACGTTTCTACTAGAAAAATGTTTTATAAATTAATGATATTGATCTAATGATCCACCATTTATTTGTTTACCATTGCATGTGTTAATTAAAATGAACAAAGTATGAGTGTAACTATAAGATTACACATATATCAGTATTGGTTAATTCACAACTCCCTATATACATACTGACGATTCAGTGTTATTGACAACAAATGAATGAAAACAGATATAGTATAGGTTTACCTATTCCATACAATGTTCATTATAATGTTAACTAGCGACTTGCCCGTCAAAAAATTACGGCAATAAGATTGTAAGGGCGGTAAATTTTGTTGGTGTTCCAAGATGCTTCGGCACTCATTGCAAGCCTCGCGCTGAGCGCCTTCGGCTGTTGGTTGTTTGTGTGCAATGAGCATTTTTTTTTTGCTAATACTAATGAAATAATTAATAAAATAATGCAGGAATATACTTTACATATTTTTAAGTAATATCTGCAGGAAGCATTGTGCAGAAGAGCTGGCAATCTGTTTTTGTGTTGCTGCAGCATGCAATGTGTGTTTTGAGTGCTGTGGACCTACTGTGTAAGTGTCAGTAATGTGTGCAGTGTGTAGTGCAATAGTGTGCGTGCGCGAGGAAAATCCATTAGGGTAGCTGTGTACTTCCGCATTGTGTAAGTTAGTGTCGTAAAATGGCGCCTAATGTGTGGTACGCGTCTGTTGCTGACTTGGCGTCCTTGTTCTTGGATCCGTCTTTTTCAGGAAAATAGGTAGGTGTTTGGTGGTGTTTTGCGTCTTTAGAGTCCATTTTTTCGGCAGACATTTTTTCTCTCGCTTAGGGTATTTTCGGGTGTCTAAACTCTTGTATTTCGAGTGAAATTGAGGCATAACTTCCCTTTTCGAGGTCCTGGGTACCTCCCCTTGCTGTAGGTAAGCTTTGTATGTATTTGTTGTGTGTATTTATTGTGTTTTTAATGTTTTCATGTGCGCAGGTTACGGACGTATTTTGCGAGGTCCTAATTGGTCGTAACGTATCTCGTACTTTTTTGCCAGGGCGGCAGTTGCTGGCAAGGAGCACCTTCGAGCCTGCAAGCATTAGCAACAACTCGCATGCTCACAACTATATATGTGATGAGTTGGATACAAGCTATAATGAGGGTCTTGCATCTCACATAGAATGAGCTGGCAACATGATACAATGTAATCTTGATCTCAATCATAAATGTTAATGTTTTTATTTAATATGCCTTATTTTTGTGAATATACTTGAAAATGTGCAAACATGTGTTATAATATTACATAAATGTAGCAAGAACAGCTAATACTAGGTGCCCTAAATAAATGTTGTCAGTCCTAGCTGTCACATGTATTTATCTCCTTATTTTCAGGAGTTTATTTCCAACCAAGTTTCCTCAAGAAAGGGTCATTTTTGGATTGGTTTGAAAAAGAAAGACGGTGAATGGATTTGGGAGAACGGTTATAAATTCAAAACAGAACTGTGAGTCTACTAATGGAAATGTGTAATATTCCTATAGGTAAACTGATAGTAATTATGAGGATATCTGTAGCTGTACAGCAGTGAGAAAATGGCATCTATCTATCTATCTATCTATATATATATATATATATATATCAAACAAAATCCCTCTTAAAATAATTCTCTCTATGGATCAATGTAGCTATTGTCCTTTTAGTGCAAACACCAAGGTCTGAAAGCAGTACTACAAAACAAAATGTCTATATATGAAGCTCATATAATTAGCTGAAATGACTGATTGCAATCCGTAAATAGTTTCTATGTTCTATTAATCACTCAGTCCCTGTTGTTTTGCAAGTTTGAATACAATTATGTTTCCCAGCCAACATGACCATTCTCAGCAAAGTATAAAAGATAGAAATAGTATGTTCTTTAACATGTTGAGAACGATCTTGGAAAGTTCACAAGATAAATGCCTGGCATGATTAATAAAAAGTAAAGCAAAGATGAGAGGAAGCAGAGAGCTTGTACATGTCCTTGCTTTATTTTGCTAAATGAGTTGAGTAACAACTGAGATCACTTTGTGAAGAGGACAAAGGAAAGAGATTAACATCAAACTTCCTTGACATCATCTGAAAAGGCAATCCCTTCTATATGATCAAGGTGCAAACTAAATATTAATTATCAAAATGTCTGTTCCAGTTGGATGGGTCTAAAATACCAACTGATAAGCAAAAATATCTAAAATATATCTATTTCCGCAAATGTCTTATAGAAACTGTTTCTTACTCTACTAACTAAAATCCACTTATTGCCTGATTGTCGGAAACAGATCTAAATACATTAACATTGATCTATACCATAAACTATTTCACTGTTTACATTTGATGGAGAAATCTTTATAAGGCAAAACAAATCTAAACTAACAAGTACACAAAAAGATACAGGGTATCTAAACATACATCCTATCTCTCATTCACATATCCACTCATGCTCTCCAGTTTGTAGCTACTTGGGTCTATTACTAAAACAAACAATCTTCCTCTTCCAGACTGCTAGCTCTTCTGTCAATTTCAGTTCATGGCTACAGTTGGTAAATTGGTACTGAAATATTGTAATCCAGGAGTCTCAATGTCTTTACTCATTTTTTTTCTTCTAAGGCCTCAGAGGATAGACAGTTCAGTTGGTTCTCTGTACAATTAAACATCCCATTCTGCTGAAAGACATTCGTTCAGATATCCTTATTTGCACATACAAATTCAGTCCGTTCAAATGTAATCAGATCTATGCATTTAGACTTGAGTTTAGACATCACTATAACCAACATGTTACAGTTCTACAATATTTCTGTCTCCTTAATATACTTTGTCAACAATATTAAACACATTTATAAATTATTATAGACTTAAAATATCAAATTATTCTAGGGGCCCCTCAAGTTTTTGCAAGAGGCCATGGCGTTTGCATTATGCCAACAAAGGGTTAGTGCAGGTCATGACAGCCATTCTTAGGATATCCACCCTATTGTCTTCAGCAGCAATAAGGACAACCGTACCCCCCGTACAATGCAATTTATGTTTTGTGCAAGAAGAGACCATGAGATGCTTAATGAAAAAGTATGTCATTTTCTAAACTTTCCAAGGGGTACATCACATTGCACTCACAATCTCTGCAAACATCTCCACTTTCACTCCTCTACTTCCTATCCCATGTTAAATCATATGTACAAATAGATTTAACACCTTCAGCATTTAGATACATTGAGATACAGCCATTCTGAATATGATAAGACTTTAGGAAAAGTGCCTTTTTAAGTAATTAAGTGACATCATTTTTTTCTTTAGAGTACATTTTCTGATATGATGCATTGACTATTGCTTACATTAATAATAACAGAAATCATCTAATTTTATAACAGTGGTGCTTTTTTGGGTTGGAAAACGAGTGCATTGTTGTTTTCAGAGTTCTAATTCAGAAATTATGTCAGCAGGTCACTTGAACACGATTGTGCTACTTTCGGAAAAGACATATCCTCTGAAAGTTGTTCTAACCCCAACAAATGGATATGTGAAAAGAAGGCCATTGTATACCCAACAACATTCACTCAAGGACTACTGTAAAGGAAACTTGATATGTTGTCTTCTGCAAACCAAGGGCACAGAGAAAGTCACCAGAACAGAAAGGAAAACGACTGCCGTGGAAGTTATAACCACCAGAATGCGTTGGAAGATTCATTTGCACTGCCTATAAGAAAACTAAACTTTCTAGACCAATATAAATCCATCGACACATTTCACATTGGTGTACAGGAAAATTTAGCTCTCCGTCCTTCCTCTTAGATTTAACTGAACTACTGTATATATTTACATATATGTTAATATATATTACTCCTCCACACGTTGAGATTGGAATTATATCAAACTAAAGCTAATCATCATTCCTACTAATCTCAATCTCTAAGATTATTTTCCTATTAAGTCTCCTGCTACTGGTATATTTAATTTTGACCTTAATCATGTGGTAAAGTTTTCATAGTTGTCTACAGCAGTGTTACTTCCCTTCGGTTTGCTTTTTCTCCACTTGGTAACACATTAATCAGATATCGAGTGTGCATAAATTACCAATCTTATAGTCATCTGACTTTTCATTTCAATAATAACCATGAAATGCCATATTATGATGCTAACCATTCTGACAGTAAATGTTACAGCGGCAATGTAGAGGTAAAATACTGTATATCATGACCCTTTGAAGGTCTAAATCAACATTGGAATAATGAAACCCTAGTAGCCAAACTGAATAAAGTTATGAATTACTAATATTTACTACTGCTTGCTTTAATCTACCTTTGTTAGTTCATAGTTATCACATTGTCTTCTCATATTTCTCACCTGGGCCATAGAAAACGGAAACTTAAATACACATACACGGCACTCTCATGCACCTTTTTTCCTCATTCACCCTCCTTCTTTTTTCCTTATCACAACGGAAAATCTTAAACGTTTTTTAGGTGTTAAATATGGCTTATAATGAATCACTGATTGTCTCTTGAACCTAATGCACAATGTCTGTCATGTTCTACCATGGAACGTCTTGAAATACAGGAGACCACAATGGTTGAACCTACATATACATTTTTGCATGTGATGGGTCTAAACATGTTAATGATCACATTAAATCAGTCTAAGAAAAATATCTTGTGGCCAAGTTGTACATTTCCCACTATCCTGTTAGCTTATAACCCATGAAACACAATGACCTCAATGACGTCAATATATCTAGACTAATGACAGGGCATCTCCTCATGCATCTTCCATTCTCCTTTTGTCTCACATAAATAATTTGTTTCTAAATTTTAAATATTCATGCACAGAGATTACAACTATTTTCTGTCACCAAGCTTTATGTTGTCCCAAACATCTTGCTGCACACATTTGATCGAGTGTTATGGAAAATATTTATTGTAATAATAATAATATGTTACAAAGCTGGCCATTTTGGAATATTGGCTATATCCCACTCCCATCCATCCCGCAAACACAAAGTGTTTCATAGGGACTGGGCAGAAGCTGGTCTAGACAGTGAAGTTCGTGGAAAAATGTTCCTTCAGCAACGGGCAGCAATCAGACGTTGATCAAGACCTAATAAATCAATTCTGTCAGCAGTTTTATGAACGGCTTGCCTATTCAAGTTAAAAACAATAAAAGATGAGAAGACTAATACTTTAAAAAAAAAGTGAGGTTATTTTGTGTCTTCATTGGGCTTTATAAGAATTTTGTAATGTGCCTCAAAATACTTTGATTGACGCTATCATGAGGATTTCATGTATTCAGCAGCACTTTTTTTGGTATACCTGCCTCTTATTCTGTTACTTCAGTAAGCTTATATTTCTTTCTAGATATTTTCTCTCTAGAGGCATTGTTAATGTTCTCCACATCAGCATCAACACATGCCTGTCACCAAAGATACAGTTGGACTCTGTGATTCAAACCTTTTGGATTCTGTTTGTTTATTATCAGTTTTGTCACCTTTACATACATAAGGAATTTTTCATAAGGTTACACAATTAGACGCTGCTAGGTTTTCTAGGGTCTTAGTATGAGGAGTGGGAATCTATATGAAATAAGGAGTAAATATGTGTAAATAGTAGATACAGATGAATGGGAAGGAGGTCACAAACAATACAATGTTTAGTGGGTAGTACACGTCTGTGGGATTGTCAGTGACAACAGATCAATAAAGTTTTATGCTTCCTATTGCCTGGCTATACCAAGCATTATACTATATTTTATTTGCCTAAATACAGCACAAAGCCTATATATTGAGGTCTTGCCTCCATAGGATCGTTTTGGAAACACAGCCCACTATCTTTTACCCCACATCCCACACCAGATTGCAATATTTCTGTTTCACTCCCTGTAGATCCCTCTGTTAGCTCCTAAAATCGCCCTCCTAAAGCCCCTACTGTGAAACCGGTCATCCTAAATTCCTGACGCACACTATGTTCGAGACACGCCCCGAACACGTGTTTCTACGTCATGATCTCCCTAACATGTCCAAGTAAAGATTGTCTCCACCTGTCCTGATAATATGGAATCAAGATGTCACCATACAGACAGAAATCTGGCACTTTTAAGCCTGCCCTAATAAAGTCCAGTCAGGAGGTTACTCTGCATTAGAATGAAACACAGCACTTTTTAAGCCTGTCCTAATAATATGCAGCCACTGAGGTGTGAGTAAGAGTTTAAATCTGAGGTAAAGACAAAAAGTGGTAATCAGGTGTCCATATTTTCTAAGGTACCCAAACGCTCCTCAGAAAATCTCAGACAGATTAGGATTTAGGGATATTGTGTTAATGCAGACATCAAAACCTGCTGAATAATAATTGCTGTCATGCCCAGAAGGCCCCACTGAACTTTTTGGACTATGGACACTGTTAGGCATAACAGGTATTGATAAATATTTCCATGGACATGGGAGTTACTATGGAAGGTGCCAAGTTGTTTGTGTGGGCAATGTTTACAGAAATAATGTGCTCTATGCTAGTGACTTGCTTTATATTATTGGTTAAAGGGATGTATTTCGTAAATGAGTTTAGCAGTATGTATAAGTAATACAAAATATTTCAACAATATGACTTGAGGAGACGGCATTTCTAAAAGAGGGATATTTCTATTTGCACCCCGTACTGTGCAGCTTTCTTGGGAAGGGAGGGCCACATTGATGATGTGTCAATAAAGGGTTATCTGTTTTGTACACACATAAAACATGGTGTGTATGTCATTCTGGTCTCCACATGGAAAGACCTTTATGTTATTTTTTTTAAGCTGGTCCTATACTAAGGGACCATTGGCCTGTTTCTGTATCATGAGGACTGGTTGTTAATGGACTGATTATACAAGCTGAGAGCACTGGGATTACCCACAAATCCACAACTTAGAGGAATCCCTGTAAGTGTTTTTTATCACAAAATCGTATAATATCTGGAGGTCCTTAAGGAATGATTTGGGAATACTACATAAGATAGACACCCAACACTGTATTAGCATGCCCTAATATTTAGCTGCCATGAGATCTCTCTACATTAGGCACCCAATGCTCTCATAACCTGTACTGATAATGCTCCATAAGGAGATCAGTTAAGATTAGACACCCGGCAGCAGTATATAGCTGTTGAAGTAAGCCTATAATCACAATATCACAATTGTTCCACATAACCTGCTCATGATATGCTCAGTCTTTTCAGAGATTGTAAAAATTATTTTCTCATAGCCAATAAGAATACTTTCTGATTGTGGTTTCATGCCAGTAAGAAAGTAGAATAGCAATTGATTTGTGTTCATGGGCATTGTTAAAGTGATTGTTTGACTTTTCTAAACAAATTCATATATTGTTAATTTCAAAGAAGGAGCTACAGCCGGTGCAGCCCCCTTGTGGCCCCCTGCACCCCTCATGGCCCTCTGTGGCCTCTCTCAGCCCCCTGTGGCTCCCTGCAGCCCCCTGTGGCTTCCCTAGGCCCCTTGTGGCCACTCTCATTCCTCTGACCTGCCCCCAGGAAGTGGAGTGCAGCATCGGGCATGTAAAGAAGTATTTATATAGGTATATATATAAGTGTGTGTGTGTATAGATATATGTATATGTAAATGGTAAATGTATACGTGTACATGGTATGTGTGTATGTGTGTGTGTATATATATATATATATATATATATATATATATATATATATATATATATATGTATATATATATGTAGATGTAAATGTACATGTATATATATATATATATATATATATATATATATATATATACATTATTTTTTATATATTTTGTATATATTTTCTATATGTACTGTGTGAGTTGATGTTGGAGGGGGTTCGTGAAGTGCAAAAAAATCATGCCTGCCCCCTCCTGAGGAAAGGGCTCAAATTTTCTTTTTGCACCCACTGCTATCCAATTTGTTTTTTTCAAGTCTATGACCTAAGACAGTTGGATCTGGACTAACAAAAACAGATAAGGAATTAGCATGTGGCCCTTTTAAAAAAAAAAACAACTAAAATAAACTTTGATTTAAAAATATGAAAAGGAATGTAAAATATTAAATAGTAAATAATGTCATAAAATCTTAAACATTTTTTAATCATCTAATGAGCATAAAAAAGCTGAGCTATATATACGTAACAACTTGACAGGATCATGAGTCAGACACTGCTTTAGTTTTCTTTGAATTTTTAATGCTTGAATATTTTTCTACATACAAAGTTTAAACTTGTGCAGTAGGGAAGATACAGAGAGAGTTACTGCCACAAACCAACAATGCAAATCTTCTTCTTTACTTTCACTTTGTGCTTCCACTTTCCTTTCTTCTTTCCTTCCCTCGTTCCTTTGCCTCACCTCTGTTCTATTCCCATTAGCCCTTGTTCACTAAATGATCTATTTTGTCTATATTTTTCTCCTACCTCTTGTATCTATCATGTCCTTTATTCAATTCCCATGTTCTTGCCCTTTCCCATGACCCTTCCCATGTTCTGCTCCTTTTCCATGGCCCTTCCCATGTTCAGCTCCTTTCCCGTGACCTTTCCCATGTTCAGCTCCTTTCCCATGACCCTTACCATGTTCTGCTCCTTTACCATGACCCTTACCATGTTCTGCTCCTTTTCCATGACCCTTCCCATGTTCAGCTCCTTTTCCATGACCTTTCCCATGTTCAGCTCCTTTCCCATGGCCCTTACCATGTTCAGCTCCTTTCCCATGACCTTTCCCATGTTCGGCTCCTTTCCCATGACCTTTCCCATGTTCAGCTCCTTTTCCATGACCCTTCCCATGTTCAGCTCCTTTCCCATGACCCTTCCCATGTTCAGCTCCTTTCCCATGACCCTTGCCATGTTCGGCTCCTTTCCCATGACCTTTCCCATGTTCTAATCCACTTCCTTGTTGTCTTTGTTCTGATCCTTCAGAGTGTTCATCTATTTCTCGTTTCATTCTATTATTTTTTAAATGTTCCAAAATGATGTTCTCAAAGTCTTTGTCAGCTAGAAAATATAACAAGAACTTAGCATTAGTATGTCTCTTACTGGTGTGTCAGATACATAGCATGCATTTTAAATGCTTGTTTACTTTTATTGTGTGACATTTCTTGTTCTGTATTGGAGTTAACTTTTCATGTTTATATATACCTGGATTAATTATATTTTACCAGAATTAAGCTACAATAACATTTATATTATTCTGGCTATTAAAACCATTTATAAATGTTGTATATATACTCGAGCTACAGAAAGCATTAGATAATATTAACATACCATTGCAAAAGCTATGCTCAACCTAATGGCATGGTGTCATTTGCTGATAAATGGTGCATCTATGTATTATATAGCTTGTATTTATTTTATTCACACATAAGTAAAATCACACTTACTAAAACTGTGTTCATCTTTATGTCACCCAAGGTTGTAGGAACTGGCAAGGGGAGTTTTTTTATATAGAAAAGTTGCTATGTGATTTTTGTATACTACGCTGCATCACCCCCAAAGTTATTCCAGCTCCTACATCCACCAGTCCTACATCTCCTAGCATGGGATTCTACTCTCTTAGTCTCGGATATCTAAAAAGAAAGATGATTTTTCAGAGTTTAAGACCTTCAGAAAACTTCATGTTAAGGGCCAGAGATGGACTAAGAATCACGACTCTCGAAAATGGGGACTGGTAAAAAAGTATTTGAAGAGCACAGTTTCATTGTATTTTAGTAATTGTTATATTACTTGCATGCGATTACAAAATGTAGACTATTAGCCACATTAAATTCCCCTAACACGTAAAACCGTAGCTCGTAGCGTAGCCTGCAAGACTTACAGCTATTAAATTGGCCTCTTAAACCAGCCCGACGACGACTTGAGGGGGTAGGAGCGAGAAAAGCTTAGAGAATTCGACTTGCGGGCCTGCAAATCCTTTGATCTGTCAATCCTGTAAATGTTACGCTATTAAATTGCATCAAAATCACTGGCGTACAAACTCGTAACTCGCAAATGGATCAAAGAAGCCAACAAGTGCTAGAGAGGACCTGCGAGGGGGGTAAAGTCCAATCCGTAGATCTTTAACTGCAAAAATACACACACTACTGTACTTATAATTAAAGTGAATTAGATTTTTTAGAATTAATAGCACAACATTCTCAAGCTCGTAAATTGGCCAAATAAAATGCTTTATTTCATGTTTATTTTATGTGTTATATGGATCCCGGCAATCAATGTATAAATACATATAATGGAATTTGCATGTGATAGAACATCATATTTACAGCTTTTACAATATTGCATTATATCTGGAATGTGGGTCCAATCGTAACTCGTAATTGAACCCCGTAAGACTTTGAAAATCAACCTCCATTTTTCAGTGATGTAATTCTAACAATCTCTGTTTCCATTGGCTCCATCTAAACCCGTAACTACTGTTTTGACTAATTGATCCCGTTCACGGCCGCACATCCAATGTGCGAAAAATGGTTTACGAATTTGCCTTTCAAGCCCGTAACTCACAGCATGTTCTAGTTTAATAGCACCGTAAATCTGCAATATTTCCAGGCGGCAGCCGTTGCGCGTCTCACGTTGCGGGTCTCAAGTTGCACGTATAAGTTTGGAATTTAATGTGGCTCTATGGTAGCAGTCTTCTTCTCTTTTATATATACTAGAAATTAGAATTGTGATTTGCAATTTTACCTGTAGAGTAAGTATTAGGAACAATATGCCTACATAAAGAAAAAGAACTATGTGCCTCGGAAAGATCCTCCTTACACCTTCCTGGAAGGCATGTAGCCCCATAAGCTGACTTCAACACCCTATTATTAAAGGCATTAGATGCTTAAAAATAATATAAACCTAAAAGATCCCTCTAAATAAGTAACAACCAACCCTTGCCATCAACTATTTATTTAGCAAGAGATCTATCTCCAATTACTTTTTTTTCTTATATCCAGTAGCAAATAAATTGCTATAAACATAATTCTTTTAAACAAAGTGTGTTATCAGTGCTTGCTACGTAATAAAATGATTTTTTTCAGATGCAGTTGATGCCATGACACCGCTTAGGTCCTTGGTGAATAAAATAATCCCAAAGTGCACTAACTCTTTAAATTATTAAAAACATTAACTTTCACATCATTAAAAATTAAAGTCTAAACAAACCAGACATTTAATTACTCCCCTCCCCCCCCCCCCCAAAAAAAAGGCATACCTTAACCCAGGCTCAATAACCTGGGCTGCAACTACTGAAACTGCCTAAAACCCAGCATAGAGGAGCATCAGGCACCCTAATAGGGCTTGTGTGAGTTTTATAAATGAATTTTTACACCTGACGGCCACTTACTCCTGATTAGTATTTTTTAATAAATAAATAAAAAGCATTTGCACCTTTACTGTTAGAAACAAATGCTAACAAATACTCCACCCATATCATGTCACCAACACACCCACCATGACCATCCTGAGTAACCTTTATCTTTCTCCCCTACATAGCCTGGCCATCAACTTGGCAATAATCTTGTAACTTTCTTACCTTTATCTGCCTGTATTATGATAAATTGTACTGTTTTCTGTAACATTTTACTACCAGTAACTGTTCTATTTTTGTAATTTTGCACAAATTGTGTAATTTTTGGAATTCGAGGAAGCAATTTCCATTAAACTGTAATACAAATGTAAATAAATAAACAAACATTCATGTACAAAAAGGCTCATAGTTCCCAAAGAGCAATGACGATGGTTGAATAAATATTCTATGTAAGCTATGATTCATTTTAAATTTGAAAATAACAATTTGTAATCAAATCAAAAAGAGAGGACACAGTAGTCGTATATTTTTATGATCTTATTTAAAGGAACTGCTACTAATAATGGAAATATTATTTTAAAAAGTAAAAATATAAATTAAGTTTAAGCATATTAGCTATTTATGCAACTGCAGGCAGTGTCGGCCGTCTCGATGGTTTATCTTCTAATGCTCCCCACTATCTGTGAGTATTTGCTTCTTGTCAATTAGATGGACAATTTGGAGGCTGAGATTAGCACCTTGAATGATTTTGCTTCAAGCAGCAAAATCCCATGTAAATTGAGAGATTTTACTTAATGGAAATATTATTAACCACTATGGAGAAGGCCATGACTATTTGTATTTATGCACAATATGTAGTATATTAAAGTTATTTTTTTCATTTTTTTTCTTTAAAGGTCTAACATATTTTGCCCTTTGTTTATTGTACTTTAAAAAACATGACTGAAAATATATGACCACAGCGTCCTTTTGATGACTCCGTCTCACCGACCCCATGAACAATAATTTCTCACTTATATTGTATGATACTTACAAAATACTGATGTCATACATTTCATGCCACAGGGGGAAATGCAGCATCTCATGGTATCTATACAGTCCCCATCATCGGCACAGTCCGCCAGTTTGGTGAAGTTGGGAAACTTTATTGAAAAATCTTCTTTTTGAGAGTATTCCAGAAACTTCTCTCGTAACTTGTTCTTGAACTTTGGATGCTCAACTAAGTACTCAAGAGGACACATCCCACGCTTTGTATCACTCCCAGTGGTATCTGATATAGCAAAAACAAACATATTAAAGCAAATTAATATATCTCATTGTATATCCCATTGTGTGCTTCTGTTATCTGCCCCACATTATTTTCTAGTTGCCATCTTTCATCGATCTCTGTTATTCTTATATTACTAAATGCTGTTTTTTTGTATATTTACCTTCTAAATCACTTTCCAAACCCTTTATTAATTCACTTGTGTCTCCTTCATCGTCTCCAGATGCAAACTCGAAATCATTCTCTAAAAAAAAGAGAAGTTTGAGTTTTCTTATTACCAGAATATAAAATACATTTAAAGTTGGTTTAAAGATTTACTTGTACCTTTGATTTAATTCACACATTGGCCTTAATGAGACACCAATAAACTCACAAAGGACATTATTGGACTGTTTGTAAGCTAAGAAACCTAAAGATCTAATGGATGTGTCACATCTTAGTAAAACAATCCCCAAGCATGCCGTAGAACTGGATGGCCTACATCAAGAAAGCAACAAACTTCACACAGTAGTAGATCTTTCCGAATGTCTATGCTTACACTTATAAATGTATTTGCAGTTTTTGTACAGATATATTAAACTAATTATGTTAATTTATAAATCAAAAATGTATCAGAATAATAAGGCATGGCATTATATGCTTGAGTGACATAAGATCGGTGTAAAGCAATACAATATCAAGCTGTTCCAGAACTTTCCTAAGTGACATATTGCCAAATAATCATTATGGTCCAACCTCTATATACCTTTATCATCAACACATAATTTCAATGTTTTAAATTCCAAATGGCACCTACCAGAAAATGGCATCAGACATCTCTTTCCACATGGAGTATTGCAACATTTGAAGCCGTTGTCACAGACTCCAGTAGAGGTACATTCCAGTAATTCAGTGAAATCAGGTAAATACGTATTAATACTTTCTTTGTCAGGCCATGGCATTATTTCTGGATATTTTTTAAAAAACTCTTCTGGACACATTTCTTCCTGCCCCTCCTCAACCGCAGGTCCTTTTGCTGATTCAATAAAAAAGACAAAGAAACCGATCTGAATATCAAGTAAATAATCTCAAATGTTCTAATATCAGTCAAAAATATTCTACCTTTTGTAAATTGTACTGATTTATAAAAAATACTTAAATTGTTTGTCTACTAAACCATTTGATTAATATTAACCCCCAATAAAGCTTGACATAATTTAATATTAGCTATTTTGGGGGTTTTATGTTGAAGAGTGTTCAATTACTGAATTATCGAAGCATATTGTACCGTAATTAAATGTATTGTTCTAATAAAATTACATTTGGATAACTTTTAATGATATTTGTGAAAATGAAGTCATATATACATTTTCATGACCTTATGCCAAATATTATCTAATTAATTTAATCCAATTAAAATGAAGAAATTACATGTTAACAACATGACCATGACACATTCTTAGTTTTTCCAAATCTAAACATGCAGTTTCTCCTTAGACCACATACATCCCTTCCTGTAATAGTTGAACCTGAGTTGTTATTTGTTTCTATCCCCATTGCATTTCAGTTTTTGTGAAGGAAATTCTTAATATTGGGAGGTTTATAAACCAATGGTAAGTCACTTCATGGCAAACACAACTGACAATGGTTCTGAAAAGACATTTCTTCATAATCTTACCATCTAATTGTGAGAGGGTGACAGCTGCAAACAGCAACACTGAGAAAACTTCAAGTTTCATGATGGAGAGAAAGCAAGACCTCAACCAATACACGTGGAGAAAAAACTTTTGCTCAGATCACCAGTGACAATGACCCCTTATTTATACTCAGATGTGAGCATTACATCAGGAGCTGAATTCATAACCACTCATTATTCAGTTATTCCAGCTCAAAGAGTTTGTACTGAAGAAATTATCAGTAACCTTTTAACTTTATTATTACGCTGTCTGTACAATGTGATATGACGCATATATGAAAATTAATACAGTTTATGTTTATGTAAAAACTTAGAAGAAACCTTAATTGTGTATGATGTTTCTTAATAGAATGTTAGGAACATAGCTTTAAAGCGATAATTACTGAATGTAAGGTTTAGAATATAATGTGTCTTGATGATGCTGGTGTAACTTTAATAATATAAGAGCTTCTTGTTGCCATCATCCAACTGTATGAGTATCTTTTTAATTTCCCCCATAAAATATATATTTTTTAAAGTGTGGTAGCATATATAATTTTGTTATTATTATTATTTATATTATTATTATTATTATTATTATTATTATTATTATTATATTGTATTTGAAGAGCTCTAGTAGACACATGAGTTATGAGATTACTTGATGGAAAAATGTTATAGTTAGAGAGATGTGTGAAAACCAGAATAGATGGACTTGTTTGAAGTTAATGGTGGATATAAAGTGCAGGTGGGTTTTCGGAGAACTTTTAAATAACTGAAGTCTACAAGAAAGGCTAATTAATATAATTTAGGGCATTCCAAAGAACAAATTATTCTCTTGAGAAGTCATGTTGGCAGGTATAATGGGAGATAAGAGGCTCAGATCATGGGTAGAAAAGAGATGCAGATATTGAGTGTAGTGCAGTTGAGGGCTTTATACATTTTGTTTAGAATTTAACATTTTATACTAGATAAGATCGGGAGCCAGTGTAGTGACCGGCTGAGGGGGGCAATGGATGATGAGCATTGAGTGAGATGGATGAGCCTGGAAAGCCATTGGTCAGAGTTGCAGTCAAGACAGTACAAGACAATGGCATTACTTATGTTCTAGAAGTGGTGGCGGCAGCATCTGGCGAATGATGAAATATGGAAGATGACAGAGATGTCTAGAGTAATGCTGAGACAATGGACTTAAGAAGTTCAGGTTATTGTGGAATTTTAGGTATAAAAGTGGAGGAGGATAGGGGATGACTGATAATTTTGTCTTGGAAATGTTAGTTTTTAGATGATGGGAGGCTATCCAGAATAAAATGATAAAAAATACATATTATGACACTGGTAGGTAGGGAGGAAAATAGATCTGGAGAGGAGAGACAAATTTGAATATTGTCTGCATAAAGGAAGGGATGCATGAATCTGATGGCCAGTGGCTGACAGATGTGTCTGGCGTACACCGGTCCAAAGGGTCACTGAAAGTCAACATGACTTAACAAATTAAAAAATTCAGGCATACATGGGTTAAACATACCCTGGAAATATGGTAGACAAAGAATACATAGCTAGAATTGTGAAACAATTAGAAGAGGTAAAGAAACAAACATGAGCAATGTTCAAACAAAGGTTAGGCAGATGGATTTATGGCATATTTAATCAAATAAAGACAATGAGGGTCCAGATATACTGTAGGTTCATCAAAAGGCCATAGGGTTAAATAGACTTGGAAAAAGTCTATGTGCAAATATACCGAGTGCAAATGTTATATCAAAGATGAAAACAATTATAATATTCAATTGCATTAGTACAAATATACATTTAAAGATATTACAAGCAGCATGAATATATCAGATGGAAAAACGCAACACTTATCATTAGTAAATGAGAGTCCAAAGACTGCACATGCATCGTGTGCACCAAAAAACACTAGTATCCACCAAATGCTGCCAATCGCGGGACAAGACAGGCCGACACACGCATTTCGCGTCACAACACTTCCTCATGGACCTTACTAAGATAATTTTGTTCATTACTGTTCATTATAACTACGAATGGTATACAGTTGTGGATATATAGGTGTCTTTCTCTTCCTGTTTATTTTTAATATATCCTTACAGTTTTCCACTCCTGTTGGTACATACAACATTTATATTTAGGTATTTACCTTTGAAATGTTAAAATTTTAAATTTCTATGGTACAGCCTCTCCACTTTATACTGGCCTTCATTTATATATACAGTGATTAGGATAATGAATACCATTGCAAAATTATTATGAATGATCCTGTCTTAGCATACATTTTAGATGCTAAAATATCAGTGAGTTGTAAAAGAAGCTCTAGTTGAAGTAATAGGTTAACACATAATTCAATTTCCAAGTAAACCACCTCCTATCCAAGAATACTTTTCCTGCAATTCCTAAAAGTTGTGTAAATAGATGGAAAAAAAAATTATGAAAAAAATGAAACACATTGACAGGAAAATTAAATCCTGGATAAACTGTCAAACAATGGAAGTTATTTACTGTTTAAAATGTAATTGTAATAAAATGTATGTTGGAAAAACTAAGAGACAGATGAGATGAAGAATGTTAAAACATTTAGACAATATCCTCAATGCCTTTAAAAGATAAAGAAAACAGACATAATTACAAATGTTGCTAGGCATTACCTATACATCAAATTACGATTTAACATCTGCAATGCAGCGGTCTGGATTGCGTCAAAATTAGGCTTAGAAGAGTTGACAAAGGTAAAATATTACACAGGAAGGAATGCCGGAATGCCGCTGGACTTAAATACTATTAACCAATGGGATTAAATGATCAAAGCAACTGTGGTGTCTTTCTTACCTAAGCCTATAAGGAATAAAGTTTATTATACGTTTTTTATTAGTTAGACCTAAAATATATAATTTTAATTATATTGTAATTAGTACAATAATCTTTTATGGATCACTGCATTAGCACAATAATCCTATAGGTTCATTCTATTCATGAGATGTGCATAATATATTTTTTATCACAGATTATATCAATGAAGTTTTAACAAACATATCTTTTTTACTTTTTCATTTAAAGCATATTTTGTTGTTACTTTCATTTAGATTTGTATAAAACATATCATGTTTATTTCATAGAAAGGTAAGAGGGTCAATTGTGATCCTATAAATAAGCCCCCATATACACAAAGGGCCAGATTCAATTACGAGCCCACAACTGGTGCGATGTAGGCAGTATGCCTGCAGGTGTGTTCCGGGCTCCGGTTCATCTCCGATTCAGGAGCTATTCAATTGCTCACGCCCGCAAGTTACTGGCTCAAAGCCGACTCCGTAAACCATGCACTGGTTTGTAGCAGTTCAGGACAGGGACATGATCAAATAAGCAAGCCCATAACCTCCCATTTTGAATCAGCCAATAGAAAATGAGACCGTTACGGCAGTAAAACATGGAGGTTATATGACATTTAGGTTTGGTGGTCCGTTAATCGATCAGACTTGCAAAACCGCAAAATACAGCATTTTGAAAATCAATGCCAATACTGTTCTAGTCCATGTGGGTAGCCTTATATGTATTAACTCATTATTATATACTGCCGATTTTCGAGCGTGAGACTGTTGTGCAATTAATTCTAATGTCTATCATAGCTTTCCCTATTATTTACAGTGCAGTAGTGATCTTTTATTTGCATTTACGGGGCTGTTAACCACCTTGCGAGTCCTCTCTAGCATTTGTAGGATTTTCTCCTTCATTTGCCATTTACGGGTGTGAAAATATTTACGGGCTTGGGGAATTGGAGCAAATGATTATCGATTTTTTGAGTTTAGCCATTTAATTATTATTATTGTTTATTTGTAACGCGCCAACATATTCCGTAGCGCTATACATAAGTTAAGTTAAAGGCAATGACAAGCCATCGTAACTTTTGCGAAAGTGAAAGATCAAAGGCTTCAGGAGGCTGTAAGTTACGGGTTTAACCATTGCAAAGTTTTCAAGGCCGGAACTCGTAACCTATTTGAAGCCCTTAAAAGAACGCCAATTGAATAGCAAATTAACTTGTGACCTCACTTACGGGCTCCAGTAACATCCGAAAGCTCAATTGAATCAGGCTCAACGTTTTTTTTCAATGATTTTATTTAATTATACATAAGTAGAAATTAACATAGTTGCGATTAACTTCACCTATATTAAGCTAGTTTTTGGTTTAGGAATAGATATTAGACTTTGGGTTTGTGTGTTATCTATTCTTATTTAACAATGATATTATATTGATACCAGCAGACGAATGCAACAATATATCTCGTTATCATATGTATTGGACTTATAACAAATATATTAGTATCTGTTTCCTTGGGGGAGGTCAAATAAGATCATCTTAGGAAGATCACCACATGCATATATTTGGCTTAGGATTCTTCATTTATATTAGAAGATTATGTGACATATCTATGATAATTATCATGGCTGTATAGTAGCCTCTAAGTTTCTGATTTATAGTAGAACGTATCCTTATTCATTAGATTGTGTCTATATCTATACAATTGCAGCTTTTGTTCACATTTTGTTTAATGAAACTTATATATAAGGTAAGATTGACAGCTCCCCAACTGGTGTAGTGCTTTGTATAATAGTATATAAAACCTGAACCACTTGTACCCCAAGTTCTACAAAACAAGCTGGTGCTATGCAAATAAATGTTACTACTAATAATAATACTGGATGTTTTACATACCCCTGATTTGTATTTTGTTGTTGCCCATTTCTAGCTACATAATACATCAGCTTGGCACAACGGGAGGCCATTGTCTACTCAGAATATGTTGTCAATATAATAGTTGTTCTTTAATTCATGTTTCCATTTCCTATGCATCTTACAACCTGTCCACATCTCACTGGATCTCTCATCCCTACTGAATCTTCCTGGATGTTTTAGCAAGATAGAAGAGGAGGTACTATCTTGTTATAGGGTGTATGATGTCATGCTAAGCTTCTCTTGGTACCATACACCCTTTGACCCTCTAGTCTAGAAAATGTACATCAAAGAAAATCTGAAATGTTGCTGAGACACTGTCTGTGATTGGCTAGTATGTCTAGCACCAATAGAAACCCTGTGCGATTGAGCTGTGGCAGATCTTTCCAGTGACTATTTAGAGGGTTGCATTGTGTCAAGACAGAAGTTTTAAGCACTCGCAAACCAACATTTAGGTAGTTTATTATAATAGTAAAAACAGGGATCCTTCCATTTCCCTTTAATATTTTGTCACCCCAAATTAGCCACACATATCAAACATCTTTGGAAGATTACAGGTACCACCTTTAGACCCATGTTGTTACTATACAGTAATAGTACTGTGCTGTCACATAATACACATGATAACAGGGTGCCATCTGCTGTCTGTCTGACTAAAATAATTATATCCACAGTATTCTGTTGGTTTGGTGTAGTGTTTGCCTCATATAATAACAATAAAACTGGAGGCATCGGTGAAGCTGATTTATACATCCACATTTGTATTATTATAGTTAATTTATAACGCGCCAACATATTCCGTAGTGCTGTACATAAGTTAAGTTCAGACAAAGAAAATATAAATTATCATATAGCAAAGCAAGGAGGACCCTGTCTTTGAGCTCGGAATCCAATGTCCATGGTGAATTCCCAAAGTACTTAAAATAGAAACTCACAGACTTACAATTTAAGGTATAGTGAGTGAGAGGGAGAGGTGATAAGTGTGTTAGGGTGGAAGGTGATACGCTTCTTTAAAGAGATGCGTTTTAAGTGAGGTTTTAAATGTTCTGAGGCAAGAGGATAATCTGGTGGAGCGAGGCAAGGAGTTCCAGAGACTAGGGGCAGCACGAGAAAAGTCTTGGAGGCCGGAGTGAAAGGAGGTGACAAGAGTTGTAGAAAGAAGAAGGTCATTAGCAGAACGAAGAGGGCAGTGGGGGAATATTTGGAGATAAGAGCAGAGATGTAAGGGGGAGCATTATTGTTGAGGGCTTTGTAAGTTAGAGTCATGATTTTAAATTGTATTTATAAATCCACATGAACATATACAAATACATTACCAATTGTATGTCATCTGATCTCAGCTCATGTAGCAGGACTCAAGTCAGTGTTATTTAACCCCCAACTTTGAAGATGTTTTTTTTTTTTTTTTTTTGTGAAGCAAACAATAAATAGGACAAAATAACAGAAGAAGTCAATGTGCATAACTATTCACCCCCCTAAAGTCAATACTTTGTAGAGCCACCTTTTGTCACTTTGGATAAATCTCTATGAGCTTGCCACATCTTACCAGTGGGATTTTTGCCCATTCCTCCTTGCAAAACTGCTCCAGCTCCTTCCAGTTGGATGGTTTGTGCTTGTGAACAGCAATCTTTAAGTCTGACCACAGATTTCCTATTGGATTGAGGTCTGGGCTGTTTCCCCTTACACCACTCAAGTGTTGCTTTAGCAGTGTGTTTGGGGACATTGTCCTGCTGGAAGGTGAACCTCCGTCCTAGCCCCAAATCATGCACAGAGTGGTACAGGTTTTGCTCCTGAATATCCCTGTATTTAGCACCATCCACCTTTCCCTCAACTCTGACCAGTTTCCCAGTCCCGGCTGCTGAAAAACATCCCCACAGCATGATGCTGCCACCACCATGTTTCACTGTGGGGATGGTGTTCTTTGGATGATGTGATGTGTTGGGTTTTGGCCAGACATAGCATTCTCTTTGATGGCCGAAAAGTTCAATTTTAGTCTCATCAGACCAGAGCACCTTCCTCCATACATTTTGGGAGTCTCCCACAAGCCTTTTAGCAAACTCAAAACGTGCCATTTTGTTTTTTGCTGAATTAATGGCTTTCTTTTGGCCACTCTGCCATAAAGCCCAACTCTATGGAGCGTACGGCTAGATTTGATGGTGCTCCTGGGGATCATCAAAGATTTGGATATTTTTTTATAACCTAACCCTGACTAGGTGTTGCAGCCTCTGGGGCCTTTCAAAAAATGTGTATATATGTAATGACTGATCATGTGACACACAAGTGGACATCATTTCACTAATTATGTGACTTCTGAAGGTAATTGTTTGCACCAGATCTATTCATGGGCTTCATAACAAAGGTGGTGAATACATACACACATGCCAATTTTCTATTTTCTATTTCTAAAAAATAGTTTTATGTATATATTTTTCTCATGTTACTTCAGCAACTTAAACTATTGTGTTCTGATCCATCACATAAAATTCAGATTAACAAAACATTGACCTTAAGGCTGTAATGTAACAAAATAGGCAAAAAGTCAAGGGGGTGAATACTTTTGCAAGGCACTTTATATTACAGCATTATTTGGTAGCAGAAAGAGTTCAGCTGTCTAATGCACCTATGGGTATGTCAAGGATCATGAACCTTTCCAAATGAACAGAGCACAAGATCTGATCTGTTCCAGCAAAGGAGGAGTTGGGTGAGAAAATAACATTTGGTAAAAGGTCAGTCCTGAGTAACTGATGACCATAAATACATAAAAGAGAAAAAACAACTTTATAGGATTAAGAAAGGTTCATTTGTTTTCTACATCTTAGTGCAGTTGCTTCTTAGCTTGGTTTATGGGTAAAGAACATAGAAATAATAATACAAATTTTCAAAAGGGTTATTTACAAAGCAAAGCATCGGGCTGTCATGTACTTCCTTGTGTTATGTGTCCAAATTGCCATTGTAGTCCTTCAGGAAAGACAGAGAGACTCGGAGAGAAAGAGAAACAAATAGACAGACTGAAAGGCAGGATGAGACAGGGAGAAAAACAGTGTGAGAAAGAAAGAAAGAAAGAAAGGAAAAAAGGAAAGAAAGAAAGAGATAGGCAAATAGAGACGGTACCACTGATTGAAGTTTTGTGGTTAAAGAAATACACATTTAACGGATAGAATGTATAAGGCTTTGTGCAAGTATGGTAAACCCTTATCAAGATTGAATAAACCTAAAGAGAGACTGACTATTGTGATACAACATAATGCTGGGACTTCAATAATGAAAAGAGCAATATTTAAAAAATGGCATATATTATCAAAGACATTAACAAAGGCTTAAAAAAAGGATTTGCATACACGGGGTAGAAATTTGAGAGCGATTCTAGTTGAAACTCATCTTGCAGAGGCATATAATCACTCAAGGACTTTGTAAAATACCAAGAGACAAGGAATCTTTACATGCCCAGGAGCACTTTTAATGAGTCCTTTTTTATCATTCCCATTCTGGACAAATAAAATATCTATAAAATATCTCATAAGTCACCATATGGAGCTATATTCAATTCCCTATCTTGGAAAGTTACATCACTAAAAACTTTACTTATGTATTCACTCTTTTGTCATGTTTGAGAGTAAGGATAAAATATCTGCAAGTAAACTGCATAATCTTCTCTAGAATTATCCATTCTGTTACGAGTGGCCTGCAAGTGATCTTCAATCAAAAGGTTTTTTAATTCCCCACTTGCAAAATTATTTATGACTCAGAACTCGTAATGTTGCTGAATTTCAGAAAAAATTATTATGTGCACTTGAGAACGCTGAAGAGGACATGTTATTAATATTTTTTTGGAGGGCCTTTCCTGACCCAGAAGATGAGGATAAGGGCTTCAAACAAGACTGAAGAAGATCTGAAGTTCTTCTATCAAGTTGGATATCCTGAACATCACCAGAGCATCATTAAGGTAGATGAGTATTATTCATTTTATTTTATTATACAAATTAAATTATTTATGATTTTGTTGTGATCTTTTGTTTATTTTATTGTAATTTGTTTTTATTTTTACTTCATTGTAATATGTTCTTTATTTTTTATACTGTAGTTTTTTTATTTTTGTCAAATTATGTTTTTTTTTGTATTTTAGAGGTTTATTTATTTTTGTGTATTCTATTTTATTTTTGTCAGTGTATTTTTATTTAGATGCAATGGTTCCTTGAGGACCCCAATGGCACATTATGGGTTAATTGTAGTGTACCATAGGGTACAGTATAGGTAGACCCCCATGCTCCCATGACTTGTAAGCGTTTCGTTAGATACTGTTGGGGGTCATTTAAAAACCTCCATGGTAAGGATGGGTTAATAGGTATACCATGGGGGTCCTTAATCCTAAACTTTGTAACTTCATTGACAAGACATGGGTTTACGAGCTGCTAGTGAGATAAGTACTGTATATACTCGAGTATAAGCCACATTTTTCAGCCCTTTTTTTAAGGCTAAAAAGGGCCCCCTCGGCTTATACTCGAGTCACTCTCCCCCCCCCGTGTCTCTCTAACCCCCCAGTGTCTCTCTAATCCCCTGTGTCTCTCTAACCCCCCGTGTCTCTCTACCCCCCTGTCTCTCTAACCCCCCAGTGTCTCTTTACCTCCCCCCTCCTCATCCTCAACCCCCCTCCTCATTCTAAACCCCCCCTCATTCTAACCCCCTCTCATTCTACCCCTCTAAATACCCCCCCTCTCCCTTTCCCCTCACTTACCTGCATCTGAAGCTCCTGCTCTGGCCTCCGCTCCTTCCGGGACGTGGCGCGCATGTGACGTCACGGCATTAGCATATACCGGGTGCCGGTACCCGGTATATGCAAATGCTGTGACGTCACATGCGCAGGTAAGTGTGGGGAAAGGGAGACAGGGGGTATTTAGAGGGGTAGAATGAAGGGGGTTAGAATGAGGGGGGGAGGTTGAGGAGGAGGGTTAAGGTTGAGGAGGGAGGTTGAGGAGGGAGGTTGAGGAGGGGGTTTAGGATGGGGAGGTTGAGGATGGGGGGTTGATGTTTAGGAGGGGGTTGAGGATGGGGGGTTGAGGTTGAGGAGGGGGGTTGAGGAGAGAGGTTGAGGAGGGAGGTTGTGGATGAGGAGGGAGGTTGAGGAGGGAGTTGAGGAGGGAGGATGAGTAGGGGGTTGAGGATGCAGGGGTTGAGGAGGGGGTTGAGGATGAGGAGGGAGGTTGATTAGGGGGTTGAGGATGAGGGGGTGAGGTTGAGGAGGGAGGTTGAGGAGGGGGTTAAGGATGGGGGAGTTGAGGAGGGGGGTTGAGGAGGGAGGTTGAGGATGAGGAGGGAGGTTGAGGAGGGAGGTTGAGGATGAGGAGGGAGGTTGAGGATGTGGAGGGAGGATGAGGAGGGGGGTTGAGGATGGGGGGGGTTGAGGTTGAGGAGGGAAGTTGAGGAGGGGGTTGAGGATGAGGCGGGGGTTGAGGATGAGGAGTGAGGATGAGGAGGGAGGATGAGGATGAGGAGGGAGGTTGAGGAGGGAGGTTGAGGAGGGAGGTTGAGGTTGAGGAGGGGGTTGAGGAGGGGGTTGAGGATGGGGGGGTTGAGGATGAGGATGGGGGAGTTGAGGAGGGGGGTTGAGGAAGGGGTTGAGGATGAGGGGGTTGAGGAGGGAGGTTGAGGACGAGGAGGGATGATGAGGAGGGAGGTTGAGGGTGAGGAGTGGGGTTGAGGAGGAAGGTTGAGAATGAGGAGGGGGGAAGAGACACAGGGAAGAGAGAGGGGGGGAAGAGACACAGGGAAGGGAGAGGGGGGGAAGAGACACCGGGAAGGGAGAAGGGGGAAGAGACACAGGTAAGGGAGAAGAGACACGGGAGAGAGAGGGGGACACAGAGGGCACAAGAGTAACACAGGGGGCAGCACATTTCCCACCCTCAGCTTATATTCGAGTCACTCACTTTACCCTGTATTTTGTGGTAAAATAGATGCCTCGGCTTATACTCGGGTCGGCTTATACTCGAGTATATACAGTAAATATTGGAGTGAATGGAAGTGAATATTTTGTAACTTTACTGCAAAAAACACAGTTGAAAATTAGTATCTTTGTGAGTTGCGAGCAGCGGCCCTCGCGTAGCGAGGGTCGCAGTCGCTGGCAAGGAGCGCCGAAGGCCAGCAACTGCTACACTCGCTAAATTTACGTTTTAGAACAAAAAACACCACACATCAACTGCGATCCTCGCAAACTTTACGTCGCAACGTAAACAACATACGAGACATGTTACCACTCATTACGTCCTCGAAAAAATCACCCGCAACCCTTGGACATGAACATTTTTTAAACACAATAAATACACACAGCACATACATAAAAAGCTTACCTACAGCAAGAGGGAGCATCCAGGACCTCAAAAAAGCAAGTTACACATTCATTTAACTCAAAATAAAAGAGTTTAGACACTAAAAAATTCTCTAAGCGAGAGAAAAAATGGCCGCCGAACAAAGCGAAAACGAAGCTACAGCAGTCTAAACACGCAAAACACCACAAGAAACTCACAAAACACCATAAAAACACTACGGATATTCCGCTAAGAAGCATACCACACATTACTAGCCATTTTACGCCAATGCGGAAGTACACAACTGTTACACTGCACACATTCATCACGCTTACACAGCAGCTCCACACCACTAATGCTGCAGCAACATCAAAACACATTGCCAGCTCTTCAACACAATGCTTCAAAATAGGTAAAGTATATTCATTTATTAATGTATTATATATTTCATTATTATACACCAAACAGCGTTAGCTACCTGACAATTTCATTGCCGTCATTTTTTGATGGGCAATTCTCTAGTAACATATATTGAATTAATGTTGTCATAATAATGTTCCCTATTATAAGTATGGCAGCAGTATCAATAATATCTATGATACATCTATGCAGGCCTCATATGCAAAATATTTGCTAATCATCAGCATGCAATCAAAGTTTTATATATAGGAATGAAACACATTTTTTTTTTTTTTTTTAAATAGTGCACTAAATACAAAAATAGTTAAAAACAAAAAAGCACAACAGAGAAGGAATGGTGCATATAAATACGCTGTTCTAGAGAATACAGGGGGGAAAATATATCTCTCTAGAAATGCATACATCTCACTTTTAACATCATTAAACCAAAACACAATGTTTGGTTTTACTGTTTAAGTGCAGAGAAAAGGAAAAAGAAGAATCACTTATATCCCTTGTTGGCATAGAATATGCCTAAGCACTAATAATAATATGCCTCACATGGGCTTAAGTTAGGTACACCATCCTTCTCTCGCACCATTCATTCTCTTTTGTGCTTTTTTGTTTTTAACTATTTTTGTATTTAGTGCACCATTTAAAAAAAAAAGTGTGTTTCATTCCTATATATAAAACTTTGCATACCGATAATTAGCAAATATTTTGCATATGAGGCCTGCATATATGTATCATAAATATTATTGATACTGCTGCCATACTTATAATGGGCCATATTATTATGACAACATTAATTCAATATACCGTATTTTTTGCCATATAAGACGCACCTGCACATAAAACGCACCTAGTTTTTAGAGGAAGAAAACAAGAAAAAAATATTCTGAATCAAACACAAATACACTTCACACACATATACACACACCTACATCACACACAAATATATATATATATATATACATACATACGCATACATACATAAATATACATACATACACATACATACATACATATACATACATACATACACATACATACACATAGACATACACATACACACACACACATTTTGGAGCATTTGGGAGCCTCCAGGAGCTCTTGACCCTCCCTGAGCCTCCTGATCCTCACCTTTCTTCTCCCCTCTGCCCATCCATGATCAACCCTTGGCCCATCTTGATCTCACCCCATTGCGCTTCCTACCAGCACTCCTCCTGTACTGCAGCCTTCCCTTGCGTCGCGTGTGTGACGTCACAAAGATGCACCGGCCGACGCAATGCAGTTTGGTGCCGTAGGAAGAGCCAATGGGGGGGGGGGATCCGGAGTGGGGATCTAAAGGGGGCCAAAGGAAGGATCAGAGGGGTCGAAGGGGAGAATCAGGAGGGGGAGAGGATCAAGAGGGGCAGAAAGAGGCAGTTTTAATGCATGGAAAATGTGTATTCGTCGTATAAGACGCACCAACTCCCCCCCCCCCCCCCCAGTTTTGAGGAAGAAAAAGTGCGTTTTATACAGCGAAAAATACGGTATGTTATATGTAATGTATTTGTCAAATTAGGTTGTCCCTAATTATATCCCAGAATATTGTGGGACAGCGACACCTATTAACATTGATTATATCTAGATTTAAAGAATGATACACCCTCTTTTAAATATATTACCAGCGTTTTTTCCTAGATTTTATTTGATTTTCCCAATTCCCCTAATAAACCTTAATCCTTTTATATTATTTAGTGTTAACCACTAGGGAATTATACAGGTCACTGTATTATATAATATCTTTGTGAGTTACCAATTTGGATTTGAAAAGGGCTCTATGTTATGTATTTGAGCACATGTCCATGTAGACATTCCTATGTGGGGAAAAAAAAGTTATTCCTTGAGAGAAGGAATTGCAAATAACAGATCTGCTATAGTAAAAGCAATTAAAGAGGGTAGTTCCAATTAACCTTTGGCCAAACATGTTTTAGAGAAAGAACATAATTTACCAACATTTACATTCAGGTTTATAGATTATGTCCCACCTCCATCTACAGGTTGGTACAGAGACAGGGTGTGTTTGTACTGTATGTGAAAGGGGTTGATACACCTGGGAAACAAGATGATAACTCCATCTAAGGATGAATCTACAGAGACATTCTATCAAAAAGCACAGTTAGACGTTATTTTACCCAGAATGATCACTCCATCTAAACCAAAAATCATAATGCTCAGAGGGAATTTCAAACACACCCAGGAAAGGAAAACATTTGAAATGAAGACAATCACATTCTTCAACACTTCAAGTTATAATGTTAATTCAATAAGAAAGGTATAAGTATATTCTGCAATAATGTCATTATTAATCTATAAATAAATATATATATATACAATTTATATATATATATATATAAAGAGTGAGGTAGCCGTGAATGTCTAGTAATCCAGTTGAATACTCAGAGTATTGCAGTGAATAGTCATACCTTTTTTTATTGGACAAACGTATTGATAATATAGCAAAGAGTTTTTGAGAGATAATGCCTCTCTTTATGAAGGCAAAAAGCGATACGGATACAGATATGAACTAAAAACATTCAAATCCCCTGCCCAGATTAGCAGGGGGGGGGGGGGGGGGAGACCACGTGGCAACATAGACAAAGGCCTGTAATTAATGCAACCTCCTGCAGTGCCATCTTCTGGACAACATCGGCATTACAGCCAAAGCACGACACACACAACATCATAGAAAATGTCACTCTCCCCAGCAACCAAAATAGCTGCAACATGGTTTAATCCATAAGAGGAAAACTATACTTCACAAGCACTCCCCCCTTCTCAGGTTGCTCAGTTCATGTGCAAGTCATTGCCGGTTTTAGGAAAATGATAATCTGCAAGTCCAGAGTGCATAGTCCAGTGTCTCCAGGGTAAAATGCTTCAATATGTAATGACACCAAGCCCACACAACTTTGGGCCTAGCCGCCATTGCGCAATTGCCAACCATCTTCCCTGGGCCATGGCACATGCCCCTCCCTCCCCATCCATTGGGGAAAACAATTTTCTTGGGCAGCTGCAGGGGAGACAATGCAGTAGGGGTTGATGATGGGGTACCCTTTTTTCCAATCCGCGAATACTGGCTCACCCATGTGGTTCTTTGCCAATGCCACCGTCTCCAACTAGGCCAGTACAAACAGCTGACTTGCGGTATCTAAAACAGTGTTTGGGCCTAGTCATTCACCCATTCCATAAGGTCCCAGGGTGATATCCAGTCAAAGTGATAGTTCCCAAGGTGGCATGACTAGCCCCCCCTCACAAAAGCAAGGGCCATTGCACTCTTCTTCCCCACTGTATGGATATAACACACCCCTGGGGCACTCATAAAAACAGTCATTCCAATGGGGAAGGTACTGGCTGGATCTGGAAGCTGGCACCCAATATTGAGGCTTGGACTAAAGGCTCCAATCCTCTAGGTTACACCACCTGGGGATAGCACTCACCTCTTTCCGAGTCCATGGTCATGGTGTCCCCTGCAGGACCTCACTGCTCAAATCCAGACTCCTCAATTTGACAAACAATTTGACAAACTTGCTTTGTCTTCCTCACTGCCTAGTCTTTAGCAATGTTGTCCCCATCAACTGGATAGAGCTGTGCCCACTGGTCTACCATACTCCCAGGGCTGCTTGCTGAGCCTATCCCTGGAAATGTGGCTAGCTCTCTAACATTTTCTATCAGCTGGAACTCCTTTAATGGTTCACAGCCCATTTTCTCCTCCAAGGGCTTGTTGGGATCCCTGCTTCCACCCAGGCTCTCCCTTGCAATCTGACAGTCCTTTTCTTTTTGCCCCATTACTTTATCCTTAGCCATGGTGTCCCTACCACCTGCATAGGGCTGTGGCCCCTGGTCTGCCATGGCCACAGGGCTGCTGGCTGAGTCTGTCCCTTGAACTGTGGCTGTCTTCTGACATTGGCCATCATCTGGATCCCCATGCTAGGCCCACAGTACATTCTTCCCAGGTCACAGTGAACATAGCTAATCCCATCCAGACTTTCTGCTTGGCCTGGGTTCTCCCAACAATCTATAATATCCTCTCACCAGACCCCTTGAGCATAATTATTCTTCCCTGGTTCGTAGGGGTCTAGTGACCAGTCCTCTTCATCCCTGTATGCTTGACTGGGTACCTCCCATCTGGATGGACAAAACCCCTCCATGGATGCCTCATCCAGCAATTTAACATAATCAGCCTCCAGCTGCAGCTATTGTTGAACCAGGGATTCTATCCAATTAGCTGCCAGGGACCATTGTTCTAGTCCCAGACCTTGACAACATTTAAACAACAAGTTTTTATGCCTCCTTGCAGTCTACATGCCACATTCAGGATCACCATACATGATCTCCCAGAGCCCATCTATTAGCTCCAATCAAAAATAGGGATCCTCTCCAAGGGCACCAACAGGCCTAGCACAATACTGTTTCTCCAAGGAAATCTCTTATCAAGGAAATCTCTTTTCATTGTGAGCCTCTCCCCACCTATACCTCTCCCATCCTCTACTTGACCTGAGGCACTTATTGCGAGCCCCCCCCCTCTACATCTCCCCCCTCTACTTGACAGGAGGCACTCATTGAGAGCCTTCCCCCCCCCCTCTACTGGCCTCACAATGAGCACCTCATCACAGGCCTCGGCACTCATTGCGAGCCTCTCCTCCCTCTACCTCTCCCACCCTCTACTTGATGGGAGTCACTCATTGCGAGCCCTCCCTGCTTCCTCTCCATCCCCTGTGTCTCTTTCCCCCACTCTCCCTCCCCTGTGTCTCTTTCCCACCTCTCCCTCCCCTGTGTCTCTTCCCCCTCTCCCTCCCCTGTGTCTCTCTCCTACCCCTGTGTCTCTTCCCCCTTTGTCTCTTCCCCTCCTCCTCCCTCCCCTGTGTATCCTTTCCCCGTCTTTCCCCCCTCTCCCTCCTCTGTGTTTCTTATCCCCTCTCTCTCCCATGTGTGTCTTTCCCTCCTTTCCCTGCTCTGTGTCTCTCTCCTTCCCCTGTTTCTCTTCCCCCCTTTGTCTCTTCCCCTCCTCTTCCCTCCCCTGTGTCTCTTCCCCACTCTTTCTTCCCTCGAGTCTCTCACCCACCCCCTCCTCTGTGTTTTCCCTCCCATCTCCCTTCCCTGTGTTTCTCTTACCCTGTGTCTATCCCCCCATCTCTTCCCCCCATCTCCCTCCCCGTGTAACTACTGCCTGTGTCTCTTCCTCCCCCCTCCCTCCCTGTGTCTCTTCCCTACTGTGTCTCACCCCCCTTCTCCCTCCCCTGTGTCTCTTTTCCCTCCTCCTCCCTCCTTCCCCTTTATCCTCTTCCTTATTTCACTCCCTCCATCCCCACTTATCCTCCTTCTCCCTCATTCCCCCTTATCCTCCTCCTTTTCCTCCTCCATTCCTCCCCCTTCCCCTCCTGCCTTCCCCCTTATCCTCCTCCCTCTTTTCCCTCCATCTCCCTCCTTCCCCCTTTATCCTCCTCGTATTTCCTCCCTTATCTTCCTCCTCGCTTTCCCCTTGTCCTCCTCCGTTTCCCCCTTATCCACCTCCTCCCTTTCCGTTCCTCCTTCCCCCCTTAACCTCCTCCTTCCCCCTTATCTTACTCCCTCCTTCCCTCTTATCCACCTCCTCCTCACTCCTTCCCCCTTATCCTCCTCCTCCCTTTCCCCCTTTCCAATAACCTCCCTATACCCTTTCCCCTCTGCTGACTAAGATCCAATGAGCTCCTGCTGCTGTTCCCTCCCATGCAGCTCGTCTTCTGCCTGTGACCGGACTGGCATATGCTAATAACGTGATGCGCATGTGACATCACATCATTAGCATATGCCGGTTCCGGTCACAGGCAGCAAATGCGCTGCAGTGGAGGGAAGAGCAGCAGGTGCTCATCGGATCTTAGTAAGCAGAGAGGGGAAAGGGGATAGGTAGGTTTTTGGAGAGGGGGGAAGGAGGGAGGAGGCGCGGCGGACTTGTAGTCTATGGGCTGGCTGCTTTGTGATATCACTGGAAGCCCTCAGTGGGAGGCTGGAGGAGCATGATCTGGAGGGAGGATGAGCCTTGGGGAGGAGGATGAGCCGTGGAGAGGAGGAAGGGGGCCCAGCAATGAGCGGCTTTGGCACTCATTGCGCATGCCCAAAGCGCAATGAGCGCCTTTGTCGCTCATTGCGCATGCACAACATTTAACATTGCGTGACCAATATTGCAGCGTGACCAACACTGACAACTATATTTGTAAAATGTCCACACTGTAGCTCATAGAATATGCATAATAGCAGTGCTACTGAATATGTTGGTGAGTTATAAATCAAGATAATAATAATAATTATGTGGTATTAGTAGGGACTCAACTGCCCTTATGAAGCTTTGGGTATTTTTAAGGATCATGAACCTTTCCACAGGAACAAAGCACAAGGTGTGATCTGTTCCAGCAAAGGAGGAGTTGGGTGAGAACATAACATTTCCTGAGTCCTTGTAAAAGGTCAGTCCTGAGTAAATGATATACTGTAAATACATAAAAGAGAAAAAAAAACTTTAAAGGATTAATAAAAATGTATTTGTTTTCTACCTCTTATGGCAACTTCACAAGATTTCTTCTTGGCTTGGTTTACTGGTGAAGAAAATACAAAAATCTCAAAAGGGGTATTTACTAAGCATCTCAGCGGACTGTTATGCGCTACTCGGGTATTGGTTGTGTTGTGTTTCCGATGGGAAAATTGACAGAGAGACTCAGAGAGATAGAAAGAAAGCCACACAAATAGAGAGACAAACAGTCAGAAAGGATGAAACGAAGAAAAGAGAGAAAGAAAAGAGAGGCAGAGACAAGCAGTTATTGCATCATACTAACCACCATACTTCTCAGCTACTCTAATCTACTTTAATCAAAATACTACACAAAGGCACCGTAAGTAATAAGTAACTGAAAATTAAGGGGCTACAATAAAATATTATATAGTGAAAGAGAAAGGAGATCGTCAAAAACAAAAAGACAAAAGATAGTAGGAGGAGAAAAGCAAAAGTAAAGACTGTTTATTTTTACTTTCTCAATTATCAAGTCTAGTTTTCCAAAAGTTCATATACAACATAAACATAGGATTTGATTTAAATATAAAAATAAATAAATTGTTAAGCACGATCTCACATCTTTTGCTGTCGTCTCTCATCTCTAAGATTCTATCTAGAATTTTTTGTTTTTTATTTCTTACATGAATATTTATTTATACAGTATATATATATATATAAAACATTTGAATAAGGAAGTTTGGTGATTCCATTAAAAAAAGCATTTCTTGCAGGTAGATAAATAAGAGGTTGTTCCATGATAAAGCTGATCAACTCAAATCTGAATTATTTTATGTGTAAATTATATTTTGACGGATTAGAAAAGAGTTAAACTCTGACATAGAAAATCTCCTATGATTGCCTCTGTGTTACATTAATATATTACATATCTTTCTAGTAAATACAGGAAATACAGGAAATTGGATAAAATCATGTAGTAAATGAGATCAACATATATCTGCTGTCACCTAGAGATTTAATGTCTTGAACCCACAATCCATCCTGAACCTTTATCCTTTAAATTGTACTTCTTATCTTAGCAAAAAAGAAGATATTTATTTTTTAGAGTGATAAAGTTCATGCTTCCACCAGCCAGATAGAGGAGACCCCACGTCACCATCACTTTGGCTCGAAACAGTCATTGCATAAAACAGTTGGAGATTTCTAAGCCATTGGGGGCTAACAGTGTTGGAATAAAGGTTCAGAAGAATCTTTATTGTAATTTCCGAGCCAGCTGGGGCTATTACCTCCTCCAAGACCCCTGAAATTACCTATTCACATTTTACTGTGAAGATGTTATGTATCACATATATAGTTGCAGGCCTGAGCATGCACAATGAGCTCCGAGGCGCTCACTTTGGGCCTTGCGAGGCCCGAAACACTTTGGCGCTCATCCTGAAGCCCGCAAGACTTTGAAAAAGGCTGGCAATGAGCGTAACTCGGAGGCCGTCGGAAGACTGCCAAAAGACGCCAATTAAATCAAAAATTAACTAAAAACCTCACGCACAGTACAGGGGGAGAGAAACGGAGCCTGTGAGTGAGGTTGCAAGCTACGTTGAGGTTTAATTGGTTTTTAGGAGATCTAAAATCGGCTAAGCGACAAAAAAATGGTGTCTGTAACCCCTTAAATGTTTTGGAAAAGGCTCAAACTATCCCAAAAGCCAAAAGACTTAGCCGCTCATCGCGAGGCCTGCAAGACTTTGAAAAGAAATGCAAAGGCACTCATCGCAAGTCAGCAAGACTTGAGCATTTTTGACGGGCAAGTCGTTAATATTCAATTGAACAAGGGCACAAGTTACGGGCCGAAGCCTCAAGAACGTAAGCCCCTCCCGTGCCTGGAAGATATTAATGGGCTGGAATAAAAGTGGTCCGCAATTAAAATTCATTTCCATTATTACGGAGTGCGATGCAGGCCTCTCAGCCAATAGATAGCGGTTTAGCCCGGACATAATTGACAGAGAGAGATTATAAAGTTGCGTTCCACCCGCCCATGCATTGACTGTGTTGTAGATTCTGACAAAGTAGCACGCAGGTCCTGGAGTTGGTGGTTTGAGCAGTGATATAGAGAGAGGACGATTTTTGAGACCAGCATCTTCCAGTTTTATTCTTTTATATTCATCTAATTACGATTTTACACTTTATCTTTGATTACACATTTTTACAGGTTACACATAATACAAATACACATACATTAAATAACACACATAAATATACACAGAGCTAGGTCACTCCTTACACACACCCAATCCCATCCCCCAACAGTTAAAAAATACACATAAAACACGATTTTGTTTTTCCATTATATATATACAGTAACACTTATTTTTATTTATCGTTATATTATTTTGGGGATTTAAATGGAGGGAGGAGAGAGGAGGGGAGAGGAGGCGAGAGGCGGGGTGGAGGAGAAGAGGGGAGGCAAAAAGAAGAGATAGGAGAGAGAGGTGGCCCTGGGAAGTGGTGGAGGAGAGGAGGAGGAGTTGGAGGAGGTGAGGAGTGGCACATGTAGTATAGGGAAAGAGGGAGAGGGGCCTGATCCTGGTGGGGGGTAGTTAAGGGAAGGGATAGGCCTCAGGGGCAGATGAGTGAGGAGGGCAAGAGGTTAAAGGCAAGCACATCCACAGTCAGGAGGGAAAGAGGTTAAAGGCAAGCACAGGGCCCTGAATTACATGCACCAGGAGAATGTGGTCCTCCTTGGTGCCATCCGTGGATGCCCGTTATCCTTGCTGGGTGGAGGAAAGTTAGGCCCAGCCCTAAGGCCCAAGCAAGGAATGAGACCCTAGTAACAGCAGTGGGAACAGCGGAAAGGGATCTGAGATCTGTAAAACACAGGTTTGACGGCATCGGGGTCAAGGTGAGGAAGATGATGACCAAGGAGGCCAGTCATGCTGCAGCACCAAGTGGTGGCCCAAAAGTGACTGTGTGATACAATGAGTGGGAGAGGGTCGCCAAGGACCTTCTGAGCCATGGGCCCACTGCTGGAGCTTCAGGCCTGGTGGCCCAGCAGGATCCAGCCTTCATCACATACACTAATATGCTGATCAGAGGAGATCTTAAAAGGTTGAACTGGACTGAAAGTCTTTTTTCAACCTCAATTACTATGTAACTATGTAACTATGCCACCACATGTACATCACACACACTACACATGAACATGATGACACTGACATGTCAGCTCTATAGAATTAACAAGGGATAGATGGCTGCATCATTAAATCTATGAAGCTGACAAATCACTGTCATTCTTGGGCACAACAACCGTAATTAACCAACAGAGAGTCCATGGATTGGTGTGCTCACTGCAGCCTATTCAGTTACAGACCCGCAGCCGGAATCAAGATATTGTTATGAGCCAAGAAAAATCAAGATCAAAAACCAAAGAATAGATCACATCTAGTAAATGATAGCTACTCATAGTTGCAATTAAGTGAATCATGCAGGTTCAAGCCTAGATGTCAGATAGTTAAGAAGAACACAAAACAATATATTATTCATCATGCTAATAAGATATACCTTTATTTTCTCTCTTTCAGCATCAAAGAGGTCTGGGTCCAGTGGTGAGCCACAATCGGTTCCATTGGAGCAGGATGTTGGTGAGCAAGCCCCCGGGCCAGCAGGAACCGACACAGGGGGAGGAGGAAAGAAGCAGAGCCGAGGGCCCTGGTTCAGAGGAGGAGTATGTCATCTAGCCAGTGGGGTCACCAGCAGGACCAACAGCCACACCGACAGCATTTGAACCCACTGTTCCCATCTTCCAGAGACTGAGCATATCACTAGTACCCTCCTACTGGAGGGACCAGCGGGGCTTGCCCCCTTCTCCAGTGTGATAGGATGGAATTGAAGATGTAGTAGAGGGTAGAAAAATGAGGAGTCTTAGAAATGTTGAGTTTCAGATGGTGGGCGAACATCCAGACAGTTGGAGATTTGTGTAAGAAGAGAGGGGGTAGATTTGTGTGTCATCTGCATAGAGATGGTACTGAAATACAAAATAGTTTATTAGGGTACCAAGTAAGGATGTATAGATGGAGAAAAGGAGAGGACCTAGGAATGACCCTTGGGGTACGCCAACAGACAGGGGGTGAAGAGAAGAAGAGGTGCCAGAGAAGGAGACGCTAAATGATCGATCTTGTAGGTATGATGAAACCGACGAGTGATCAGTGTCTCGAATGCAGAGGAAAGAGAGGATATGGAGTAGTAGCGGATGGTCAACTGTGTCAAAGGCAGCAGAGAAATCCAGAAGAAGTAAAATGGAAAAGTGACCGTTTGACTTGGCGGTAAGCAAGTCATTTGTGATATTAGTGAGAATTGTCTCAGTGGAGTCTTGGGGTCGGAAGCCAGATTGAAAAGTGTCAATAAGGGAGTTAGAGGAAATAAAGCTGGTAAGGTTGTTATAGACGAGCCGCTCCTGCAGTTTGGAAGCCAGGGGAAGCAGAGAGATAGGGCGGTAGTTAGATGCAACGTCAGAGTCAGATGAGGGTTTCTTAAGAGTGGTGTAATTATGGCATGTTTTAGAGAAGATGGAAACATGCCAGTATTTAGGGAGAGGTTGAATATGTGTGTGAGAGCTGGGATTAGTTTGGTAGAGAGGGTAGAGATGAGCTGAGATGGAATAGGATCCAGAGGACATGTAGTGAGGCGAGTGGATGATAATATGCTGGAGACTTCGTCCTCTGTTGCAGGGTCAAAGTAGTGGCTGTGGGAATGGGGAAGGGAGCAAATGACAGTTCACTGTAGAAGGAATTGGCAACCCAATGCAGTATGTTTTTCATGCAAACCTTGTCAATAAGCACAGACAGAGACATGTGTAAGTGTGTTGCAGTCCCTAGGGTCACAGAGAGTCGGACAAAACAGAGGGACTGAACAATCATAAATAAAATGTGCCCCTGGTACTTGATATATGCCACGTGGCGGTGTAATGTGTCCACTGTTTCTTTCCCAATGTACATGTGATGAGTGAGATGTGTATAAGATGATCTTTGCATTTTTAGGGTCCACATTAGAGCTTCTGAGAGTGAGGAAGGGTTAATATGGCATCCATTTTCATGTTTTTTGGTTTGAAATTTAATCAGGTAGTGTCTCTTTAATTGCATTCAGCATCTTGCAGCATGACGTTTCATATTGGCACACACACAACCATTACAACATATGAAAAAAGGGCTATTTGTTAATTGAGATTTGTGGCGCAATGAATTCTAATGCCTTCCATTGCTTTCCCTATATTTTAAAGTCCATTGGTGGGTTTTATTGTATTTTGCAGTGTTACAAACTAGTCTTTAAACCCTTTGCTGGTCCTATTTGGAACCCGTAAGATTTTCACCAACATTTTCAGTTTGCGGTCTTGAGGAATTGTAGCAATTGAAAAGCGATTTGCGATTTTAGCGATCGTAACTCTTGCGGACGTGAAAGATCAAAGGCTTCGATAGGCTATAAGTTCTGGTTTTAATAACGGCAAGGATTTCAAGCCCCTAAAATGTAGCCCATTTGGGGCTCGCATTTAAAAATTGTAGCTTACGGGAGCCCGTAATGTAGCCCGTACACTAATTTGCTATTCAATTGGCTTCTTTTTGCAAACCGCAAAACGATCTGCGGGTTACAGGTTGAAAATCTAAGCCTTTAATCTTTCTCGTCCGCAAGAGTTACGATCACTAAAATCGCAAATCGCTATTCAATTGCTACAATTCTGCAAGCCTGCAAATGTTTTCACACCCGTAAATGGCAAATGTAAAAGAAAATCCTACAGGTACCAGTAGGGTATAATTCTCCTGTATGTCTCAGAAATTAGGTGGGAGAATGATGTACCATTAAAACATTATTTTAATATAAATAATAACATACAATATTTTACTTATTAATTTGCTGTATGCTGTTTCGCTGTTGCTTCTTCTGGAGTGGTATGTTAAGGTTGATTTAGACCCTTTATACACAGAGCATTTTTGATTTAGACCCTTTATACACGGTCAAGTCACCTTATTAATATCCTGAATAACCTCTGTGTGCAGCACGGATAGCAGCTAGATGGCGTGTATTGAGTCAATAAGATGCCTGAAGATTGACATGGGTATCTGGAGCCATGCAGACTGCAGTGTATCCAACAGCTGCTGAAGAAAGCGTGGTGGAGGATCCCTACGTCAATCAAGGTAGTCCCACAGGTGCTCGATGGGGTTCAAGTCTGGGGAATTTGGAGGCCAGGGAAGTACTTGGAAGTCTTTGTCGTGCTCCGCCAACCACTCCTGGACAATTCTGGCCATATGACATGTCGCATTGTCTTGCTGGAAGATCCCATCCACTCCAGAAAAGACAGTCAACATGTATGGGTGTACTTGACATGCAAGGATAGATAGATAACCCAAATGGTTGAGAGTGCCTTCCAGAGGTATGAGTGGACCCAGACAATTCCAAGAAAACATTCCCTAGACCATAACGCTGCCGCCACCAGCTTTTGTTCTTCCACAAATGTTTAAAGAGTGTTTGTTCTCTGAGGTTTGGCTCCTGATACACCAACGTCCGTCCAGTCGATGGAGTTGAAAACATGACTCATCATATAAGGCAACCTTTTGTCAGTCAAATGAGTTGCAATTTCGGCATTGTTGTGCAAATTGAAGCCATTTCTGCCGAGGAAACCTCATCAGCATGGGTGCAGTGACCAGCCTTTTGCTTCAGAGCTCCAAATGCAACATGGTTTACTGTGCAGTCATTTTAGACACACCTCTGTTAGCCCCCTGGTTTGTTTGACCCTCACACACTTTTGCAGCTGACGTTCACCTCTGACATCAATGGCACTCTGCAGTTTCCACAAAGTTTATTCCCAATGGCGCTGTTTGTCCAGTCACGGTACACTTTAACCACAATAGCACGTGAATATATTTAACTAGCGAATTACGGGCACAAAATTGCAAGGCAGTTAATGCCCACAATGTAAGGCTTTTGGTACCTTCGGCGCTCATTGCGAGCCTCTCCCCTTGTCTACTTTTGGTCGTCTGAGCACCTTCAGAGCTCATTGCAAGCCCCGCGCGGAGAGCCTCTCCCCTGCTATTTTTTTTTATATATATATATATATATTTTTTTTTATTAATAACTAATTAATTAATTAATTAATTAAATAATAAATTAATATACTTTACCTATTTCTAATTATTGTGTCCAGCAATCAATATCCTGAAGAGCTAACAATCTTTTTCCTGCAGCATACAATGTACATTTGCTTTGTTGCTGCACTGAGGGTGTTTTATTTTAATGTTTTTTTTATTTTCTTTGTGTTTTTGTTATTTTTGTATGTGCACGGTTCGGCCGTTAACTTCGTATTTTTTGGACCTCGTATTTTTTTTTTAAGTGCCACAGGTCATATTTTTTTATTCTAAGTTCCGCTTTCCTTTCAAACTGCTACGGCTCTCGCATTGTGAATTGTCTAATTGAGATTTCTGTTGATCTGTAGTCCTGCAGGTCGTAGGGATGCAGGCCTTTGGCGCTCACTGCCTAAGTTGTACGGGGTCATAGGGATGAGCGCCTACAGCGCTCATCTCCACCAGCGCAAGGAGCCCCGTTGGCGTTCCTTGTCAGCAACTGCGGCACTCGCTTATATATTAGGTCTAGACAGTGTATCTGTTTCTGACTGTTCAGTGAATCACATATATAGTTGTGAGCGTACGAGTCGTTGCTCACGCTTACGGAGCGAGGGCCCGCATTTGCGGTGGTGGAGGCTCAACGTCGGCTGTGTTAACACACACATACACACACACGACTTTTTAACAGAATAAACCCAACCGCCCAGCCAACAAAAACCCAACAACGTCCCCGCAAATGCGGATCCTCGCGAAGCGAGGGTCCGCATTTGCGGTGGTGGGAGCATCCCAACATCGGCTGTGTTAACACACACATACACACACACACAACTTCATAACAAAAAAAAACTCAAAGTCGCCTCACACCCGCTTACACCCAGACACACAGACGCAAGACTTAACAAAAAAACAGTAAAAAAGGCCCTTCACACGCTCTTAACACACATACGCACGACTTACAAACAAATACACTGCGTCGTACACGTAAAAGCGAACTGCGTATATCGCAAAAAAATACGGCAACATCGCAACAAAATACGGCCGCATCGGAAAAAAATACGGCCGCGAAAGACCCATTCCAACTGCCGCGCATCAAAACATCACAAACACAAGAAATAAACACAACAAACACATAAAAATCTTACTTACAGCACGGGGGGGCATCCGGCACCTCCAAAACTTAATTTACACGTCCATTTAAGTCCAAAACAAAGAGTTTAAATGGCCGAAAATCGGCTAAGCGAGAGAAAAAATGGCCGCCGAACAAAACAAAAACGAGGCTCCAGACGTAACTACACTACACTTACTCGCAATAATGAAACACATACTATGCGGAACGGATCACACTCATATTAAACACCATTTTAACCACTACTACGCACAAAATGGCGGATGGAACGCAAATTGTAAGCTGGAACGCAAATAGCGCATGCGTGTTGCGTTCTAACGGTCTAACTTTCCAGAATGTTCTACAAGTTTATAAATACTGCCTATTTGACAGAGAAAAATACATTTCTCCTCAGGTGATGAACAGAGTGACTTCAGACATAACTGCTGCTAAAACTTGAGAAGACAATTCTTTCCTAATTTCCTACTTTACATTGTGCAAATTACAACTGAGAGGTAAGCTATAATATATTACATTTTATTATCAAGACAGGACATCAAAAAAAAAAAATTTAATAAGAAAAAAAAGGTTTATGTATACTGACATGTGACACGCACATATATGTGTATAATGTATACTGACATGTGACACGCACATTTATGTGTATAATGTATAATGACATGTGACACGCACATATATGCGTATAATGTATACTGACAAGTGACACGCACATTTATGTGTATAATGTATACTGACATGTGACACGCACATTTATGTGTATAATGTATACTGACATGTGACACGCACATGTATGCGTATAATGTATACTGACATGTGACACGCACATTTATGTGTATAATGTATACTGACATGTGACACGCACATTTATGTGTATAATGTATACTGACATGTGACACGCACATGTATGCGTATAATGTATACTGACATGTGACACGCACATTTATGTGTATAATGTATACTGACATGTGACACGCACATATATGCGTATAATGTATACTGACAAGTGACACGCACATTTATGTGTATAATGTATACTGACATGTGACACGCACATTTATGTGTATAATGTATACTGACATGTCACACGCACATTTATGTGTATTGCCCCTGCAACAAAATTATCATAAAACAAACTAATTAAACAACTACATTTAAATTACATTAGAAAAAAATAAGTTGGGACTATTAAAATATGAGTCATGTATACTGATATGTGACACGCACATATATGTGTATCATCTATAGTCACATGTCACACACACATTTATGTATGTTGGCCAAAAATAAAAATAAGGTTAATTTAACAATTAAAATATGATTCATGTATAGTGATATGTCACACGCACACAAAAAAATTACTTTCAACTATGGAAATGTGCTTCATGTATGTGACATATGTGTGTAGCCCCCCACCAAAAAATAATGTTAATTCAAAATAATTACAGAAGTATATTTCAATGAAATTAATTTACTGCAATTCAATAGATCACCTAAAGCTGAATCTTTCTACTTTTTTTAATATTCAAACAGACTCTGCATCAACAGCGTCTCCCAACAATTTGCACCGTGCATTGTGAAGCACAATCCCTTTTAAAGAACACCAACAAAGAAGAAGAGGTAAGATACAAAAATACTTTAAATGCTGAAAAGGCCATACTTTGTTAAATACAAATAAAAAATTCTATAATTCACTATTTCACTTTATTTTTCAAACAGACACTACAAGAAGACCGGCGGATTAAGATTGGCAGGAGGGGACCCTCTGTCATTCCACACTTCAATCAAGGTAAAGTATTAAGTTTAAAAAAGAACCGAACCATGAGCCTTATTCAATTGTGAGTTGGCCAATTGAATAGGGCTTTATATAAGCACATAATAGATTTTTTAGACAGACATTTTTAGTTACTGAACTTCTAACCACAATCAAGGTCTTCACTAACTAAAAACTTCTGTCAAAAAATATTTTATGTGCTTACATAGAGCCCTATTCAATTGGTCAAAACGCAATTGATTCAGGACCTAAATATGTTTAATGGCCGAGGGCCTCATTCAAATGTGATTTGCCCATTTCAATAGGGCTCTATATAAGCACAGAGCATATTTTTGAACAGAAGTTTTTAGTTAAAAACTTCTGTAAAAAAAGATGCTCTGTGCTCATATTGAGCCAAATTCCATTGCGAAAAACCAAATTCAATGAGGCCCTCACAATATAACAAATCCAGCAACCAAAGGCCCTCATTCAATTGATATTTTAGACAATTCAATAGGGCTCGAAATAAACATATTTAGAACCCTATTGAATTGGCCAAACTGCAATTGAATGAGGGCCAAAGTATGCAACATATGGTACACACAAACTGGTACACACAAAACAGGATTGTAACAAACACATAGCAAACTAAATTCATATTCTTTTTGTTTAACAACCTATAACCATTAGAAAAAACACTACATAAGTATAACAAAAGTGGTGCCCATCAAACAGGATTGTACGAAAACTCACACAAACACATAGCAAACTACATTTAAATTCTTATTTAATGTTTAACAACCTATAAGCCTTAGAAAGAAGCCTAAATAAGCATACCAACATTGGTGCGCACCAAACAGGATTGTATGAAAACTCACACAAACACATAGCAAACTACATTTAGATTCTTATTTTATGTTTAACAACCTATTGGCATTACAAAACAACATTAATAAGCATACCAAGAGTGGTGTGCACCAAACAGGATTGTATGAAAACTCACACAAACACATAGCAAACTACATTTACATTCTTATTTTATGTTTACCAACCTATAAGCATTACAAAACAACATTAATAAGCATACCAACAGTGGTGCGCACCAAATTGGATTGTATGAAAACTCACACAAACACATAGCAAACTACATTTATATTCTTAATTTTATGTTTAACAACCTATAAGCCTTAGAAAGAAGCCTAAATAAGCATACCAACAGTGGTGCGCACCAAACAGGATTATACGAAAACTCACACAAACACATACCAAACTACAAATAGATTCTTATTTTATGTTTAACAATCTATAAGCCTTAGAAAAAGGCCTAAATAAGCATACCAAAAGTGGTGGGCACCAAACGGGATTGTAGAAAAACACAGAAATAATGTCATTTTTTAGTTCATACAAATACATTCAAATAAAATTACATTTTCATTTTTATTTTATATCAGATACTGCGTCAAGAACATCGGACCAGGAGTTTCAACTGAGGACCAGACCAGCGGACGAGGACTTTCAACAGAGGACCAGACCATTGGACGAGGACTTTCAACAGAGGACTACACCATCGGACGAGGACTTTCAACAGAGGATCAGACGATTGGACGAGGACTTTCAACACAGGACCAGACCATCAGACGAAGGCTTTCAACACAGGACCAACAAAGATTCTGCTTAAAATCAAACTTCAACCAAGGTACAGTATAACAAGTAAAAAAAGAAAAAAATTAATTAATATTCTTCTTTAATGTTTAACCACCTATAAGCCTTAGAAAAAAGCCTACAGAAGCATACCAAAATTGCGGCGCACCAAAAAGGATTGTAGAAAAACACAGAAATAATGGCATTTTTTCATTAATACAAAGACATTCAAATAACATAACATTTTCATTTTTATTTTATAACAGATACTGCGTCAAGAACATCGGAACAGGAGTTGGAACTGAGGACCACACCAGAGGACGAGGACTTTCAACAGAGGACTACACCATCGGACGAGGACTTTCAACACAGGACCAGACCATCGGACGAAGGCTTTCAACACAGGACCAACAAACTTCAACCAAGGTACAGTATAAAAAGTAATATCTATCATCTATCTCTTATTTGTCTTTTAGGGCCAATAATCTTTAACAGTAAATACAAACTTCAATGTAAACTTAAAAAATAAATTGGCATAGTCCAAAAAAGTCTAAAAACACAGAATCTATACAATTTGTCATTGTAACATTCCAGTCCTAAACCCTAATTTAATTGCCATTTGACAAATTGAATAGTGCTGTAAATAAGGACATAACATCTTTTTGAAAATACCTTTTTAGTTACTGAAACACTTGCTTTTGGATACATGTTTAATAAATAAAAATTTCTTTAAATAATTATCTGATGGCCTTATTTAGACTTTTATTCAATTGACCGCATTGAAATTGATTAAGTATAAAATGTTAACACACTATTGATAACTATTTGTCATGAAAAACAACTTAACATCTCAAAATAAACTAATGGTACATTATTTTATTTTTACAGATTAACATGGCTGATAACGAGAGTAAACAAGAAAAGAAAAGACGCCAAGCTAGAGAATGACGACAGAGAGCAGACAGCCAGCAGACACCGGAGAAGAAGGAAATTCGACGAGAAAAAGAACGCAAAAGAATTGCAAGCAAAAGACTGTCACTTGCAGAAATTAAAGATATGTCAAAAAAAGCAACAAAGAAAATAAAGCATTTACAACCTGTTGCTCAAACATCAGATGACATTTTACCAGAAAAAATACAAGAGATACCAAAAAAAGCAACAAAGAAAACAAAGCATTTAGAACCGTTTCATGAAACATTACATGACATTTTACCTCAAACAATACAACATATACCAAGAAAAGCAACGAAAAAAACAAAACATTTAGAACCTGTTGTTGAAACATTATATGACATTTCACCTGATGAATATGAAAGTCAAAATCCTATATGCTTTGCAAATTGTCCTCTACTCAAGTCTTTAGCAGTAGAGGTTCATAGTTGTGGGGACATGACTACTCAATGTCAGTTTTGTGAGGCTTATTATTTTAAACAGGAGAGACCCAGAGATGGACAATTTATTAGTTGTTGTCAAAAAGGCAAGTTCAAACTTCCAGAAAGGAAAGAATTTCCAATTTATTTACAAAATATTATGACTGAACATACTTTTCCAAACTACAAAAATTTTAAGACAAACATAAGATCCTACAATAGTGCCATATCCTTTGCATCCATGGGGGCAACATTAGCTGCTAATGTACCAGGACATGGTCCTTACTGTTTTAAAGTCCAAGGACAAATTTATCATCGCACTTCCCATTTACATCCAGAGGAAGGAAATAAAAGAAAATTCGCTCAACTATATGTCCTAGATACAATGAAAGCTGTTGACCAACGTATGCAGATGGAAGAAAATAAAAAATGCTTACCCACTGTTTTCATAGAGCTAAATAACATTATGGACAACAATCCCTACAGTAAAGCTTATAAAAAATTGGCAGAAGTAGAAAATGAACAACTACTTCATGCACAAACACATCAATTACCAATGCCGAAGGTTAATATGGTGCTTAAAAGAGACAGACATACTGATAAACGTCGTTATAACTTGCCAACAACAAATGAGGTTGCAATGGTGTTTCAGAATGATGAAGGAGAACCACCATTTCAAAGAGACATTCGAATATATCCTAGAAATGAGGACCAACCGTTTATTAATATGAGTATCTTAAGTCCAAATTTAGATCCAATGACATATCCCATCTTTTTCCCACACGGAGAAGCAGGTTGGCAACCAAAATTAACTCTTCCCAGTTACCCAAATGCTAAAGCCAGAATCCGAAATAATGTTTCTATGCTTGAATTTAAAGTAGCTCAAATTGCCATTCGCAATGTATTTAATCCAATTTTATGTGGTGGGAAACTAACACATCAATGGATTATTGATTCATATTTGCAAGTTGAGGCAAATAATTTAAATGTTATCAAATATCAACAAGATAAACTCCGTGTAGAACAATATTGTGGACTCATGGACTATGTTGCTGACGTGGCTACAAGCAGAGACATGACAGCTGGCAAAGCCATCATTTTACCATCTTCCTTTCAAGGATCTCCTCGGAATATGAGAGAAAGATACAATGATGCTATGGCTATTGTGACAAAATTTGGCAAACCCGATTTATTTGTGACATTTACATGTAATCCACAATGGCCAGAAATTACACTAAATCTACTTCTTGGAGAAACTGCTTCAGATCGACCAGATTTAGTAGCCAGAGTTTTTAAGATTAAATTAAATGAATTAATACGCGACTTCACTATAAATCAGTTATTTGGCAAATGTCTTGCTTATGTATATACCATTGAATTTCAAAAAAGAGGCCTTCCACATGCACATCTTCTAATAATACTTCAAGAAAAAGATAAATTAGATACTTCAGACAAAGTGGATGCAGTCATTGTTGCTGAACTACCAGATCCAGAACTATATGGTAGACTATATGAGATTGTTACTCATCGCATGATTCATGGACCCTGTGGTGACCTTAATCCACAATCACCATGTATGGAAAATAATAAATGTTCCAAAGAATTTCCAAAAGATTATAGAGACAAAACCTATGCCAATTGTGATGGATATCCACTTTATAAAAGAAGAGAAGGAGATAGTGCCATTATTCGTGGAAAAAAAGTGGACAATAGATATGTAGTACCCTACAATCCACATTTACTCATGAAGTACAACGCCCACATCAACGTAGAAGCCTGCACTTCCATCAAATCCATTAAATATGTCTACAAATATATTTACAAAGGTTACAATGCAGCTACTGTAGTCGTCAAAAGTGCAGACAACCCTGAAAGTAGTGAGTTAGTACATGATGAACTTGCATCTCATGTAGATGCTCGCTATGTCAGTGCGCCAGAAGCTATGTGGCGGCTTTTAAAATTTGAAATGCATGATAGATCACATGCAGTATATAGGTTAGCAGTACATTTGCCACAAAGACATTTAGTCTATTTCCATGCTGGAAATGAAATTAATGCATTGGCCCAAAGTGAAGATCGTCACACTACACTAACTGCATGGTTTGCATTAAATTCCACTGATGCTGAAGCAACACAATACTTATATATTGAAATTCCATATCACTATGTTTTTGTGAATGGATTATGGAGACCAAGAAAAACCAGAGGCAATAAAATTATTTCAAGAATTTACACAGTCAGTCCAAGAGATGTGGAACGTTTTTGCTTACGGATATTACTTTTAAATGTTCCTGGAGCACAAAGTTTTGAACACTTAAGAACTGTTAATGACATTGTATATGAATCCTTCCATTTAGCTGCAAGACATAGAAACTTACTCGCTGATGATACAGAGTGGGAAAGATGCTTAGAAGAAGCAGCACAATGTCAAATGCCATGACAGATGAGAGAACAATTTGCTTTTATTTGTATCTTCTCAAATGCTCCAAATGCATTAGCTTTGTGGGAGACTTTTAAAAGTAATATGGCTGAAGACTTTATGCGACGATACAATGAACCCATTGCACACTTAAAAGCGTTAATGGAAATCCAAGAAGTCTTTTTAACTCATGGATTAAGTTGTGCAAGTTTTAATTTGCCTGATCCAGGTCTTATAGATGAAATTAACTTTGAAGACTATGATATTCAACTACAAGCAGAAAGAACAGAAGAAAGACTTGACACTTTAAATACATTACAATTGCAAGCATTTCATGCCATTAAAAATGCTATAGATGATGACATGGTGACAGAGCGTTATTTCTATCTTGATGGACCTGGCGGATCAGGGAAAACATATTTGTACAATTTATTAATGAGTTCAGTACGAGCACAAGGAAAAATAGCAATGGCGTTTGCCACTACTGGAATTGCTGCACTTTTATTAGAAGGCGGAAGAACTGTTCATAGTGGATTTAAACTGCCAGTGCCTATTTTAGAAAATTCTGTGTCAGATATTCGCATGACATCCTTACAAGCAAAGAAATTGAAGAAATGTAAATTAATTATAATAGATGAGGCCACAATGATGTCATGCTATGCCCTCCAATGTATTGACCGTTTGCTTCGTGAAGTCATGGATAATATTTTTCCTTTTGGTGGAAAGGTAATGTTGTTGGGTGGCGATTTTAGACAAACATTACCTGTCGTTGTACATGGAAATCGAACAGACATTATTGAAACATGTATAAAGTCAAGTACAGTATGGAAACATTTTACCCATCTTCAACTGCAACAAAATATGAGATCAGAAGGCCAAACTGATTTCAATGATTGGCTTATTAAAATTGGAGAAGGCAGAACAGAAAAAATACTACATTTACCTGACGACACTGTAGAGATCCCACCTCATATGATTTGTCAACAAGATATTATATCGGCTATATTTGAAGGGAGCATAAATAACGAAGAATATTCCGAGCTTGCCAACCAAGTCATACTGACGTGTAAAAATAAAGATGCATTAATACTCAATAATGAAATCTTAAAAAAAATTAATGCACCACAAAGAAATTATCACAGTGCTGATTCTGTACTTGCTGATGACAATGAAAGTCAGGCAAACTTTTCAACTGAATTCATTAACTCTTTAACTCCTTCTGGAATGCCACCACATATTTTGCAGCTAAAGAAAGGTGCAATTATCATGTTACTGCGAAATATGAACCCCAAAAAAGGCCTATGCAATGGCACAAGATTAATTGTTCAACAATTAAAGGACCATTTTATAGATGCTGAAATTTTAACTGGGACCCATAAAGGAGAGAGAGTTTTCATACCAAGAATAGATTTAGCACCAAGTGAAAGTAGTCTCCCTTTTATACTTCAAAGAAGACAATTTCCCATTATTATGGCATTTGCCATGACCATTAATAAATCACAAGGTCAAACTTTCAAATCTGTTGGTATTTTCTTGGAAGAACCAGTTTTTGCACATGGTCAATTGTACGTTGCGTTGTCACGGTGCAAAAATCCACAGGCTATTAAAGTTTACATTGAAAACAATGAAAGTCAAGGTGATTTATTAGAAGATGGACGTATTTTTACTAAAAACATTGTCTACTATGAAGTACTATAACTTTGCAGGATACAAATTAAAGATGCCAACATTTTTTAAAAGCATTCCAAAATACATAGCAATTGGTTGTTTAATTTAGTCATAATTAATGGAAGTACTGTTTATGAATGATTCGCCTCACAAAATACTTGCCTTGCATTGTTAGTAAAAATTATGTTAAAATGTTAAGCCACTATGTTAATGTTTCTAATGTTACAAGTTTAAAAAATATATTTTGAAGTTATTTCATTCAACAGATTACAAAGTGGATGTTAAGAGGTCAAGCACCTTTTAAATCACAATGTAAATATTGTCTGTTATCTTAGGATTACTACCTACATTAATGTTTATCGCCAGTTTATGTGCTCAGTAATGAATTACTTTAATTACGTACGTTTTAAGAAGAGTTTTACTGTATGCCTTCCTCTACATTCAATGTATATTCAAGTTAACAATTATTGTGATAGAAATTGAATTTTAATACTGATTAATTTTAAGGTCAATTGTTTTTACATTCAAATGTTAATACTTTTAATAAAAAATTAGGTTACAAAATGTATTCACTATGTTCCTGTTTATAATGTTCAAAATTATACCAATGTTTTGTCAACTTCTAAACTTACATAAAAAATAAAGTTCAAGTTTAAAAATATATACTTTCAAGGTTATTGCTTACATATATTTTAAACTTCATGTTAAAATTTGCGACGTTTAAGAAGGCTTTTTACTTTTTGCTTTCCTATTCATTCAATGTATATTCAAGTTAACAATTCTTCAGATACTAATTACATTTTAAAAAACCATTACATCAACATTTTACAAAAATACACGTTCATATTAAAATACTTACAAGTGTCAAAAATATATGTTAATAACTAAACAACTTGACAAACATATACATCACATTGCCGTCATTTTTTGACGGGCAAGTCGCTAGTATATATATAGTTATCCATTTTATATGCATTGTGCTTTCTAGGCTCATTATTCAATCAGTATCCCAGTTGAATGAAAGAAAATGGGGGTGGTCCCTGAAGCCAACTCTATCACTTTTCAATATATTTTTTAAAATGTACTATAACATACAATAACCTTAGTAACACCCCTTATACCTATGTCCTCATAGCTATGTCCTTATACCTATGTCCTTATAGCTATGTACTTATTCCTATGTCATTGTTCCTATGTCCTTATTCCTATGTCCTTATTCCTATGTCCTTATAGCTATGTCCTTATTCCTATGCCCTTGTTCCTATGTCCTTTTCCCTATGTTCTTATTCCTATGTCCTTATTCCTATGTCCTTATATCTTTGTCCTTACACCTATGTCTTATACCTTTATCCTTATCCTTATGTCCATTTTTCCTATGTCCTTATACCTATGTCCTTATTCCTATGTCCTTATACCTATGTCCTTATCCTTATGTCCTTATTCCTATGTCGTTATACCTATGTCCTTCTTCCTATGTCCTTATTCCTATGTCCTTATCCTTATGTCCTTATTCCTATGTCGTTATACCTATGTCCTTCTTCCTATGTCCTTATTCCTATGTCCTTATTCCTATGTCCTTATACCTATGTCTGTCTTCCTATGTCCTTATACCTATGTCCTTATACCTATGTCCTTCTTCCTATGTCCTTGTTCCTATGTCCTTATTCCTATGTCCTTATACCTATTTCGTTATACCTATGTCCTTATTCCTATGTCCTTCTTCCTATCTCCTTGTTCCTATGTCCTTATACCTATGTCCTTATACCTATGTCCTTGTTCCTATGTCCTTATTCCTATGTCCTTATTCCTATATCCTTATACCTATGTCCTTATACCTATGTCCTTATTACTATGTCCTTATTCATATGTCCTTATACCTATGTCCTTATACCTATGTCCATGTTCCTATGTCCTTATTCCTATGTCTTTATACCTATGTCCTTATACCTATGTCCTTATTACTATGTCCTTGTTCCTATGTCCTTCTTACTATGTCCTTGTTCCTATGTCCTTATACCTATGTCCTTATTACTATGTCCTTGTTCCTATGTCCTTGTTCCTATGTCCTTATACCTATGTCCTTGTTCCTATGTCCTTATACCTATGTCCTTATACCTATGTCCTTATACCTATGTCCTAATTCTATGTCCTTATACCTATGCTCGTCTCTCCCAATACTACCTCAGTCATTCTTACAATGTGCTTAGTGTGTTATTCGATAATTTTAGTGATGTTGATATATTCCCTGCCCTAAACTTTCCATCATTATTGGGAAAACAACAGGAGGTTAAAACAACTGCACAGATATGATGTAGAAAAACAATCTTACAGATAGGATTTAGTACAAAATGTAAGCGTTATATAGTACTAGCAACTTGCCCATCAAAAATGACGGGGCAATAAAATTTGAAGCCATGGGAATGATGTTTGAGGACCTTTGGCGCTCATTGCGAGGATTGCACTGAGCTCCTTTGGTGCTCATCGCATGCCTTGCAATAGAAAATGAGACTGTCATTAGTAGGGCAGTAAAACATGGAGGTTACATGTCAGTCAATTAGGTTCGGGGGTCCGATATGAGATCAGACTTGCAAACCTGAAAAATAAAGAATTATGAAAATGAATGCCAATACTCTAGTTCATATGAGTTGTCCAGCTTGCGGGTCCTCTCTAGTACTCGGATTTTCTCCTTCTTTTGCCATTTACGGGAGTGAAAACATTTGCGGCTTGGGGAAATTGAGCAATTGAATAGCAATTTGCGATTTTAGCCATTGTAACTTGCGAAAGTGACAGAGCAAAAGCTTCGGGAGGCTGTAAGTTACGGGTTTAACCATAGCAATTTTTTCATGCAAAAATACGCCAATTGAATAGCAAATTAACTTGCGACCTCACTTATGCGCTACCGGATTGCCCAAAACCTCAATTGAATGGGGTCCTCAGTATTTATAATGGAGGTCAAATATATTGGAAGCAGACACAGGCCCAGGTGTGGCTATGTGCGTCTAACAAGCACTGCAATTGAGGAAGGAAATCTCTCATAGATAAGATGTCCGGAGAGGGAAGAATGTACAGAGATCTTTTTTTTTCTAAAAAAAAGGGCATATTGAAATATTAAAAACAATAAACAAATATTGGTGAATGGTAGGAACAGGTGGGCTATAAAAGATAAATATGATAAACCAGAATGGAGATGGTTTGGAGATAACAACTTGAGACGAGTTAGAGGAAAGGAGTGAATGAGTGCTGATAACGAATAGCGATAGCAGAATAGATAAGAGAAATGGAATAGAATTGATTAGAGATAGAATCGAGATTTATGCATGAAAGCAAGGAAATACAAACGAGAACAATAAAAGAAGATATTGAAGGAGGATAAAAGGGTATTGTAATGGGCTTGCAAAAGGGAAGATGTGTGCATCGAAACTAGGAAAAGAGGAAAAAAGATTAGGATAGAAGGAAATACAGAAAAAAGAAGATTCATTGAATGTGGTTGAATAAGAGTTGATGGATGGGAGGGGTTTGAAAACCAGAGGATGTCGGCAGAAAATGACAGGATGACAAATGGGAATTATAGATGTTGTGGAAGAGAGCAAAGGAAAATATGTAATAACTAAAGGGATTAGAATAAGTGTAAAGGATAAAGAAAAGAGGATATTAGTTGGTAGCAGAATAGTGTAATGTTGAAAAAAGATGGATATGGAAAAAGGTATAGGAGAGGAAGATAAGCAAAAGAAGGGGTCAAGTGAAATGTTGAGTGGGACATAAAATGCAGGAATGCCTGACCATTGGATATGATGACAATAATTTAGACACAACTCTGTTCCCTCCATGGGATCTCCATCCAGCATGTATCATGGCAACTTTATTCTGATATGAGCATTTGTTAGGAAACAGGGCTGATAGAATATTGTGAATGACTGCACTGGGTATTTAAGATGTATGCTAATCCATGATACATGTCCCTGGTCTCATGGAAATTAGAATTAAATAACTTCTGATGCAAGCTTGAGGCCTCACTTGATGGGTCCCCTATAAACCAACTGACAGGTTCTCAAGCAGTGGATAAGAGGAGACTCTGTTATATTCCAAACTACAAGTAAGGATGTTCAATATCCAACTGCAAGATAACAAAGCAGAAGTGTTGTCACAACCCCCTTTTTGGGGTCAGGGTGGGACGCCCCTAACCTCTGCAACCAATGACCCTTCAGGGCCCAAATGTTTCAAAACCCTAAGACTTTTGGACTTTTTGGGTCTGGCCACTGGTCCTTGATGGACACATACCAGGTGGCAGGATTAATCAGAAGGCTACTGTAAAGGTCAGTAGATCATTGGAAAATATTATGTCACCTGCTGAGTTTTATGATGTGTTTTCCCCAAGCCCTAGCTGTATTCCCTGAACTGCTTAGGCCCCTTTCTACTAGGTCATTTGAGCATAAAGGGCTCTGGGTCCATTTCCCGTTTTTAGGGCCATTATTTTGTGTGTAGAGAGTATTTTAGGGTACAACTATTGCATGAAGCTAGAAAAAAGATTCTCCTACTCGTGTTTGGCCCCAACCGCCACCCAGACATTCCAGCTCCAGGGCTATTATCTTATCAACTTCAACTCATATTAACCAATCAACCCCTGCTGTGCCCAGATCCTGATAATAGCTGGGGTCCATAGACTCCTCAGCACCTAGCTGGGGAAACAGACAGGCTGGCACCAGGCCTTTGGTGGAAGTCCAATCCCATGTTGGGGTAATTAAGGTATTTCAAAGGTTATATCTTCTGATTTGTTAAGACAATTGTTCTTTGGTGGTTGGCATGTAAGAATAGTATAAAAGAGGTGAAATAACAAATAAAGATATACTGTCTCAACTATACATAGAAATGGTGTGTTTATTTGAGTGAATGGGCTATAATAGCTTTGTATCCTTAATCTCTGCTGCTATTTTAGCAGAAGGGGATTGATGAACCAGATGAGATCTGTCGGTATGATTTGTCTCCCCGGCCTTTTCAAGCCCACTGAAGAACAGATTGTACTAGTTATGCTGATCATGTGATCTTGTGTTCTGGATGCTCCTGAAAATCCAGGTATGAACCCAGGGCACCTAGAAGCCCTCCCCGCTCACAATCTTAACTGAGAAAATTTGTGGCTGAAGGCAGGAGTTTTGGAGGTTAAGCGGCCCCCCTTTCCTGGGTTGTGACAAATTTCCTCAATTTACTTGATGTTTTATATATTTAATGATTTATTTAATGATAAAAATGACTCCACATCAAATAACTGTTTGTGTCTCTGTGCTGCAGGGTATCGTTTCATTTGCAGAATTTATTTTGTATTCTCTTTATTCCTTACTGATGCCTTTCCAGAGTCTTGTTCATCTCCTTTATTATAATCTTCATTTAACTCTCGAAAAAAACAATATTTGAATCTATTTAGTGCATTGTTTCCTATAGAAACAAACATCTTCTGCAACAACTATCTTCTTCCTGAATCAAGATATCATCCCTTTAATAAAAGGTATCTTTCTTCAGTCAGATGTTTTGCTAGATTTTTCTCTGTTATTTACTTAAGCTGTGTATAAGATGTGTTTGTATTTATTACCCTGCTTTGTCTAAAACTGCTCCCCTCCTCTTAGCAACAGCATACCTCAATTTTACCCTCCCCCTCCCTTCTCCACATACCGATTGCTCTTCTTCATGAACCAAGACACCATCCCTTTAATAAAAGAACTCAAAAGAACACAAAAAATGTGTTACTGTGCTTTCCCATTTGCAGGTTATATCATCTGACCACTAGGAGCAGATAACATATTACATACTAGAGACATTCACCTAAAATGACTACTTGATCTCTTTCCTCTCCTACTAACAGAAACACCTTTCTAACTTTGCACACCTTCATATCTAAGTAAACTTTCACTTCCTTTCTGACCCATCCTAATCCTTATCTGTTTATTCTTGCCCAGTTTTCTGCCTCTTTCATTCCTATTAGATTGTAAGTAGCAAGTTTCCAATCTCGTATGACACTTTCTGGGAAGATTCTAAGCTCAAAAGAGGCCCTTCCATTTTCTACATTTTGTTAAAATTTTATTTTTCTTGTTCTTATGCCCTGTACAGAGCTACAGAATATGTTAGCATGTTACAAATAAATGTTAATAATAATAATAATTAGAATAATAATGATGCAAAACTTTTGTATTTAGGGCTAACACGTGTTTATTCTTGTAAAAACCTATGTATAAATGTATGTTTGGAAACAAACATTTATAAAATATGCAAAGATTTAAAGAAAATGATTGGAAAACTTTATGAAATAGTAATTTTTTTGACAATATACTTTTATATATATTAAAATCGACTTATTTTATTTAGATCACAGGTTACAGGGAAAATGTAGTTATTCTTGAATAATGTTTCTGGCAAAATCAGTCTAAAAGGTAAACAATTAATAATGCAGATTTCCATGCAATGGACTCCATAATCTGAAATATAGGTTCAATAATTCTACATTTAACCTTTTTGGGGGGGTTGTTACAACTGTGCCAGGACATAATTCAGGAAGCCCTGTCTTTGGCTATAACACATTGTCAAGAATGAAGCATTTCTGGCCGGTGGTTCATGATGCATTTACCATCAGATGACTTGGAACACTCAAAATTGCAGGAAGAGGACTCAGGAAGCAGGTCTACTGATTATATATGATAACATGAGTCATAATTTTTACCTACATCAAAGAGGTTCATGTTTAGAGGTAAAAAGTGATATTTATTGTCCAATATTTGGTTGAGTAGAATGATGACGTCCTAAACAAAATGCACTAGGGGGGGGGGGGGGGTTGTATGTTTTTTGCTACTGGACGCTTGATGCTATCACTTTTTACAGTCCAATTTGTATTTTGGCATCTTGGATTCATTATTAGATTCTCATCACTAGACCACTGTCTGTTAGATTCCAATGGTTTTATATTACTTCTTTTAATGCTCTGGCTGTATAATACCATACTGAAGAGTATTAGGTAAGCACAAAACCAGTGAGGTGAGAGGATCTTGGAAAAGACATTAAGAAAATAAAGCAAAGCATGGCCCTTCTTCTGGCACTAAATCTGGCATTAGAAATCTCACATTTAGAAATGACAGGGGATCTAAGGATTATGTATTCTCAAATGCTTGTGGGGAGACTCAAATACAGTAGAAAAAGGAAAGATGTCAAGATTACAGTGGCACACCACAGTTATTTCTTCTAGAGGGACAGGGGCAGAGCTACCAGTGGTGAAGATGGTGCAGTGCACCAGGGCCCTTCTCCTTTTTTTGTTTTGCATTTAATTTTTTTCTATAGTGTAGAGGCCCTTCTGGAGCTTCCCACCCCTTGTCCAACCCACTATGACCCCTCTTAGGGCCTCCTTGGCTGCATACCCCCGGACAGAAATAAGTGTATGTTTAAGAAAGAGCATTTCTAGTGAAGCTCAAATAGGCAGACAGTGTGGAGGAATTCAGTATGCTTGGAATTTGTATGATGGGAGAAGATAAGAGAGCAAAGGTATTCTGTAAGGGGGGAGCAAAGGAGATAGGGATGGGCGCTATGTGAAGTGGGTTCTGAGAGGGGTTCTGTGCTTTGTTGGGATGAACACTGAGAAGAGGGGATGGCTGCTCACAAGGACTGGGTGCTATGCAGTAATGGTGTAAAAGGTGTGGATGCTGTGTTGGGGTGGTATGTAGAGAGAGCATATGCATGTATATTGTGACAGAGGTCCATCTGGAGGAGCTGTGAAGTGCAGAACAGCAAAGAGAGAGTTAATTCTGGATGTAAAAGCAGCACACAGAGGCATGAGAGTGGTCACTCCATTAGTTCTGTCTGTAAGACAAAGAGTGCAGAGGCAGGCTTGGACCTGCCCGGGAGACCAGGCCCATGTGAAGGAAGGTCTGTACTGGAGTTTGTGAGCAGAGGCCGATGCTCAAAGTATGAGAGTCTGAAAGATTGCAGTCTGTAAGGAGACCCCAGAAGGTGAATACCCAGGAGAGGAGCTGCTGTAATAAAGGTACTGGATTCTTTGGTGATATACCCCAGGGCAGAGACTGTGTGCAAAGACTGTTTCTGAGCTAAAATAAATAGTTATTTCTTAAAAGGGGCCCTGGGAAGATCACATGGAAGAGAAGGGTGGGCCAGTGTTCTAGCCCTGATATAGTGTAGGACTGTGTTCTGAGATAGTGAATCAAACTCAGAAGAACAGCTGCATGAAGGCTGGATATATATCTGTTTATGTTCTTTTCATGTGCTGGCTGTGTGTGTAAATAAAAATGTGTTCAGAGTTAAAAATCTTCCTGTGCCTTCCTCCAGAAAGGAAAAGAGTGGATAAAACAGGGCACTGACCCTACGAGTGGTAGTGCTCTGTCACCGTTCTTGAGCTCATTGCATGCGCAGCCGTGAACATGATCAATTAGTCAAACCTGTAGTTACGGGTTTAGACGGAGCCAATGGCAAAAGATATTCTCATCATTACGTCACTGAAAATAGGAGGTTAGATTTCAATATTTTTGGCTTCATTTGCCGTTTACGGGTTTGAACACCAGTGGTTTGTAGCAATTAAATAGCGATCTGCAAACATAACATTTATGGGCTTGACAGATCAAAGGCTTTACGGCAAGGGAGTTCTTATTTTGACACACCAAAGGTTTTTTCTGCCTGTAACCCGCAGATCATTTGCGGGTAGCTGTAAGAGGTCAATTTAATAGCCGTAACTCTAGCGGGCTCCTTTACAGGCTATGAGTTTTGCCATTGGAGGAATTTAGTAGGGCTGTTTTAATAGGGCTGTTCATGATTTATATTAAGGTCATTAACTTCCCAGAGCTAATATATATTTCTGTAATTATAATTCAAACGGATAAGAACACAATTAATTTTATTCAAGTATTTAAAATAGAAAGTGTTAAACATTAACAAAATTGGGCTTTGATTGAAAAAGTATTAAGTAAAATCTGTTTCATCTTCATTAAAATTAATAGAAAATGTACAGAGAAAAAAATGAAAACATTATTCCAAAAAACAATCTGAACAAAAAGGAGATTCTAGATCCCTGTCAACCATCTGGATTTTTTTGTATAAGAAGAAAGTATATTTGAATAAAGTTGGTGGTTTTGCAGTGACATAGAGAGGATCCTTAAAGGTTTTGTCAATACGAAGTAATCATACCTTGGTTGGTATTTAGTTTCATGTCCATGCGTCGTATCACATTGCACAGATAACAGTAACAAATCAGTAGAAAGGTCACCGATAATCTCCTCATTCAAACCCTATGAACCAGAATAACTGAATAATGACTGGTTAGTGATCCAGCTTTGCACACAGCCCTCACTGTTTGATATAAATAAGAGGCTTTTGCCTTTGGGAACATGAGCACCGCCGTCCTCTCCATGTTTATAGATTGAGATCCTGATCTCGCTGTATAATGAAGATTGAAGTTCTCTCCGTGTCGCTCCTCATAGCTGTGACCAGTTCACTCGCCGATGGTAACACAATAAATATATGTTTGATCTTCTATGTGACGTGAATGTTACAGAGACAAATTCATGGGAGAGATACATGACTTAGACTGAGTATGAAGATAAATTAGAGTCCCAATTTAGAGAGAAAAAATCCCAGGATAGGTACAACAAGAGACTGTAAGATTTACATTGTAGGTTTTCAGTCTTGTGTCGGCGTTTTAGAATCAAGCTCTATTTACGTTTTATTTAAGCTCAAAGACAGAACCTGACATTCTTTTGCAATATGTTAATTATGTTTTAGGCTTGTTTCTAACCCCTGTATAGCACTATGTAATATGTTGGTGCATTATCAACAAAGGATAATAATAATAATTAATTCAGCCTCATCCAAGAGATTCTGTGCAAGGTTACTTGTTGTTTGAGGAGTAAAGGAGGTTAAACATTGCAGAAACTCCAAGAAGCAGTTAAAAGACTGTGGACACATTTTTTAATTCACTGTTTTGAAGAACTACACTTCGATCCATCAGATTGGACCTTGATTACCTTAATTACTTTGCTTAAGAATATTTACTTAATATTTACCAATACAGAATTTACGTAAAGTTTTGGATTTTTTCCTATAATCACACTTGGTAATACACTTAGCCTCTCTGTGTTGACCCTACAGAAGACCCACATGATGAGACGCAGGATGGAATGTGTCCTACAGATTTCTTCAAGAAATATCCAGACAAATTTAAGATGATGAAAGATAAAAAACATATGCCGGACTTTACTAAAATGACCGACTGTGCTGCTACTGGAGTCTGTGGGGACAACCTCAAGTGCTGCCAAACGCCCTGTGGAATGAGATGCATGAAGCCATTGTTTGGTAAGGAACGTCTTGGGACCATGAGTCCCAAATCTCTTTATATTTCCGTTAGGTCTTCCTCTTGTAATTTTGCACTTATACAATGAATTTATTTCTTTCAGAATAAAATAACTTTTGAAAAATGATGTAACCCTATCTACAGTTTATCTTCACCTCCACAAATGGACAATGTTACTATTCTTTAAACTTCTTTACACTTTCTATTCCACATTATTTCACCATATTCCTTTTCTGTTTACTTTCTAAATGTACATATTTTTGTAAATATGATCATCAATGTACAAATGCATTAGAATATAAATATGGGTTTATTTTTGGTGACTAATAAAACCAAAGCGAGTGCTCAGACATGTTGAGGTAGAAAAATAAGAAGTGCGGGCCAGATTTCTTCTGTAATAGAGATATTGTCAGGATGGTGTGACTCGGATATCTCTTTCTTTTTAGAAGATTGCCTTGAAGATGCAGAAAATGGAAAAGAAGACTCAATTGAGAGCAAAGAAGAAAGTAAATATACTGCCAACACATTTTGAATTTAAAAAAGGGGTATAAGTATTTGGGAGGGAGCAAGTAGACAGATACAATAAGGAATTTTGAAGGCAGACAAAACAATAAGACACAAATTAATAAAACAGAAACAGATAAATATTGTTTTATTGTTCATGTTTGTGCCAGGTAACCGTGAGAGTGATGAGAAGCTTGGGATGTGCCCACGTAACTATTTAGAGACGCATCCAGACTTCAAAACGAAGTTATACGACAGATTAATGAGTCGCAACCTTTATCCACCATACATGCTTTGCAAAAAGGGGAAGCATGGGACAGAGTGTTTTCAGGAAAATTATCAGACTAGAAACAATGGAAAAGATAAAGTTCAATTCCAAAACTTCACTGAAATGGCGGACTGTACCGTTGATGCTGATTGTGTCAATAACATGAGATGCTGTAGATCTCCCTGTGGGACAAAATGCATGAAAATAATATTTTGTAAGTACCATAAAACATGAGTAAGACATTGAATCCAGCTGTTATTTATATTTATATAAATGTTATGGTATGATTTTTTTATATCGTAACTATGATTTTTATAGGTTTTCATGGTTGATTTTGATACATAATTCACAAACATGTGAAGGCTTTTCACAAACTACAGTGGTAATTTATGCAAATTACAGTAAGCAACAAATATGATATGGAAGATACAACAAAGATGCCATAACAAAAAGCTTTTGGATAAAAATGCACAGAACAGAATTAGTAAAATATGTTAATGGTAATTCTCTATTCAGTTGTAAGACAAGATTTGAGCTGCAGGTAGAATTGTAAGGCACTTCATACAAGAAACTGTGTAGATATATATCGTTTACTATTTTTCTCTTTGTTGTTGTATCTCTTCTAGCGGATGAGGATCTTGAGAAGCTTGTTGAGGAACATCTGGAGAATGAGAGAGAGAAGAGAGACTTGAATGAAAATGATGAAGAAAACATTAGGCAGGAACATAGAAAAGGCTATGGAAAAGGAGAAGGACATGGCAAAGGAGAACATGGAAAGGACCATAGCAAAGGAGGAGAAAATGGAAAGGGCCATGGGGAAGGATATGGAGAAGGAGGAGAAAATGGAAAGGGCCATGGGGAAGGATATGGAGAAGGAGGAGAAAATGGAAAGGGCCATGGGGAAGGATATGGAGAAGGAGGAGAAAATGGAAAGGGTCATGGGGAAGGATATGGAGAAGGAGGAGAAAATGGAAAGGGCCATGGGGAAGGATATGGAGAAGGAGGAGAAAATGGAAAGGTACATGGGAAAGAAAAAAAACACAGGAAAGAACATGGAAAAGGTGAAGGGAATGGGAAGGGTCATGGCAAAGAATCAGAACTTGATAAAGTCAGTTAAGTGTCTGTAAGTGAACTGTGAGAGCTAAACATGGATCCACAAGTTAGACAAAAATGTTCTTTTAGTGGAGAAGAAGTAATGGGAGAAGGACAGGGATAAGGGAATGGTGAAGGAAAAGAAAAGAAGAGAAAGGAAAATCATAAAAAAAAAAAAAAAAAAATCAGAAAAGAAAAGGAGAAATCTCAAAGTGAGAGCCAAAGTTTCCCTTGAAATAGAACGTACAGAATAGAAAAACAAGTCTGCCTTTAAAATGTTACATTTATATATATATATATATATATATATATATATATGTGTGTATATATTTATAAATAAATATACTGTATATATATATATATATATATATATATATATATATATATATATATATGTATATATATAAATATAAATATATATATATTTATATATATATATATATATATATATACAAGCATTAAAAATGTAAAAAGTAAAGCAGTCTGATTTTATCTTGTACTGAATGTTTGAATGTTTTGTAGAACATCATGTATAGCTTACAGACCTATGTTCCACACACCTAATAAGAAAAGCCTTCATGGTTTAATAACAGGATAGGTACAAATAACACTCAGTCTAATATAAGGCATGTGGTTCATTTATTCAGTCTTGTTAATCTTCCAACAGTTCCTTAGAATTACATAGCAGAATGACAAATGCAGTGTAATGGCCTACAATGGTATCTCTACAGTACAGTTAATTTATATAAATGAAGAAAGTGTAAGCTAATTTTTACAAATATTTCTTACAAAATTAAACTCACCCAAACTGTAGCCCGTAGCGGAGCCCGCAAGACTTACGGCTATTAAATTGGCCTCTTAAACCTACCCACAAATGCCCGTAAGCCGGAAATGTGACGAGATCAGTCTCGTCAATGCGAATTGGAGAAGTCTGGAGGCCCACATTCTACCTTTTGACTACGGCCCATGTTGACTTTCCACCTACAAAGACATACAAAGCCATGCTCCATTTTGTCAGAAAGGACTGTGATCTAACTTTTGAACCACTGGACCAATTTGTATCATTTTCACACATGTTTGTATTTGGAGTATGCTGATTCCGAAAATGTATGTTTTATGTGAATGTGATGCATACTTTTAAAGTTATGAAAAATGTGTAGATATGTGTTACAGATTCTGACCATCCCCCATTAGGTAAACACAGGGTGTCGCCAGGACTTGAACAAAGAGCCAGTATGGGGTTTCCCCAGGGGCATAGTTCAGGAGCAAACAGGAAGTTTCCATGAGGACAGTCTGGGTGAGAATGAGTATGGTAGCCATGCCTGGGGGGTGGCCCATGGGAGGAGTCTCATGGTTCCTACCCTGTCTGATTGGCCATAGGTAATTAGGGGCCGACCTAAGGTAGTGACTGCCCCTACGGTGTATGTGGAAATGGTTTGTTTTATATATGTCTTTTGGTTTTAATAAAGAAGAGAGTTCTCTGCTTGACCCTCAACCACAGAGCGTGTGTCTCGTGCTTGGGGGATTGGGTGTCCTGCAGTAGCTGTCCCTATAGCACTGGACGGGCGGATCGGCTAAAATGGCCTGGGCGCCCGCTTCTATATTTGTGGGGGTACCGTTACAGGAAACTTTTACGTTCGAAAATCGTTATTAAATTGCTACGAACCCCCAAAGACGCCTTGGCGTTCAAACCCAAATGGAGGCAAAAATATTACGGCCTCCAAATAGAACCCACAAAGGGTTTCAACTGTAAAAGACAATATAAAAACACTGGTGGACTTTAAAATATGGGGAAAGCATGGAAGGGCATTACAATCCCTAGATACAAAATAGGTATTTAAAAATATTTTATTTCATCATGTGTTGGAATGGTCATGCATATGCCAATATGAAAAGCCATGCTGCAACATGCATAAAGCAATTAAAGACACACTACCTGATGAAACACAAAAACATATAACTGAAGCCATATTAACCCTTCCTAACTCACAGAGGCTCTAATGTGGACCCTGGAATATATATATAAATGCATATACATCCCGCTCATCACATCTACCTTTGGGAAAACAAATAGTGGCCAAATGACACCGCCACATTCCAAATATCAAGTACCAAGGGAACATGTTATACTTTGTTGTTTAGTCCTTCAGTCGTGTCCAACTCTTTGTGACCCTATGGACTGCAGCACATTTAGCTAGGTCTCTTCATGTGCTGTTCCGCAAGGATACTGGAGTGGGTTGCTAGTTCCTTCTCTAGTGGACTGTGATTTGTCTGACCCCTCTGCTATCACCTGCCCATCTACAGTGACCCTACATGGTATAGTTCACAGCTTCATTCAGGTACATAAGCCCATTTAGCAATGCTGAAGGGGACCAGGGTAACATACACCACACTAATGTAAATTGATGAATAGCAAAACATAATGGGTGGTCATTAAATGGAATGGCTATACATCTTGGCACATGGCCACCAGCAATTATGTGGGACTCTCCAGGATGGGCGTAGCGGAGATGGAGGTGAGTTGGCTGTTGATCCACATGCCTCTGCACAGCCTCCATGTGTTTTTGTGGCCCTTCCTGAAGGGTTAGAGTGGATTAGTGTGGTGTATGTTACCCTGGTCCCCTTCAGCATTGCTAAGTGGTGGTGGTGAAGGAGCTTGTGTATTGCAATGAAGCTGTGAGCTATACCATGCCGGGGCACTCTAGGTGGGCAGGTCATAGCAGACAGGTCAGACAAATCACAGTCACTAGAGAAGAAACTGGCAACCCACTCCAGTATCACCTGTAAAATTCCTATCAGGCCCTCAGGGGAATTTTTACACTCCAACTTGACACTGTATCACAAATTGGACTTTGCATGTGTATTAACCCTTTATTATTATTATATAAGATATATATTATTATATGATATCTAATGCTATTATGACTTATTATTTTGATATGTATTGGTCTATTGCATAGTAACTAGGGCTCATTAGTTTACACATGTAAGAATGTGACACAAATGTGATGTATGTGGATGTCCCATAACCACAACCATTGAAAACACACTGACATGGTTAGAACGGTATAACAAAGCTTTATTTCATAAACAAAGCACAATCAGAAATGGACAAGACTGTGCATTAATATCATAGATCTGGTGTGGGCGGATCCCGGAAGAGCAAGAGGCTTGTGGGAAAAAGGGGATACCTATAGGGGGTAATGTAATAGTCTAGAATAAGCATGATGCATAGCACCTACCAGGGTCACATGTGATCATCAGAAATCACTCCATTTAATTAAAGAAACCATTAATGTGCATAGCACTTACAACTTGTCTAGACCTGCTCAATGAAACATCCAGTTTCACACATACAGTGTGGTAAAAAAAAAAACTAGAAAAAAGACAGAGGAGGTTAAAAAAAATGAATCAGCATGCATGTACAGTACAGTGCTAAATACTGTAACAGTAACAATATACCAACTCACCTGATTCCCATCTGCAAGCATTACTAACTATTAGTCTCTGGATAATCAGCAATGTGGGAAAATACCCATTAATACGGAGGGGACACAAAGGTCAGCAGCCAGATTCAATGTTACTTACATCAGACCCAAGGATCTGTTCTCAGACCGATATTGAGGTCAGGATACCATGCTTCACTGCCATAGCAGTATTAAGCTAACAACAAGCATGTCTTAGATATCTGGCTATATGATAGCTTTAAGATTGTGGGAGCTACATGTGAAGGGGGGGCTGTCACTGAAGGAATGTCTACCTGAGAAGCACTGTGAAAACCTTACCCCTTATACATTTCCTTCACAATGCTTGCAGATGCTGACGACTCCTTAATGGACCTGAATTATACTTAAAACAAACAAAAAAAAATAAGAAAAAAAATAACACCTACAAAATAAGGCCTAAAAACAAGAGGATCTCTTCTTTACAGCACTCAGTGACCATCAATTGATGACATATTCAACAGACCCCTATGTGTCCACAGAGAACACTATCATGGACCATGTAATGGGAAGTAGCCATCTGCATACAAAATATCACCATCACATAGACCAAGATCCAAGACTCTGTAGCCAGGTTAGATTAGCTTAACATTAAGACCAATAGATTGTCGCTGAGGAGTGCTGTTCAGAAGACACAAACATATGCACAGCCCCTAGGTCCTTCTCCACCTAGGCACAGGGCCCAAATCCCCTGTGGCATTAGCCGTCTCCCTGGTGGTGGTGGTGGGGGGGGGGGCAGTGGGAGGCATCCCCCTGGGAGACAACAGCACCTGCAGTGGTGGAAGCATGGTTGGTGGAGAGGAGGGGCTGGGCTGCAGGTAGCCGGGGATGCCTCCAGGGTGGAGGAGGCAGGGCTGGGGACCACAGAACGTTGCATGGCTTCTGCAGTGACTCCCTGGAATGCGCTCTGATCTGCCCCAATCCTGAGCAGTCCGACCAGGTAGAATTCAGTCATTAAATTATGCCTTCTCTTCTCCCTATTTCACCTGGCCAGGATGCGCATAACCTCCACATGATTGGCAGAGATGCTGGCCTGCACTCCAGTGGAAGGGCCTGGTGATAGCCTCAGTCTCTGGAGGAGGGGGATAGTGGGGTTGAATCCCGGCGGTGTTGCCAGTAGTCCAGATGGTGACCCTGTAAGCCATGTAACATACTCCTCCAAAACTCGGCTCCACTTTTCTCCTCCTCCCCCTGTGCCAGTTCCTGCTGAGGGCGGGGGCTTGCTCCTTCACTTCCTGCTCCAATGGCGTCGACGCCCCCACCTCTGGCTCGCCACTGGACTCAGACCTCCTGGATGCTGAAAGAGAGAAAATAAAAGTATATATCATTAGCATGATGAATAATATACTAGTTAGTGTTCATTTCTAACTATCTGACAACTAGGTTTGAACCTGGATGATTCTCCTAATTGCATCTCAGATTGCTAGATGTGATCTATTTTTTGGCTCTTGGTTTTTGACTCCAAACGCTATCTTGATTCTGGCTCCGGTCTGTAACTGCATAGGCTGCAGTGGGCACACAAATACATGGACTCTCTATTGCTTGATTACTGTTGTTGTGCCCATGAATGACAGTGATTTGTCAGCTTCATGGATTTAATGATGCATCCATCTATCCCTTGTTAATTCCATGAAGCTGACATTTCAGTGACCTTGTTGGTCATCATGTATATGTGTGGTGTGTGTGATGTACATGTGCTGGCATGTTGGCGTATATGATATTCACCTGACATGGAGGCTGGGTCCTAATGGACCACCAAGCCTGAAGCTCCAGTGGCAGGCACCTTGCTCAGAAGGTCTTTGTCGTCCCTCTCCCACTCATTACTGCTCACAGTCACGTTGTTGTCCTCATTGGCCATCATCCTCCTCACCTTGGCCTGATGTTGTCAAAACTGTGCTTGATGAACCTCACATGCCTTGGCGCTGTGCCTACTGCTGTAACCTCAGCTGCTACCTCCTTCCATGCCTGAGCCCTAGGCCCTGGCCTGACTCCCCCCCCCCCCCTGCAAGAATCACAGGGCAGCCACAGATAGCACCAAGGAGGACCAAATTATTCTGGTGCGTGTAATTGTGGGCCCTATGCTTGCTCTTAGCCTCTTGCCCTCTCGACAGTGGACAGGGATTCTTACCTCCCTGACCTGTCCCTGAGGCCTGTCCCTCCATTGAACTACCACCCCCCTGGGATCAGGCCCCTCCCCCTCTGTCCCTCTCTTAGGTGTTCCTGGTGCTGAGGTCACCCTGCCACCACCCACCTTCTCCTTTACACTCCCCTCCTGCTCCTCCTCCTCCTTCTGCTCCTCCTCAGCTCTACCACTCCTCTCCTCCTCCTCCTGCTCCTCCTCCTCTCCACCACTCATCTCCTCCTCTCCACCACTTCTCTCCTCCTCCTCACCACTCCTCTCCTCCTTTCCAACCACTACTCCCCACAGCCACCTCTCTCTCCTCTCTCTCCTCCTCACCTCACCTCTTGTCCTCCTCCCCTCCTCTCCACTTCTCCTCTCTCCTCCCTTCATATCAATCCCAAAATTAATAGAATGACAAATAAAAATAAGTGTTACTGGAAATATATGATGGGAAAAAAATGTGTGTATTATTTGTAATTAATAACTGTTGGGAGATTGGATGTGGGGGATGAGATGGGTGTGTGTGAATGGAGTGAACTAGCTCTATATGTCTCTATGTGTGTTCTTTATATTATGTGTATTGCAATTATGTGTAATCTGTAAATATGTGTAATCAAGGATCAAGGGTAAAATCATAAATAGTAGAAGAGAAACCAACCAAACTGCAAATTACTGCTCTGAAAATACTCCTGATTGCTCTCTCTCTCCCTCGAAAACCTCCAACTCCGGGACCTGCGTGCTACTTCGTCAACAAATACAAAACATTCAACGCATGGGCGAGTAGGACGCAAATTTATAATCTCCCCGTCAGTCATCTGTGGCTAGAATGCTTTCTATTGGCTGATAGGCCTGTGTCGCACTAAGTTATACCACGATTGGATGGCCAGTAAGTTGCGGCATGGTTGAATGTAATAGCTCAGGCTATGTGGGTGTGCCGTTGCCACTACAGGCTTGGAATTTAATGTGGCTGCTAGACATGCTAGTTTCAGACATGACCTGCCAATCTGTCCCTTAACCCAGGTCCCTCCCTCATTTCTACCTGCTTTCAGCCACGCTTTACTCCAAGGGCAGAAAACACCAGAAAAACACAGAATTTGATACCCATCACTTGTCACAAACCTTCCACTCTTCCTTTCTCCTGTGCTCTCTGGAACGCACGATCTATCTGCAATAAACTCACTTTCACTCACGACCTTTTCACTACCAACTCCCTCAATCTACTGGCTCTTACAGAAACCTGGCTCTCCTCTTCTGATACTGCCTCCCCTGCAGCACTCTCGCATGGGGGTTTTCACCTCAGTCACACACCTAGACCTGGGAACAAACAAGGTGGTGGTGTGGGTGTATTACTTTCTTCTCGCTGTACGTTCCACCTCATACCCCCTGTCCCATCCCTCCAATTTTCGTCTTTTGAAGCTCATACTATCCGCCTCTTCTCTCCTATCTCTCTACGTGTTGCTGTAATCTATCGCCCCCCAGGTACTTCCTCTCAATTTCTCGATCACTTTTCCGCCTGGCTCCCACACTTTCTTTCCTCCAACATTCCCACACTGATACTTGGCGACTTCAACATTGCCATTGACACCCCCACCTACTCAGCAGCCACCAAACTACTTGCACTCACCTCTTCCCTTGGCCTCTCACAACTTACAGATTCTTCAACTCACCATGCTGGTCACTCTCTTGACCTTATTTTTACCAATATTACCCACACCTCCAACCTAGTCATCCACCCTCTCCCTCTATCTGACCATCACCTCCTTACCTTCAACCTCGACACATCTTCCTCCCATCACTCTTCTTCAACCCCAGCCACAATAACCCACAGAAACCTGCTACTACTCGACCCTACACAACTCTCCACTGTGCTCCAACCTCTTCTCATCACTATCACCAACCTCAACTGCCCTGACACTGCCACCTCACACTACAACTCTACTCTCTCTTCCACCCTTGACACCCTTGCCCCCATAACTACACGCAGACGCCCTCAATCTCATCCACAACCATGGCACACTACACACACACGTTACATTCAGAAGTGCTCCCGCACTGCTGAACGACTATGGAGGAAATCACGCTCCGCAGCAGATTTCCTTCACTACAAGTTTATGCTACGTTCCTACTCCTCTGCCCTCAACCTGGCCAAACAGCAGTACTTTACATCACTAATATCAACTCTGTCCTCTAACTCAAAACGTCTTTTTGCCACTTTCAATACTCTCCTTCGCCCACCACCTCCCCCCATCCCTTCCTGTCTCACAGCTGAAGACTTTGCCAACCATTTTACACATAAAATTCAATCTATCCACAATGAACTCTCCTCTCACCGTGGCTCACACACTTTACTCTCTCAACTAACTCAACTAACCAACAACACCCAATCTACCCCCCCCCCCTTCCATTCCCACAGCCACTCTGGACTACTTTACCCCTGTAACAGAAGATGAAGTCTCCATCCTAATATCATCCTCTCACCTCACTACCTGTCCTTCAGATCATATTCCATCTCAGCTCATCCCTCCCCTCTCTACTACACTTAATTCGCTCCTTGTTGGCCTGCCCATCACTCGCCTCTCCCCACTTCAGTCCATAATAAATGCCTCCGCCAGACTCATCTTCAGTACACATCGTTCAGTGTCGGCAGCTCCTCTTTGTCAATCACTCCACTGGCTTCCCTTAGCCTCCAGAATAAAGTTTAAAATCTTGACCCTAACTTATAAAGCCCTCAGCAACAGTGCACTCCCATACATCTCTGCTCTCATCTCCAAATACTCCCCCACCCGCCCTCTTCGTTCTGCTAACGACCTTCTTCTTTCTACCACTCTTGTCACCTTCTCTCACTCCCGCCTCCAGGACTTTTCTCGCGCTGCCCCTATTCTCTGGAACTCCTTGCCTCGCTTCACCAGATTATCCTCCTGCCTTAAATCCTTCAAAACATCAATAAAAACGCACCTCTTTAAAGAAGCCTATAACCTTCCTCCCTAACATGCTCAGCACTGCTCAGCACTACTCTCTCCCTACTGTACCACACACAAACTTTAACCTTTAGATTGTAAGTCTGTGAGTTTCAATCCTGCACAGTGCTTTAGGGAAAGCGCTATGGACACTGGATTCCAAGCTCAAAGACAGGGCCATACACTCTTTGCAATGTATGAATCTTTAACTTGTCATTGCCTGTAACTTAACTTATGTATAGCGCTACGGAATATGTTGGCGCGTTACAAATAAACGATAATAATAATATTAATAATAATCTGCATTTCTCTTAAACTCTGTAGAAACTGGAGCCATTTTTAAATTGACATTTTCATTTGTACTAAAAACATTCCAGTCTACTCTCTGGACCTCTATCTCATTGTATTCTGATACATTAAAAGCAGCAACCACGTCATTTATTTTGCCCAATTGTGCTTTTAGATCACTTATATCTACTATTTGGTAAGAATGATCGGTCTCATTATTACTGGACTATTCTATACATCTTATTGCACTTTCTGTATCTCTCAGTTTTTCCATAAGTTGCTCATTTTCACATTGTAGCTGTTTATTTTTTCACAATGTCTGCTGGTTATCTAACCCAAATGCAGAAGCTTTACTGTCAGTCACCTGAAGGATTTTCAGAATAGCAGTTAGCTCATGCATCTTGGTTTGTGAAGCTTGTGTCTGCACACTTTAAATGTTATACTGTTCTGCAATCCAGTGGGCAGCAAAATTTAACACAGTTTTCCCTTTTGATTTAGATAAATTATTTTCGTTATTGTTTTTTACTACATAATTCTGGGCCTGGGACCATGGATCAGAGGTATCCCCTATTAAACTAATTATAGCCTCAGGTTTATCATTATTAGCAATCTTTTATTGAAGCCATCTATTGCTAGATATCAAAACTGTATAATTGTAAAAGTGTAGAAAATCAAACCTCACTATAGGTGCCCTTCATTGTGTGAAAGAGCACAATATTCTATGTTTAAGTGATCTATTTTTTTTCTTTAATTATACTAATAACAGTTAAACATTTGCAGTCTTATGTTTGTTTACAGACACACTGCAGACTGCCTCATGATTTACAGCATCTGCCAACAGAAAGAGAAAGAATGATATTTTTAGTCTCTCAGGAATGTAGTCAGCCATCAGTCAACCCACAAATAACATATTTGTGAGTCTCTAGCAGTCATTTCCCTGCACAGATGAATTTGGGAAGGGTTAACCCTCTTTTTGATCTGCTCTCTGCACACAGCTATTGCTGTCAGTCTATTTGGAGGCATGCCTTATTCTCATGTAAACAAACACTTTATTTATGATTTTTTTATGTGAAAAAGGCAACTATTTCAAATATTCAAAAAGTATTTCAACATATTTTAAGGAGTACATTACAGTGGTTTGCTCCAAATTGTGCTGAATTAACTGGCCATTTAAGCTTGTAATTAGAGACATCTTAATGCTACAAGATAAACTATTTAATAACATTACATCACGAGAAAAGATTAGACAAATCAACATTGGACTGATATCATAATTAATCCCTATTATAAGGCTTGCGGGTGACTTTGTTGCAATTTAATAGCACGATTGGAATTGTAGCAGTTACAGCTTTCAGAAAACAAAGGATTTGCGGCCACGAAGTTCATCGTTCAACGTCCTATAGGCATTTTTCGGCCTTGCTGCATTCTAACCCGTAAGTTGTCGGCAGCCTGCGTTACAGGGCTCAAGTCCTACTCTCAATGTTATAGGCTAAGTTTTAACACATAGCCGGAATTTAGGGAGGCTGATAGTTTTATGGGATGGCATCAAAAATGTATTTCAGGATTATTTTTTTTGAATTTGAACAGCTTTCTCACGAGCAGCATCAGTGAAGAATATGTCAACTTCCTAGGCATTACCATCAGAAATTTTGTCAAAGGTCATATTAAAACACACCTTAAAAAACACTATGAGCAAATATTTTTTGTGAATTACACAACTTGATATCAGTGCTTTTGGGAAATCATCATAATTTAATATTTCACTTAGTAATACTTGTTATGCCATAGGTTGTCAGATAGACGCTCCATTTACCCCCATACCAGATGCCCAAGTAAGGTCCTTTTCAGACTTTTTTAACAGGATTTTACTGTACTGTCCTCTTAGAGCTTGTTATATGATATACCTGTCACTCTGTCCAACAAATGAGGATGGATAACATTTCTCAAACCTAAGATAGGAGGCCAATAGAGCATGGATCGGGCTGCTGATGGACTGCATGTTTGAGGTTTGTCCAAAACTGGAGAAAGAAAAACAGAGATGGCAGCTTGCAGCTTATGATTGTTTGGAGCAGAGTAGAGATCTTGAAATTTGCAGAAAGTTGCAGGTTAATGATTTTGAAACTACTGAACTGTTTCTTTTGCTTCACCCAGGTTTAGCTGGATAAAAGCTGGTTAGAGAGGAAACTTGTTTTCAGTTAAGGTAGTTCTTCTTATTTTCTTTGATTTGATATTATGATTTAATGTTATGAAAGTATTTTAGTCGTCATCATTTAAAAAAATATTCAGAAATGTGAAGGGAAAATGAAAAAGAAGCTGGCATACTTGTCATCAGTGTTTTCAGGATGTAGACCTCAGTCCAGAGAAACCTCCATATACTAAATTATTGGTTGAATCAATAGATAAATATTGTCCTGTCTCTGGACACTACACTCTTCTACAGTTTTGAAAGCGGTGATACTACATGACTTTCTATATATATAATTTGGTTATTTAGTATGCTTTATTTAATACTGGGCACTGTATATTCATGTATATTATTTATACACACTCATCTGTACCCCCACACAGATGGTAACAATTCAACATGATTGTTATTCATTATACACACGCAAATTAAATGCTTTGGAAACCAATGATAACGTCCCACAAATTAATCATCAGGATAGGCATATGGACACATTCATGGCATCCTTGACTTCCCTAACTGAAACTTAAATTGTTATTGTAGTTATATTTAATATTAATTCTTTGAAACGTGCGTCGGGTTGCACGCTACGCTATTACGGGACGCTAACCTATGACGTCAGACCTAGACGCATAGGAAGCGCGCAAATAGCTAGGAGCTGTGGCGTTTACTGACACAGACCTGTTATTTATCCAGGCCATAATATAACGCTATTCCCTATATCTAGAATAACACTGAGTCATTTAAATCATTTCAAAACCTATAGGGGATATGCTATTATGCACTTTAGCTCCTTCAGTTTATGAAGATTAATGGTGATATCTAATAATACCCCTAGTTCGATCTTCGTTTATTTAATACCTTATAATTTATTCATTTAAGATCCTCCAATTGCCCATACCTATATCGATTTATATTGAAGTACACTGATCATTTTGATATACTGTACAAGCATCCTAGCACTGTAGCACCTTATTACTTCACTAAGGGGAGGCTTTTTTCCTCCCTGCTAATTTTTTTTTTTTTTTCCTGATCACAATTTTGCACTTTAATTCAACTGCCAGTTCATTCTAGCACTTAGCACCAAGCACTTTAGCTATTTATTTATTTGCAAGTAATAAGGTCATAAGACGAGTAGGTATCTTATTAATAGAGGATACCAGAGGAATCACCTATATTAATATATTTTTGGACTTTTAGGATCTGATAATTGGATATATAGGATATACAAATTGTAGATCACTTGGTGTTTTCCCCTTTACTTCAATTTTTCAGAGTTTTAGGTTTTTATTAGCGATTTTAAATATTTATAATAAACGTTAAGTTTTAAAATTTATTTCTATATTGTAAATTTGGGCAGTGGGTGTGCACTAATTTATAAAAGGATATCAGTTCTGTCTCTTATTACTTATTAGTTATATTTATTAACTGAATACTCAAAAAAAATACTAGCACAGAAAGCTTTGTATGAGATCTTTGATAATGTTTTCACATACATAGAATATAGTCTGGTTGCCCTAATACCTCTGCTGTAACTGAAATCGACTCGCATTCCTCTACCATACAGATCATGGTTTCTTGTTCTACTATTATGGTTTTCCAGTAATGGGTTATTTACTGAATTATATAAAAATGTACAATCAGATCTTGAACAATCTAGACAAAGTAAATCTGAATGTCTTCATTTATATCCATTTATTGTAATATAAAGGTACCATTGTAGGCCAATATACTGCATATGTGAGTATGGAACTATATGGCATAGACTGAATAAAATACCCACATGCCTTATATAAGACTGAGTATTATTTGTACATTTCCTGTTGTTTAACCAAACCAAATGTCACTGAGATTAAAGTGGTCCGGCTATGAGGGTTTGAGAGGAATAACATAGGTTGGGGGGCTACACATGATGGTGGTCTACAACACATTCAACCATTCAATACAACAATCGCCGAGAAAAGCTGTAATATAATGACGGAGAAAAGTCCCAAAAACACAAATCAAACTGTTTTTCCTTTTTTTTCACATTTTTATTGCTTCTATTTCATTCTAAAGTCTGATTTATTTCTCTGTTCTGTAAATGTTATTTCAAAGGAAATCCTGGCTCTCACTTTGATTTTTCTCCTTTTCTTTTCTACTTCCACGTTTTTTCTTTTTGCCCTTTCCTTTTTCTTCTTTCCTTTTTCTTTCCTTTTGCTATTTCCCTGTCCTTTTCCTATTACTCCACCTACTCCTTCTCCACTAAAAGAGCATTTTTGACTAACTTATGGTTCATCCATTTTAGTTCTCCCAGTCCATTTACAGCAACTTCACTGACTTTCTCAAGGTTTGATTATTTCCCTTGACCCATTTCATGTCCTTCTCCTTTTCCATGTTCTTTCCCATGTTTCCCTGTTTTTCCATGGTCCTTTCCACGTTCTCCTCCTTCTTTGTGTCTTTTCCCATTGCCCTTTACATGTTCTCCTCCTTCCCCATGTCTTTTCCCATGTCTTTTTCCATTTTCACCTCCTTTGCTATCGTCCTTTCCATGTCCTCCTTTTCTGTGTCCTTTACCATGAACATTTTCATGTCCTTCTCCATTTCCATGGCCTTTTTGGTGTTCTCTTCCTTTCCCATGCTCGTCCCCATTATTTTCTTTATGATTTTCACTCAAGTCTCGCTTCTCTCTCTTATTCTCCATCAGTTCATCAATTTGCTTTACTAAACTCTCATCCACTAGAAGAGAGACAACAACAAAGATAACAATATCAAAGAAAATATAGATCCATCTACTTTTAAACATTGCTTCCTTTATGACGTGTCTTATAATTATGCCTGCAGCTCAAAAGATGTCTGTTCTTGTACCTCATTGCTCAGCATGGTGTTCCTTTTTTATGTCTTACAATTGATTTCTAGCATCTAATGTCTTACGTATTTTATTAATTCTGTGCATGTGCCAATAGTGTAAAACCAATTTAATTTTAATCATTTTTATCCAAAGCTTTTTGTTTTGGCATCTTTGTCTTATCTTATCTTCCGTATCATATTTATTGCTTATTGTTAATTTGCCTGCAGTTTTTGAAAAAGCCTTTTTACATGTTTGTTAAATATGTAACAAATTAAGATGACATATATAGTTGTCAGCAGCCAAAATCCGTTGGTACCGCAACGGGGAATTTGCGGTCTTGCAAAGCGACTTACATAAAAAAATACGAGCCACAAAAAATACAAACTTAACGACCGAACCGCGCACATCGAAAAACACAAAAAACTAAAATTTAAAAAAACATCACACACAGCAAGGTGGGGCACCCAGGACGTCTGGAACTGATGTTACACATCAATTTAAGTCCAATTTCCAGAGTTTAGCCACTCGAAAAAACCCTAAGCGAGAGAAAAGATGGCCGCCGAAAAAATTAAAACGAGTCTATACGACCCCTAAACAAGCAAAACTCTGCCACACGCATATGACTGTTATACAGGACCATACAAGGTATAAAATACACTATTACGAAGGACACAAAATGATCCAAACCCACCTAACACATACACAATCACCACCATTTAACAACACTAACATGCACATACTAACATTCACATTACAAAATGCGGAACTACACAGCTACACAAACGGTTTCCCCTCGCGCACGCAGCCTATTTACACTACACACTGCACACATTGCTGACACTTACACCTCAGGTCGGCAACAGTGCAAATGTACATTGTATGCTGCAGGAACATCAAAACAGATTGTCAGCTCTTCAGCATATTGGTTGCTGCATATATTCATTACAAATAGGTAAAGTATATTAATTTATGATTTCATTAATTTATTAATTATCTTTAAAAAATACATATACAGAAAACTTTAAAAAGACACCACACAACACGATCACAGGAGTTCACTGCGGGCCTCACAAGGAGCACCAAGGGTGCTAACAGGAGCAAAACTACACCAGGGGAGAGACTCGCAATGAGCGCCAAAAGGCCATCAGCACAGTCCTTGCAATCAGCGCTAAACAGGCTCTAAGAACCAAAATAACACCAACCCAGAGGCTCTCAATGAGCGTCAAAGGTACTCACACAACCAAAATACTTACGCTAGTCATTAATACCTATGTGAGACATAATCAAGATATATGAAATACTTTGTAGAACATATTAATAAAAAACTATGAATAGCATGAATGACAAAAAACAACTATGGTCAGCAAAATTAAGTTAATGGCGTAATATAAATGCTTCAGAATGACAAAATATAAAATGATTCCATTGTCAGATTAAAGAAAAATACGACACATTAGGTCTGAAGGTATATTTTTGAATTTCCTAAACCATGTGGATGATATGACCATTTTACCAGCTGAATAAAATGTCTTACTCATGTTTTATGGTACTTACAAACTATTCCTTTCATGCATTTTTTCCCACACGGAGATCTACAGCATCTCATATTGTTGGCACAGTCACCATCAACTGTACAGTCCGCCATTTTGGTGAAGTTTGAAATCTTCATTGGAGGTTTGCCATTTTCTCTATTTTTAGCATTTTTTTTATGACACCCTGGCCCCTTCTGACCCTCTTTGCAGAGTGTATCTGTTGGATAATGGCTGTGACTCTTGAATCGGTCAAATAACTTTTTCTTGAAGTCTGGATACTTTAATAAAAATGTCAACGGGCACATCCCAAGCTTCTCATCCCTCTCACTGTTACCTGGTAAAACATTCAAACAGGAACAATAAAAAGCAATTCATATTTTTATGTTTCTGAATTTATTATGCCTTATCCTTTTGTCTACTTTCCAAGATTCTTATTTTATCCTTTTATTTCCTCCCTCCCAAATACTTCTATTTTTTTCTATTCAAAATGCGTTGGTAGTATAAATGCGTTGGTAGTATACTTACTTTCTTCTTCGTTCTCAGGTGACTCCTCATTACCATTTCTTTCCTCTTCAAATGGATCACTGTTGTCTAAAATGAAATAGAAACGAACAGGACATAAATATGGGGAAATAATGCGGAATAGAAAGTGTGACGAGGTTTAAAGAATAATAACATTGGGCATGAAGATAGTCTCTTTACAGAATATATCGTTCATAATAAATTATAGACATAATTACATCATCTCTCAAATGTTATTTTATTCTTAATAAGTGCAAGATTACAAGAGCAGAGCATAATTGACAAAAAAGAGGAGTTATGGGATTCATGGTCCCAAGACGTTCCTTACCAAACAATGGCTTCATACATCTCATTCCACAGGGCGTTTGGCAGCACTTGAGGTTGTCCTCACAGACTCCAGTAGCAGCACAGTCGGTCATTTTACTGTAGTCCGGCATATGCTTTCTATTTCTTTTTTCTTTTATCATCTTATATTTTTCTGGATATTTCTTGAAGAAATCTCTAGGACACATCCCATCCTGCTTCTCATCATGGGGGTCTTTTGTAGGGTCAGCACAAAAAAAGTTACATTTATTGCCAAGTGTGTTTATAGGACAGAAATCCAAACAATTTACATAAATTCATTACTGGTAAGTAATGGTTACTTATAAGCAAAGATATACTGGTAGTCAAGGTCCAATTTGATGGAATGAGGAGTAGTTCTTCAAACAGTACATTAAAAATATGAAAAAAACATGTAAACTTATTACCATAAAGTGGACAACCCTAGAATTGATCTCTTGTGGTACCTATCCTGGGATATTTTCTCTCGGCAAGGGGGGGGTGGGGTGGGCAACCTTATCTTATACTCAATCCAAGGGTTGTATCTTTTACTTGAATTTATCTCAGAGAAATCAGTTTAAAGTCTCTTCATCGCACATCTTACCATCTGAGAGTGAACTGGCCACAGCTATGAGGAGCAACACGGAGAGAACTTCAATCTTCATTATAGATCAGGATCTCAATCTATAAACATGGAGAGGACGGCGCTGCTCGTGTTTCCAAAGGCAAAGGCCTCTTATTTATATCACACAGTGAGGGCTGTGTGCAAAGCTGGATCACTAACCAGTCATTATTCAGTTATTCTGGTCCATAGGGTTTGAATGAGGAGATTATTGGTGACCTTTCTACTGATTTGTTACTGTTATCTGTGCAACGTGATACGGCGCATGGACATGAAACTAAATACCAACCAAGGTATGATTACTTCGTATTGACAAAACCTTTACGGATCCTGTATATGTCACTGCAAATCCGCCATCCTTATCCATGCTTAAAAAAAGAATTGTGTTCCTTGTCCCTTTAATATATTCACAGCAATGTATATTATCTCTGGGAAGATGAAAGGCATCTTAATATCTAAATCAACTTAATGTAAATCATGAATACTATCAGCCTTATTATATTGCGATTCGGCCAATTGAATAGGGCTCTATATAAGCGCATAGCATATTATTTTACAGAAGTTTTTTGTTAGTGAACTTCTATCCAAAAGCAAGGTCTTCACTAACTAAAAACTTCTGTAAAATAATATGCTCTGTGCTTATATAGAGCCCTATTCAATTGGCCGAATCGCAATTTAATAAGGCTGTAGGTATTTTCTCTTGAGAAACTCCACCTTAAATTATGGTATGAGATTTATAACTAAAGATAAGCTTCAAATGATATTTATCTCTTTACATTAGTCCTATTTAATAACTTTACTGTGGTAAAAGATGTATTAATAAATAATAAATAAAGTATTGAAGGTAGAACATGAATGTACTGCCAAATGTATTGTGGATTAAAATCAAGAATTTGGGTATACTACATTGGGCCTCATTCAATTGGGATTTGGCCAATTGAATAGGGCTCTATATAAGCACAGAGCATATTTTTTTTACAGAAGTTTTTAGCTAGTGAAGTCTTTGCTTTTGGATAGAAAACTACTAACTAAAAACTTCTGGGGAAAAAATATGCTCTGTGCCTATATAGAGCCCTATTCAATTGGCCAAATCCCAATTGAATAAGGCCCTTGGTGTTTAGCTCATGGATTGTGGATTTTGGCAGCAATTTCTGGGTCTAGATGTGGTGTTCTGGTTCTTGTGATATTCAATTGTTGGACTTGGATTAAAACACAAACATTGGGTCCAGGAGTATGGGTACTGTGAACTGAGACTTTGGGACTGGGCTTATTTTGTTTCTTTTGGTATTCATCTTCAGGCTTTGAACTGTAGACTTTGGATCAGACTGTTCTTTGCCTTACTTGGTTCTGATAATAATTAAGTCATAGATATATATTATTTTGGCCTACATAGCTGTTGGGTGAATGCCACTGCTATTATTCAATGTACCTCATAATGGGCTCAATCTCGACGCAACTTGAAGGGAAACAAATCCATTATTTTTTAAGATACATTTATTATTTTTTAGCACTCTAACATCTAGTTACCATTTTATTTCAATGACATGCATTTTCAGCTTTATTACTGTATTTATCATTTTCCAGGTATTATCACTGTTAGTGCGCAGTGCGTGTTCCAGATATCTCCGAGGTTGCAGCTTTACCATAGTAATAGGAAAGCTTTGGTCTTGAATGCTTATATTTCTCCTAAAAAAAATTCAAGATGGAGCTGCTCTCCTTTAGTACTAAGCCCTCCATTCAAGAACACAGAGGGAGGTTAGGTAAAGTCTAGCTAAGATCCTTCTGTGTTAAGTAGAATAATGTGGTTGAATAGATTGAAGTATTAGAGATGTAATAGGTTTCTATGCAATATATAAGTATTTAGGGAGACCCTAAGACATTATTCTCATCACTATCACTTCTTCATCAGGGCTCACTGGGGTAGTCTTGTTTGGTATCACAGAATGTGTAAGCTACCAAATAGCCCATTTAATGTTGTTGCGTCATTCAGTTGTGTCCGACTCTCCATGATTACATGGACTGCAACACACCAGGCACATCTTTATGCCCATGGTCATGCTGATCCACTTGGCTTTCATGGTATAGACACTGGAGTGGGTTGCCAGTTCCTTCTCCAGTGATCCACACCATGCAGCTCTGGTATTCCTGGGTGGTCTCCCATCCAAGTACTGACCAGGCTCAAACCTGCTTTGCTTCAGGGTGGTGTGACCTCTTGGTTCCCTGATTAGAATTGAACCCAGTTTGAAGAGTTTAAAGCAATGAAACCTACCAACTGCACCATCCGGGAACCCAACTAACTCCCACAGAGGTAAAGAAAATTGCACAAATTATACAAAGAGTTTGCAGCAAACACTTTTATTACACCAGAAGACATCCTCTCAATGCTCGTCAGTTTCAGTATGTTGACATTTACATTAACATGTTTGGGGGGGGGGGCACAGCACATGTAACAAGGACAATATGTAACAAACTGTGTGATATGATAAGCAAAGTCAGAGATGCTTGAATATGAATATAACGATGTAGAAGCTGCGAATAAAGACATGTATCTGTGATCTTTGTGCCACCGATACATTGCAAAGTTGAGTTTGTTGTCTGATTGGCTAAAAAATTCAAGACTTACAACTGCAATTCAGATGTGCCAATGATGCGAACAACACCGGAGAAGAATAAATAGAAAGCCCTTCCTCCTCAAACCTGGCCAAGTACCAAGAAGACAAGGAAATTAGATTCTGACCTCAGACTTCTGTAAGTTCCATCTTTCATATGTGTAAGTGGAGTTTCCCAATTTGTCCACAGTGATTGATGGATACCTATATAAAGTAAAACATATTACAATATATCATTTGCATGGCTTGACTCAAGTTCGTTAGCCTCTGAGGAAGCTCCATATACCGAATAATTCTGTTCATATGGGACCCTGGTGCGAGCGGCCAATGGGCAGAGTCTCTGATTCCTATTGCAATGTGTTAAAGTAACAAGACACAAATAAACCCAATGCCCCTTCACCAACCAAAGCTCCCAATAATCTCACAGGAGGATAATGTTATCTGTAAGACCTTGGCTTGTGCAAGTCATTTCTGGAATAATATATGTCTTGTGTAGTTCTGGCAATGGCAGACACTAGTAATATAATATATTGTTTTCTTGGATTATACAAATAGTTCCATGAACTTTTAATCTACTATTTTATGTGATCATTTCCAAATGTCACATTTAAGAGTTTTGTTTTATTTGGGTAAATCCTAAAGGTCACGTCTTTAATTCTAATCCAACAAGAATTTAACAAGGTAGGAGAAGGCCTTGCAGAACGGCTCATATCCATCAGACAGGGAGCCACCATGTTTTGGTTAAAATATGCACATTGCTTATACAGCGTGTATTATTTGACATGATTATACCTAGAATAACTCATAAAGTAGCTCTCAGAAGTAATGTTAGAGGTGCCAGCTATTGACAGTCACCTACAATCAGACGTATGTGCATCTCCTGCTCAGTAGTTTTTATGTTAAGTTTATGTCTTGAAAACAATGGGCTCATTACATAGCACCCAGAGTAACCCCAGTAATGCTGCCTGAGCCCTATGGGAGTTTTATAAGAGAGTTTACTAGGCTAATTCACGTAGACAAGATGTTGTTAAATTATGGAGATTAGCATATGACCACTGGCAACAGAACTTACATTTACTAGTGAGTCAGTACTAATAAATGCAATAAAAACAACAGTTTATAGGTTGTAGCTCTAATGTTTCAGGTTTCTTTGCACCTCCAGACAGATCTACAGCAGAGCATCCTTTCCACCTTGACCCAACCACTTCATCAGATCTGGTGCTACTCATACTCGCCCTCTGCACTTCGACAGTAATGTGGCCAGTACTTTCTGACCTCAGGACTTATCTTCCTGCTTATCCATAGGTTTATCTTAGCAATGATACTGGAATATGTTGTCAGTTCCTTCAACAGTTTGTGCAATATTCTGTCCATCTTGGGTGACACAACATTGTATAGCTCACAGCTTCATTGAAGCACACAAGCCTGATCACCATGACAAGATAGCAATCCAGAAGTGGATACACATTCTACATATTTCTATGTGGTTTATATTATTAATAGTTACATAGTTACATAGTAATTAAAGTTCCAAAAATACTTTTAGTCCATCAAGTTCAACCTTTTAAGATCTCCTCTAATTTGCAATATTCAGATTAATTCCTCGATCGAATTCCTCCCTAGATCAATACTCTCTCTGTAATTATCCAGGATAGCCCTGAATGCCATTTTTATTTAGAAATGTATCCAACCCCTTTTTAAAGTTATCTATCAAATCCACTGTCACCACCTCCTTTGGTAGAGAATTCCACAGATTTACCACCCTTACTGTGAAGAACCCTTTTCTTTCTTTGAGGTGGAATCTTTTTACTTTTAACCTCAAAGGATGTCCTCTTGTCAGTTGGAAACCTCTTGGCACAAAAAGCTCCCCTGACAAATCTTTATACTGACCCTTGATGTATTTATATAAGGTAATCATATCTCCTCTTAGATGCCTTTTTTCTGGAGAAAATAAGTTTAATTTGGTTAGTCTTTCTTCATAACTTAGCCCCTTCATTCCCCTTATTAGTTTTGTTGCCCTCCTCTGTACTTTTTCCAGCTCTAAAATGTCCTTTTTATGAAGTGGTGCCCAAAATTGTACTCCATATTCCAAATGAGGGCGTACTAGAGATTTGTATAGTGGCAGAATTATATTTTATTCTTTTGCTTCTATACCCTTCTTAATACATGCTAATATTTTACTTGCCTTTGCAGCTGCTGTTTGGCTTTGAGCACTGTTACCTAGGTGGCTGTAACACATTTCTTAGGCCTTACCTGATCCCAATCCAATTTAACCTATACATCATACCCACCCTACCCTAACACAAATTGCCCACGCCAACACATACCCTCACCCATATCCCAATGCTATAAACCTTCTAATATATACGCACACATATCCTTATGACATACCACATAATACATTACCACGACAAACACCCCCGCATATGTAGTCTGTCCCATTATCCCATTAAGCTTGCACTCTATATTCTTAGCATACAAGTAATACAATAAAATACATTACACAAACATTTACTTTGTTTGCATACAAAATCTTTTTATTTAATCTCATGAGTGTGTGATGACAGAGCATGTTTCTGTGAGTGTGCTTACCTGTGTATCTGTGAGTGTGCTTACATGTGTGTATGTGAGTGTGCTTATGTGTGTGTCTGTGAGTGTGCTTAGGTGTGTGTCTGTGAGTGTGCTTACGTGATATCTGAGTGTGCTTACATGTGTATCTCTGAGTGAGTGGTGTGTGTTTTCCTGTTGGATGTTTGTACATCCAAGCTGGAGTGAGGAGAGTGCTAGCCTGGAAAAGAGATTATTAATATTAATATACTAGCGACTTGCCCGTCAAAAAATGACGGCAATGAAATTGTAAGGTAGCTGATGCTGTTGTCTAATAATGAAATATATTATACATTAAAAAATGAATATACTTTACTTATTTTGAAGCATTGTGTTGAAGAGCTGTCAATGTGTTTTGAGGTTGCGGCAGCATTAGTGGTGTGGAGCTGCTGTGTAAGCGTGCAGAATGTGTGCAGTGTAATACTGTGCGTGCGCGAGACGAAACCGTTAGCGTAGTGGTGTACTTCAGCATTGGAGTAAAATGGCGGGATATCGTGGTATGCGTCTGCGGATTATCCGTCTTTGCGGTGTAACTTGTTTTTTTGAGGTGCTGGATGGTTCCTCTTGCTGTAGGTAAGTTTTTTATGTGTTTGTTGTGTGTATTTATTGTGTTTTAAATGTTTGTATGTCGGCGTGTTGCGTCCGATGTTTGCGAGGTCGTAATGTGTGGTAACGTGTCTCGTATGGTGTTTGCGTGTGTAGCCTCGTTTTCGTTTTGTTCATCGGCCATTTTTTGTGTCGCTTAGCAAATTGTTTACTGTCTAAACTCTTTTATTTTAAGTAAAATGAAGGTGTAAGTTGTATTTTTGAGGTCCTGGGTGCTTCCTGTTTGTGTAGGTAAGGTTTTTATGTATGTGCTGTGTGTATGTATTGTGTTTTTAATTTTGTAATGTTCGCGAGTTGCGTCCGAGTGTTGCGAGGCCGTAATGTGTGTGAACGTGTGTCGTATGTTGTTTGCGAGTGTCGTAATGTGTGTGTCGTGCTCTTTGGGTTTGCGACCTGAAGTTTGCGAGGGTCGCAGTTGCTGGCATGGAGCGCCTTCGGCGCTCCATGCCAGCAACTGCGGCCCTTGCTTTGCGAGGTCCTCAGGTGCTGGCATGGAGCGCCTGCGGTGCTCCATGCCAGCAACTGAGACCCTCGCCCAGTGCCCTCGCTGCGCGAGACGCAGCCCTCGCTACGTGAGGGCTGCGGGCTCACGTACAGCGTTAGCAACAACTCGTACGCTCACAACTATATATGTGATTTTATTTGTATCACGCCAACATATTCTGTAGCGCTGTACAGGGGAGAAGAACAACGAAATATGCAATAATTACAACAAGCAGAAAATAGAGGGCCCTGTTTTGAGCTTCAAGTCTTGTAAGAAGTGCTTTTTGCCAAAGCACCCCTCAAGATTAGACACTTGCCATTTATAATCTAAAGGTGATGGAAGAGGCAGAGACCTGGAAGAGTAGATAAGGAATAGCAAGGTTAGGAAGGAAGTGAAAGGTACATATGAAGGGAGGTTAGGTTATCCATTAGTTAGAGAGCGAGAAGATGTGATGTAAAGTGATTGGCGCTATTATGTGCCCCTAGTGGTCAGATAATGTAACCTGCAGGTGGAAATGTCAGGAGACACATCGTTTAACCACAGCTTAAGTAGAAGGAGTTCATGGGAGAGTAAAAGAGGAGAGGAGGGCATGAGAGGGGAGATGGGTGTGTTGGAGACAAAAGGTGGAGAAGTTAAGTAGAGTCTGAGGACATGGGGATATGAGGGAGAAGCAGGCAAGAGGAAACATTGTGTAAAGAGTTAATAGGAATAGGTAGCAGAAGCTGCTAATTGGTCAGGTGTAGAAGATTAGATGAAAGGTAGGGAGGGTAGGAGAGAGGGGAAGGGGAGGAGAGGTGATGAGAGGAGGGGAGGCGAGGAGAGGGGGAGAGGTGGAGAGGTGAGGAGAGAGGGAGAGGTGGAGAGGTGAGGAGAGGCAGGAGGTGAGGAGAGGGGGAGAGGTGAGGAGAGGGGAAGAGGTGAGGAGAGGGAGGAGGTGAGGAGAGGGGAACAGGCGAGGAGAGTGGGAGAGGCGAGGAGAGTGGGAGAGGCGAGGAGAGGAGAAAAGGCGAGGAGAGTGGGAGAGGCGAGGAGAGTGGAAGAGGGGAGGAGAGGGGAAGAGGGGAGAGGTGAGGAGAGGGGGAGAGGTGAGGAGAGGGGAAGAGGGGAGAGGTGAGGAGAGGGGGAGAGGTGAGGAGAGGGGAACAGGCGAGGAGAGTGGGAGAGGCGAGGAAAGTGGGAGAGGCAAGGAGAGGGGAAGAGGCGAGGAGAGGGGGAGAGGGGGAGAGGCGACGGGAGGGAAAGAGTTGAGGAGAGGGGTAGAGGAGAGGAGAAAAGGCGAGGAGAGTGGGAGAGGCGAGGAGAGTGGGAGAGGCGAGGAGAGTGGAAGAGGCGAGGAGAGGGGAAGAGGCAAAGAGAGGGGGAGAGGCGAGGAGAGGGAAAGAGGCAAAGAGAGGGGGAGAGGCGAGGAGAGGGAAAGATGTGAGGAGAGGGAAAGATGTGAGGAGAGGGAAAGATGTGAGGAGAGGGCAAGAGGTGAGGAGAGGGAAAGAGGTGAGGAGATGGGAGGAGGGGGGGAGAGGTGGGGATTGGTGAGGAGAGGGGGAGAGGCGAGGAGAGCGGGAGAGGCAAGGAGAGGGGAGAGGCGAGGATAGGGGGAGAGTCAAGGAGAGAGGGAGAGGCGAGGAGAGGGGGAGAGGCGGAGAGGCAAGGAGAGGGGAAGATCCAAGGAGAGGGGGAGCGGTGAGGAGACAGGGAGAGGCGAGGATGGGGAGAAGCGAGGAGAGGGGAAGAGGTGAGGAGAGGGGAAGAGGTGAGGAGAGGGGGAGAGGTGGGTATTGGTGAGGAGAGTGGGAGAGGCTAGGAGAGGGGAGAGGCAAGGTGAGGGGGAGAAGCGAGGAGAGGGGGAGAGGCGAGGAAAGGGGAAGAGGCGAGGTGGTGAGGCGAGGAGAGGGGAAGAGGCGAGGAGGGGGGAGAGGCGAGGAGGGAGAATGAGGTGAGAAGAGGGGGAGCGGTGAGGAGAGGGGGAGAGGTGAGGAGGGGAGAGAGGTGAGGAGAGGGGAAGAGGTGAGCAGAGTGGGAGAGGTGAGCAGAGTGGGAGAGGTGAGGAGAGGGGGAGAGGTGAGGAGAGGAGAGGGGTAGAGGTGAGGAGAGGAGAGGTGATGTGAGGAGAGGGGGAGAGGTGAGGAGAGGGGAAGAGGTGAGGAGAGGGGAAGAGGTGCGGAGAGGAGGAGAGGTGAGGAGAGGGGAAGAGGTGAGGAGAGGGGAAGAGGTGAGAAGAGGGGAAGAGGTGCAGAGAGGAGGAGAGGTGAGGAGAGGAGAAGAGGTGAGGAGAGGAGGAGAGGTGAGGAGAGGGGAGAGGTGAGGAGAGGGGTACAGGTGAGGAGAGGGGAAGAGGCGAGGAGAGTGCAAAGGGGGTTTAGAATGAGAAGGGGGTTGAGGTTGAGGAGGGTTTTGAGGTTGAGGAGGGGGGTTGAGGACATTGTTGAGGATAGGGGGGTTAAGGAAGGAGGATGAGGATGGGGGTTGAGGTGAGGGGTTGAGGGGGGGTTTGAGGATAAGGGGGTTGAGGAGGGAGGTTGAGGAGGGGGTTAAGGATGGGGGGCTTGAGGAGGGAGGATGTGGAGGGAGGTTGAGGAGGGGGTTGAGGTTGAGGATTTTGCTTTAAAGTTCTTTATTTGAAGTTTATTTATTTTTCCCTGACATTTCCTTCTTAAAATGAGGTGTGTTTTATACGCCGGTGCGTGTTATACGACGATAAATACGGTATATATATATATATATATATATATATATATATATATATATATAAAATATATACTATCTCTGTGGAAAATATAAGAAAAATAAACACAAGCTAAGCCCAATGTGAGAAATTAGATATAACTGAAGCCTCATGTTTAAATAGACATGTCATTGTTTATCCAGAGTGAGAAGGGTTAACTGTTCTCCTTCCAGTTCTCACTATATAAACCTGCCAGCATCAACCACACGTGGGCCCAAGAGGAAGGGTCACGCGAAACGTGTGCGTCAGTCTGTCGGGTCCCACAGCAGTGACATCATTGGCGTCCAAATATGGTATCGTGGGTCGTCTGTATTTAAATGATATGTGCAATATTTTCCCTACATATACTTACTATTTATCAAACTCATGTTTATGGAGAAAGTACTGTATACTGTGTCTGACTGGGATTTATTAATTTAAAAAAAAATTGTATATTATAATGTATCGGTACTTATTTATTGCACTGATATACCAAGCACTTTACCTGGAAATGCTGTTTTCCACCCAATGCGAGTCTCTACTCCTTCTTACCATTTTCTTTTTCATATTTATTGTTTTCAATCTAATAATACATGTGTGTTAGAAAGGGCAACAATTAAATTTTTTAGCATCATTAAGAGGTAACAATCTCGTAATAAAATGTGTCCTCTGATAACGTGCAGCCACACAGTTGAGTATCTAAAGAGAAAGGGAGAAAATTCTGAAAGGTTTGCCGTATTTATAGACTGCAAGCATGAGGACAAACGTGCACATGCGCAGTTTACTGATTTCCCACCATTTCATAGTGTACATAGCAGTTTTATTAATTTGCACCTGTCTTTACTGCAAAATGGCCGATATTACGTGCCTCGCGATGACCAGGTACGTGGTTCGCGTTGATCGGCTAAGTGTTACTTGCTTGGTGATCGTCTTTACTGTGTTGTGGTAAGTGTTACGTGTTCGAGTTCGTTTTTACGTCTTTTGGCCTTGTTTTCATTGTGTTTACGTCTTTACAGCAGCCATTTTTTTTCTCGCTTAGGCAACTTTCGTGCGTGAAAAAACGCAAAATATGGCTCAAAAGAACCTGCAACCTCACTCGCAGGCTCCCTAGCTCTCCCACCGTACTGTTTGTGAATGCGTAAGTTAATATGAGCCATATTTGGTGTTTTTTTTCATGTCTTTCCAGTTCTGTCGTTCGGCCGTTAAAGTCGTTTTTTTGCAACACGCACAGTTCATCTACGGGTTTCGATCCTAAGCCGTATGGGTCGTAAGTCCCGTGTGCTTCAACTGCTCGAAGACGCTCATTTTAGCCTAAGTGCCAAGTGGTTGACGGCTCACCTCGCCTAAGTTGCTCACGGTTGATGGCTCTCCTCGCTTTGCAAGAGTCCCAGTTGCCACCATATCGGCCACAAATGGCTCACTTGTCAAGGCTCGCAAAGCATGACCAACATCGTAAGCGTTTCGTACAGCCCCGCAGATCCACAACTATATTTGTGCTAATACATATAAGGGTGTTTTCTATCTTCACACATTTAACAACATTGTTTTTTTATTTCTTTAATTTTCATGCTGAGCCTAAATTACTAGTTCTTTACTGTCATTTGCACCTTATGTATTACATGGGAAATGTGCGTTAGTAATATAATAACTGATGCGGTCTTAAATGTACATGTATTATTGTGTTTATTATTAGTTGTAATATATAGAAGGGTTTTTCTTATTTCACATATACAATATTATTGTTTTCTAATTTTTTCACGTTAGCCTAACTAGAGTAGGCAAGGTTCTAGATTATAGTATATGGGGGTAATTGGGGAATCCCCAGTTTCAGCACCAGAGTTAGGGATAGATTATTATTAGGTAGCACATTAGTTTTAGTTTAAAGGAGTAAGAGGTGGGCTCCGCTACCACCAAAATATATTAAGGACTTATTTTTAATTTCAATCTTCTAACTGCTGCTATCATGTATTATCAAATTATTTAATTTATTTCGTATTTTCATTCATATATATGAGACACTTGTGATTCGAACTTGCAATTTATTATCCTGCTGTTGGGACTTTTTAGTTTTTATCCATTTTAAATGTTGTGATTTTGTTTGTAATCATTCTAATAAATTATTACAATGAATTTGTGTTGGTTGATTATTATTGTAATTAGGTATGATGTAATTTATACTGTACGCTATCTCGTATCCAAGAGGAGTTACCACTATAGATATATGTGTCTTTTTTCTTCAGTTTTTTTCCAATTGGTTTTACACTTTTTTATAGGGGTTGGTATCTAATTTACTTATTTGATAAGGTATTTACAAAATTGGATTGATTTATTGTTATGAGCACCACCTACTGTTTTTCATATCTATTAACATAAATAAACGTTCCTGGCATGCTGCAGTCCATAGGCTCACTGAGTCGGACACGACTGAACAACAATGACAAAACACACAGACACATGAAACATGATACATTGGAGCACAAGGTAGAATTTCTTTAGTTTTCTCCAGATACTATGACAACCACACCCAAAATATAAGCATTTTACACCAATGATAATGTCTCATATATTCACATCCATAGAGTCTAAACTGTTTGCCCCCAAACCTCTGCTGTCACTGAAATCAACTCTCATTCCTCTACCATACCAATCATGATCTCTTGTTTTAGTATTCCCCTTTTCCGGTAATTATTTACTGAGTTATATGAAAATATGCAATCAGACAATGAACAATCTACACAAAAGTAAATGGGAAATTGATGTGTGCATGTCTTCATTCATACCAATAAATCGTATTGTAGAGATATTGTAATATAATGACGGAAAAAAGACTCAAGAACACAAATCAAACTGCTTTACTTTTTTTTCACATTTTTAATGCTTCTATTTCATTCTAAAGGATGACATGTTTTTAAAAATCAATATTTGTTATATTAAGGGAGACTCTGGCTCTCACTTTGATGTTTCCCCTTCCCTTTTTTATTTCCTTTCTTTTTGCTTTTTTCCTTTTTCTTTCTTCCTTTTCCTTCTTTTCCCTTTCCTCCGCCCTCTCCTCCTTCTCCACTAAAAGAACGTTTTTGCCTAACTTGTGGTCCATCCATTTTTAGTTCTCCCTGTCCATTTACAGCAACTTCACTGACTTTCTCAAGTTCTGGTTCTTTCCCTTGACCCATTTCATTCCCTTCCCCTTTTCTATGTTCTTTCCCATGTTTTCCTCTTTTTAAATGGCCCTTTCCATGTTCTCCTCCTTCTCCATTTCCATGGCTCTTTCCATGGTCTCCTCCTTTTCCATGTCTTTTGCCATGGCCCTCTCCATGTTCTCCTCCTTCTCCGTGTCTTTTCCCATGACCCTCTCCATGTTTTCCTCCTTCTCCGTGTCTTTTCCCATGCCCCTCTCCATGTTCTCCTCCTTCTCCATGTCTTTTTCCATGGCCCTTTCCATGTTCTCCTCCTTCTCCATTTCTTTTCCCATCTCCCTTTCCATGTTTGTGTCCTTTACCATGTCCCTTTCCTTTGCCATGATCATTTTCATGTCCTTCTTCTTTTCCATGGCCTTTCTTGTGTTCTCTTTCTCCCTCTTGTTCTTCCCCATTATTTTCTTCATTATTTTCACTCAAGTCTCGCTTTTCTCTCTTATTCTCCATATGTTCCTCAATTTGCTTTTCAAAATCCTCCTCCGCTAGAAAAATCAAAGAGAACAATATCAAACAAAATCCGGATCTATCTACTTTTACACTGTTAATGAAGTGTATGACCGGATTATGTATATTTCTGTACCCCATAGTTCATCCTGGGGTTCATTTTTTATGTCTTACAACTGAATGGAGAATTACCGGCATCTCATTTTTTACAGATTTTTTTCATTTTGGGCATGTACCCATGGTGTAGAACCTCTTTGTACCTACTTTTTACCACAAGCTTTTTGTTATGGAATATTTGTCTTATCTTCCGCGTCATATTTATTGCTTACTGTTATTTGCCTTAAAGGGCCACTGTAGTCTATGAAAAGCCTGTACATGTTTGTGAAGTATCAAATGAACATCATTAATACCTATGTAAGACATAGTAAGATATATGAAGAGCATGCTATAACTTTAATTAACAAAAGAATATGAATAACATGAATAACAAAAACACTATGGCATGGCCAGCAAAATTAATATAATGGAATAATATACTGTAAATGCTTTTGAGTGGTAAAGTATAACATTGTTCTGATTACAAAAAAGAATGATGGGATATCCATGGAGATGAAAAGATGACATATTCAGTCTGAAGGCATCTTTAGGGATTTCCTAAACCATGTGGATGATATGACCATTTTACCATGTCTTACTCATGTTTTAAGGTACTTACAAAATATTCCTTTCATGCATTTTTTCCCACATGGAGATCTACAGCATCTCATGTTGTTGGCACAGTCACCATCAGCTGTACAGTCCGCCATTCTGGTGAAGTTTGGAAACTTCATTGGAGGTTTTCCATGTTCTCTATTTTGAGAGTTTTCCTTAAGACACCCTGGCCCCTCCTGGCCCTCGTTGCAGAGCGTGTCTGTTGGATAATGGTTGCGACTCCTGAATCGTTCGTGTAACTTTTTCTTGAAGTCTGGATTCCTTTTTAAATAGTTATGAGGGCACATCCCAAGCTTCTCATCACTCTCACTGTTACCTGGTGAAACACACAAATATGTACTCAAACAATAAAAAGCAATTCATAATTTATTATGCCTTATCATTTTGTCTACTTTCCAAGTTTCTTATTTTATCCGTCTACTTGTTCCCTTCAAAATACTTCCACTACCTTGTTCTATTCAAAATGTATTGGTAGTATACTTACTTTCTTCTTCACTATCAGATGGTTCTTCATTATTATTTCTTGCATCTTCAAAGGGATCACTGTTTTCTAAAAATAAAGAGATATCTGAGTCACATCTCATATGTTCACAAATACAGAAGAAATATCTCCTGCACTTCTTATTTTTCAACCTCAACATGTTTGATTCCCTGGTATTTAGTCACCAAACATAACCAATTTTAATTTCAATCCATTTGTTCATAGATTATCATATAAAAGCTGACTTACTCCAAAATACGTAAATGTAATAAGTAGAACAGAAATATGGTGAAATAATGTGGAAAACAACGTGTGAAGAAAGAATAATAACACTGAGCATTTTCATTGGTGAAGATACTCTGTTTCCCAAATGTATTATCCACAATAAATTATAGACATTATTACATCATCTCTTAAATGTTAAGAATTAGACGCACTGTATAAGTGCAAGATTACAAGAGCGAAACCTAATTGACAAAAAAAGAGGAGTTATGGGATTCATGGTCCCAAGACGTTCCTTACCAAACAATGGCTTCATACATCTCATTCCACAGGGCGTTTGGCAGCACTTGAGGTTGTCCTCACAGACTCCAGTAGCAGCACAGTCGGTCATTTTAGTAAAGTCCGGCATATGTTTTTTATCTTTCATCATCTTAAATTTTTCTGGATATTTCTTGAAGAAATCTCTAGGACACATCCCATCCTGCTTCTCCTCATTGGGGTCTTTTGTAGGGTCAACAAAGAAAAGTTAAGTTTATTGCCAATTGTGTTTATAGGACAAAAAAAAAAAAAAGCCTACAATTTAGGTAAATGCTTTATTGGTAAATATTTTCTAAGTGTTTTTTTATTAATAAACAAATATAGAATGGTAATGAAGATCCAAATTGATGGATTGAAGCATAGTTCTTCATTACAGTACAATTCAAAATATGACCACAATCCTTACTGTAATCTTCACACTCTCTTGCTCCTCAAACAACATATAAACATATTACCATAGAGTGGACAATCCTAGAATTGATCTCGTGTTGTACCTACCCTGTGATATTTTCTTTCTCCGGTGGTGTTGGTGGGGGGCTACCTTATCTTCATACTCAGTCTAAGGGATGTATATCTTACATAAATGTATCTCAAAGAAATCTAATAAAAGTCTCTCCATCCCATATCTTACCGTCTGAGAGTGAACTGGCCACAGCTATGAAGAGCAACACGGAGAGAACTTCAATCTTCATTATACAGCGAGATCAGGATCTCAATCTATAAGCATTGAGAGGATGGAGCTGCTCATGTTCCCAAAGGCAAAGGCCTCTTATTTATATCAAACAGTGAGGGCTGTGTGCAAAGCTGGATCACTAACCAGTCATTATTCAGTTATTCTGGTTCATAGGGTTTGAATGAGGAGATTATTGGTAACCTTTTTACTCAATTGTTACTGTTATCTGGGCAATGTGATACGACGCATGGATATGAAACTAAATACCAATCGAGGCTTGATTATTTAATATTGACAAAATCTTCAAAGGAACCTGTATACAGTGCCTTGCAAAAGTATTCACCCCCTTGACTTTTTGCCTATTTTGTTACATTACAGCCTTATGTTCAATGTTTTGTTAATCTGAATTTTATGTGATGGATCAGAACGCAATAGTCTAAGTTGGTGAAGTGAAATGAGCAAAATATATACATAAAACTATTTTTTAGAAATAGTAAAAAAGAAAACTCGGCATTTACATATGTATAACCTTTGTTATGAAGCCCATAAAAAGATCTAGTGCAACCAATTACCTTCAGAAGTCACATAATTAGTGAAATTATGTCCACCTGTGTGCAATCTAAGTGTCACATGATCTGTCATTACATATACACATATTTTTTGAAAAGCCCCAGAGGCTACAACACCTAAGCAAGAGGCACCACTAACCAAACACTGCCATGAAGACTAAGGAACTCTCCAAACAAGTAAGGGACAATGTTGTTGAGAAGTAAAAGTCACTGTTAGGTTACAAAAAAATATCCAAATCTTTGATGATCCCCAGGAGCACCATCAAATCTATCATAACCAAATGGAAGGAACATGGCACAACAGCAAACGCCCGCCCACCAAAACTCATGGATCGGGCAAGGAGAGCATTAATCAGAGAGGCAGCACAGAGACCTAAGGTAACCCTGGAGGAGCTGCAGAGTTCCAGAGCAGAGACTGGAGTATCTGTACATAGGACGACAATACGTACGCTTCATAGAGTTGGGCTTTATGGCAGAGTGGCCAGAAGAAAGCCATTACTTTCAGCAAAAAAACAAAATGGCGGGTTTTGAGTTTTCGAAAAGGCATGTGGGAGACTCCCAGAATGTATGGAGGAAGGTGCTCTGCTCTGATGAGACTAAAATTGAACTTTTTGGCCATCAAATAAAACGCTATGTCTGGCACAAATACATCACATCACCCAAAGATCACCATCCCCACAATGAAACATGCTGGTGGCAGCGTCATGCTGTGGGGATGCTTTTCAGCAGCCGGGACTGGGAAACTGGTCAGAGTTGAGGGAAAGATGGATGGTGCTAAATACAGGGATATTCTGAGCAAAACCTGTACCACTCTGTGCGTGATTTGAGGCTAGGACGGAGGTTCACCTTCCAGCAGGACAATGACCCCAAACACACTGCTAAAGCAACACTTGAGTGGTTTAAGGGGAAACATGCAAAATGTGTTGGAATGGCCTAGTCAAAGCCCAGACCTCAATCCAATAGAAAATCTGTGGTCAGACTTAAAGATTGCTGTTCACAAGCACAAACCAACCAACTTGAAGGAGCTGGAGCAGTTTTGCAAGGAGGAATGGGCAAAAATCCCAGTGGTAAGATGTGACAAGCTCATAGAGACATATCCAAAGCGACTTGGAGCAGTGATTGCTGCAAAAGGTGTGTCTAGAAAGCATTGACTTTAGGGGGGTGAATAGTTATGCACATTGACTTTTTCTGTTATTTTGTCCTATTTGTTGTTTGCTTCACAATAAAAAAATAAAAAAACATCTTCAAAGTTGTGGGCATGTTCTGTAAATTAAATGATGCAAATCCTCAAACAATCCATGTTAATTCCAGGTTGTGAGGCCACAAAACACGAAAAATGCCAAGGGGGGTGAATACTTTTGTAAGGCAGTGTATGTCACTGCAAATCTGCCATCCTTATTCACATGTACTTTCCCTACATACAACACTGAAATGTTTCTAATTCAAACATTCATGTTATGCACAAGTGATTTCTTGTTTCTGAGAAATGTATTACTTGGAGAAGGTCCTCTTATATTGAAAATTCAGACTGCCCACTGGGGTCTAGATTGTTTTTTAAAGGGACAATTAAACGCTTTCTTCCATTTTTCCTCAGGTTTTAATTCTAAACCCGTAACTACGGGTTTGACTAATTGATCACGTTCACAGCTGCGCATCCAACGATTGACAAATGGTCTACGGGTTTGCGTCTCAAGGGCGTAACTCGCGCCCTGCTCAAATTTAATAGCTCTGTAACTCGCAGGTCTCATGTTGTATTTATGGGCTTCACATTTATTAGGGCTGTAGGGCATGCAGATGCAAAAAGTATTAGGAGAAAAGAAAGATATCCAACTATTCTGCAAATATGTGTGTTTGTTTTTTTTGGGGGGGGTTGCAAGATTATGCATGAAACACAACCAGTGATGGATGGATGTCTACAGAAAGCAAAACATATTACAATATATATTATGCATTGGATGACTCAAGATCATGTAGATTCTGAGGAAGCTCCATATACTGAATAATTCTGTACAGGAATCAGATTCTGCCCATATGTGACCCTAGTCGGAGCGGGCAAGAGAGTATTTTCTGATTCCTGTTTGAACGTCATTAAAATAACAGCAAAAAAGACACAAAAAAACCCAATGCCCCTTCACAGCAACCAAAGCTCCCAATAATCTCACAGGAGGACAATGTTATCTGTAGGACCTTGGCTTGTGCAAGTCATTTCTGGAATAATATATGTCTTGTGTAGTTCTGGCAATGACAGACACTAGTAATATAATATATTGTTTTCTTGGTTTTTATAAATAGTTCCATTAATTTTTTATCTACAGATTATTAGAGTTCTGATCGTTTCCAAATGTCACATTTAAGAGTTTTGCTTTATTTAGGTAAATTCTAAAGGTCAAGTATTTAATTAGTTATGACAAAGCAAGACATTAACAGGAAGGACTTGTAGAACAGGTTGGGCGCATCAGACAGGGAACCACCATGTTTTGCTGAAAATAGGAATATTACCTTTTCTACACAGCAGTATATGATTATACTTAGACTCACATATACAGTGGATATAAAAAGTCTACACACCCCTGTTAAAATGTCAGGTTTCTGTGCTGTAATAAAATGAGACAATGATAAATCATTTCAGAACTTTTTCCACCTTTAATGTGACCTATAAACTGTACAACTCAATTGAAAAACAAACGGAAATCTTTTAGGTGGAGGGAAGAAAAAAAAGAAAAATAATGTGGTTGCATAAGTCTGCACACCCTCTTATAACTGGGGATGTAGCTGTGTTCAGCAATTAAGCAATCTCATTCCAAATCGTGTTAAATAGGAGTCAGCATACACCTGCCATCATTTAAAGTAGCTCTGATTAACCCCAAATAAAGTTCAGCTGCTCTAGTTGGTCTTTCCTGAAATTTTCTTAGTCGCATCCCACAGCAAAAGCCATGGTCCACAGGGAGCTTCCAAAGCATCAGAGTAATCTCATTGTTAAAAGGTATCAGTCAGGAGAAGGGTACAAAAGAATTTCCAAGGCATTAGATATACCATGGAACACAGTGAAGACAGTCAATATCAAGTGGAGAAAATATGGCACAACAGTGACATTACCAAGAACTGGAGCTCTCTCCAAAATTGATGAAAAGACGAGAAGAAAACTGGTCTGGGAGGCTACCAAGAGGCCTACAGCAACATTAAAGGAGCTGCAGGAATATCTGGCAAGTACTGGCTGTGTGGTACATGTGACATCAATCTTCTGTATTCTTCATATGTCTGGGCTATGGGGTAGAGTGGCAAGACGAAAGCCTTTTCTTACGAAGAAAAACATCCAAGCCAGGCTACATTTTCCAGAAACACATCTGAAGTCTCCCAAAAGCATATGGGAAAAGGTGTTATGGTCTGATGAAACCAAGGTTGAACTTTTTGGCCATAATTCCAAAAGATATGTTTGGCTCAAAAACAACACTGCACATCACCAAAAGAACACCATACCCACAGTGAAGCATGGTGGCGGCAGCATCATGCTTTGGGGCTGTTTTTCTTCAGCTGGAACTGGGGCCTTAGTTAAGATAAAAGAAATTATGTATAGTTCCAAATACCAGTCAATATTGGCACAAAAACTTCAGGCTTCTGCTAGAAAGCTGAACATGAAGAGGAACTTCCTCTGCCAGTATGACAATAACCCAAAGCATACATCCAAATCAACAAAGGAATGGCTTTACCAGAAGAAGATTAATGTTTTGGAATGGCCCACCCAGAGCCCAGACCTGAATCCAATTGAAAATCTGTGGGGTGATCTGAAGAGCGCTGTGCACAGGATATGCCCTCGCAATCTGAAAGATTTGGAGTGTTTTTGCAAAGAAGAGTGGGCAAATCTTGCCAAATCAAAATGTGCCAAAAAGACTGAGTGCTGTAATAAAATCAAAAGGTATTAGTTTAGCATTTGCGGAGGTGTAGGCTCAAAGGCGCCTGGCACGCGGTTAAAATCACACACACACGCACGAAAAAAAAAATGACCTCGGAACCAACCTTAACGTAACAAACACCCACACGCACGAAAAATATGACCATAACGGCGGAACAGCTTGCACCTAAAAACAGTCAAAACACACCAAATACTCACAAAATATACATAAAAAGCTTACCCATAGCAGGGGGGGGGGGCACCCAGAACCTCTGAAAGTGAAGTTACACCTCTATTTAAGTCCAAATTCCCGAGTTCAGACACAAGAAAATCCACTAAGCGAGAGAAAAAATGGCCGCCGAAAAAAACAAAAACGAGGCTCAAAGCCCAGGACTGCCCAGCCACGTACAACTTACCCAAGAAGGGATCGGAGATAAGCTCAGAAACCCGCAATAACCCCACGGGATCCGAGATAAGCTCGGAGACCTGCATTAACCCCACATTAACCATCGCAGAGGGGTTCCCGATCGCACGAGATCGGGGATCTTCGATGCAAAGAAAATTCAAAATTCCCGCGTTACAGGTCCTTAAAGGATCGTAAAGGTCCTTAAAGGACCCGTTATAAAAATAAAAAAATATATACTATCACCCTGTCACTCATGGGGGTCAATATAGACCCCCATAAGTACTTCAGTAACGCTGTCACTCATGGGGGTCAATATAGACCCCCATAAGCCCTTCGTTAACCCTGTCACTCATGGGGGTCAATACAGACCCCCATAAACCCTTCATTAACCCTGTCACTAATGGGGGTCAATACAGGCCCCCATAAGCCCTTCATTAACCCTGTCACTCATGGGGGTCAATACAGACCCCCATAAGCACTTCATTAACTGTGTCACTCATGAGGGTCAATACAGACCCCAAATAACCCCTAATTAACCCTGTCATTCATGGGGGTCAATAAAGACCCCCATAAGCCCTTCATTAAACCTGTCACTCACGGGGGTCAATACAGACCCCCATAAGCCCTTCATTAACCTTGTCACTCATGGGGGTCAAAACAGGCCCCCATAAGCACTTCATTAACCCTGTCACTCACGGAGGTCAATATAGACCCCAATAAGCCATTCATTAACCCTGTCACTCACGGGGGTCAATACTGACCCCCATAAGCCCTTCATTAACACTGTCACTCATGGGGGTAAACACAGACCCCCATAAGCACTTCATTAACTGTGTCACTCATGGGGGTCAATACAGACCCCCAAAGGCACTTCATTAACCCCCTCACTAAGGGGGGTCAATATAGACCCCCATAAGCCCTTCATTAACCATGTCACTAATGGGGGTGAAAACAGGCCCCCATAAGCACTTCTTTAACCCTGTCACTCATGGGGGTCAATATAGACCCCGATAAGCCATTCATTAACCCTGTCACTCATGGGGGGAAATACAGAGCCCCATAAACCCCTAATTAACCCTGTGATTCATGGCGGTCAATATAGACCCCCATATGCCCTTGATTAACCCTGTCACTCATTGTGGTCAATACTGACCCCCATAAGCCCTTCATTAACCCTGTCACTCATGGGGGTCAATACAGACCCCCATAAGCACTTCATTAACTGTGTCACTCATGGGGTTTAATACAGTCCCCCATAAGCACTTCATTAACCCCCTCACTCAGGGGGGTCAATACAGACCCCCATAAGCCCTTCATTAACCCTGTAACTCATGGGGGTCAATACAGACCCCCATAAGCACTTAATTAACCCTGTCACTCATGGGGTCAATACAGACCTCCATAAGCCCTTCATTAACCCTGTCACTCATGGAAGTCAATGTAGACCCCCATAAGCCCTTCATTAATCCTGTCACTCATGGGGGTAAATACAGACCCCATTAAGCTCTTCATTAACTGTGTCACTCATGGGGGTCAATACAGACCCCCAAAGGCACTTCATTAACCCCCTCACTCAGGGGGGTCAATATAGACCCCCATAAGCCCTTCATTAACCATGTCACTCATGGGGGTGAAAACAGGCCCCCATAAGCACTTCTTTAACCCTGTCATTCATGGGGGTCAATATAGACCCCCATAAGCTATTCATTAACCCAGTCACTCATGGGGGGGAATACAGAGCCCCATAAACCCCTAATTAACCCTGTCATTCATGGGGGTCAATATAGACCCCCATATGCCCTTGATTAACCCTGTCACTCATGGGGGTCAATACAGACCCCCATAAGCCCTTCATTAACCCTGTCACTCATGGGGGTCAATACAGACCCCCATAAGCACTTCATTAACTGTGTCACTCATGGGGTTTAATACAGACCCCCATAAGCACTTCATTAAACCCTTCACTCAGGGGGGGTCAATACAGACCCCCATAAGCCCTTCATTAACCCTGTCATTCATGGGGGTCAATACAGACTCCCATAAGCACTTAATTAACCCTGTCACTCATGGGGTCAATACAGACCCCCATAAGCACTTAATTAACCCTGTCACTCATGGGGTCAATACAGACCCCCATAAGCCCTTCATTAACCCTGTCACTCATGGAAGTCAATATAGACCACCATAAGCCCTTCATTAACCCTGTCACTCACGGGGGTCAATATAGACGCTTATAAGCACTTAATTAACCCCATCACTCATGGGGGTCAACAGAGACCCCCATAAACCCCTAATTAACCCTGTCACTCATGGGGTCAATATACACCCCCATAAGCCCTTTATTAACCCTGTCACTCATGGGGGTCAATAGAGACCCCATAAGCACTTAATTAACCCCTCACTCATGGGGGTCAATACAGACCCCCATAAACCCTTAATTAACACCTTCACTCAGGAGGGTCAATACAGCCCCCCATAAGCCCTTAATTAACCCCCTCACTCATGGGGGTCAATACAGACCCCCATAAACCGCGAATTAACCCGGTCACTCATGGGGGTCCATACAGACCCTTATAAGTCTCTATTTACCCCATCAGTCCCATAAGGGTATATTAGGTGTAACGGCTACCCCGGTAGTGAGAGGGTACCAGCCGTTGGAGACGTCCTTTTCCCTGGCAAGCTGCTGTGTAAAAGTGAAGTTGGTATAATCCCATCCAAGAGTTCCAGAGGGAAAGTCAGGTTCAGCATTAAATATCCATATAGAAGCACTGCGCAGTCTCAGAAGCCCAGACCACCCATATTGGACGACACTTTCTTGGGAGTCAAAGAATACTGACTTTATTTTGTTATATGCAGAAATATATATACACCTCTTTCCACAGGTAATACACATGCCCATATTTGGCCACACAGAGACAATAGGTGTGGTCACACCTCCCAGGGACTAGCCGGCTACTTTTGATACAATCAGACATTGATTAGATAATGCTTCTCTTTGTTCCATCTTTCACAATGTGAACACTTTACACAATAGGGCTCTCCTGCCTCTAGGAGACCCTAATAGGATTATGTATTATGCTAGGTGTCTGCAATGGTCTGAGCTAATATCCTGCAGAGCACAAACCAACACATCGACAGCACAGCAATGTGACCATACCTCAACCACAATAATTAAATAACCATAACACAGGGCAAAACAGTGATGGGTTCCGTTACACACCTCCCCCGTGACCATAAGCCGGCATACACAGTCTGATCCCAACGGATCGGCCTGGGGATGTCCGGACAAAACGATTTGTTGGTCACTTCTACAGTTTGACAACCCATCAGCATTACTGCAATTCACATTTCCTCCCATTTCAAGGACAAAACAAACGCACACTTCATACAGCATTCACAGCAATAAACATTTCAAGGAGAGGGAAAATACATTTTACAAACTGGTTTCAGACAATTAAATAATGAAGCAGAAAAGCATCAGCCTTCCAAATGAACTGAAGTCCTTTAGCTAAACCGTCCCAAGTTGCAGAGTACATTCCTCCCCCAGCTCGTGGTCGGGCCCCTATTGTACAGGGCCCACTGTTCTCCCCCTGTACACCCACCCAAAAAAAATCCAGGATCCCATCCCAACAGTCCAGGATCCCAGTGTCCAAAAGGTGGGCCACAATCTCTGTCCCATAGAAACCCCTTTCCATATAAAACGTTCCCGCTCATCCCCTCTATCGTCGGCTAATGCTCGGTACTTTTGGAGGGTGAGGTCCTGTCTAGTTTCCCTCACAAGCTCTTCGGGGGTGTCCCACGCTATGGGTCTCTCTGTGGCGGTAGTGCTAAGTGTCTGCTTGTGGCTTACCTGGGTCTCCCGACCTGTTGTAGGAACGTCCTCGGTACGGGTCTGTGAGCGGGTGGTCACGGGACAAGCAGCAGCAGTCGTGGGTAAAAAGGCTGAGGCTAGAGGGCCAATATCGTTGCCCAGCACAACCTCAGCAGGTAAATTATCCATGATGCCTAGTGTGGTCTTTCCCGACCCGACTCCCCAATCCAAGTGTACCCGGGCGGTGGGTAAGCGAAAAACAGCCCCCCCTGCGACACGAACAGCAACGGTACGATTAGATACATGTTCTGGTTTCATGAGATGTTTCTGCACCAAAGTGATGGTAGCACCAGTGTCTCTTAAGCCTTGTGCTATCTGTCCATCACACGCACCTCTTGGCGGTGATGCTGGCGGTTATCCGGGGAGGCAGCCTGTACGGGGTTGGCCTCATACAAGATTCCCAAACATTCCTCAGGGCTCCCTTTGATTTTCAGGCAGTGAGCAGCAGAGGGACATGATGGCGGGGTCTCTGTGTGGGGTGTTGTGCGCCTCCATTTGTTATTGGCTGATCTCAAAGAGCAATAACGGGCAATATGCCCTGTGTTGCTGCAGCGATGGCACGTCATTTTGTAAGAATCCCGGGGTTGGCGGTTAGACCCCTGAGGCCGTGGCGGTCCTGGGGGTACTGGGGCCCGAAATTCTGTGCGTGCAGCGGGTATTGAGGTGCGTGGCTCTGCTCTAGAGGTTGGTCGTGTGGACCCTTGGCTCACCTTTCTGGACTCTGCGTATTCGTCCGCTAGCCATGCTGCCTCGGTTAAGTTAGCAGGGCGACGATCTCTCACCCAATCCTGTATGTCTGCCGCCAGATCTTGGAAGAAATGTTCCATCAGGAATAGCTGTAGTACTTCCTCTCCTGTGTTGGCATTGCACCCTCGCACCCAATGTGATGCCACCCTTTGTATATTGCTGGCCCATTCCATGTGGGAGTCTGCAGCCTTCTTTTTAGACTCCCTGAAGCGACGGCGATATGTTTCCGGGGTGACGGCATATCTGGTGAGCAGTGCAGCCTTCACCCGGCGATACTGCGCAATATCTTCCTCAGTAAGCGCCCGAAAAGCCTCATTTGCTTTTCCTGATAGCTTTCCAGCCAAAATAGTGACCCATTGGTCTGGTGGTATTTGGTGTAGTGAGCACTGCCTCTCGAAGTCAGCCAAATATCCATCAATTTCTTCCTCACTTTCCACAAACGCTTTGAAGGCAGTGAACGGTATTTTCTTTACTGTAGCAGCGGGTGGGAGAGTATGAACTGTATGTGCCAGGGGTTGTCTAGCTCTTGCCAGTTCAAGTTCGTGCCCCCTCCTATTTTGTATCTCCGTTCTCGCTTCCCGGAACAGCTGATCTATTAGCTCCACGGATGTTGCTGGGTACATGGATAATCTCCGCTGAACCAGGTTTGTAATTTCCTCCTCCTCGCTGACAGGGGTAGGTTGGTCCACGACCTCCATGGATCGATCCATCTCATCCAGCTCCAGTAGGTCAGCTATCAGCTCTCTCCGTGGTCAGTTGTTGGCACTCCTTCCTCTGGTTTCCAAGAGATCCTTTAGTGTGGGTCTTTTCAGTTTAGCGTACTGGGATTCCATTCAGCACTTGCGTTGGGGATGAAAAGGACCATCCCACCACTGCCACCAATGTAACGGCTACCCCGGTAGTGAGAGGGTACCAGCCGTTGGAGACGTCCTTTTCCCTGGCAAGCTGCTGTGTAAAAGTGAAGTTGGTATAATCCCATCCAAGAGTTCCAGAGGGAAAGTCAGGTTCAGCATTAAATATCCATATAGAAGCACTGCGCAGTCTCAGAAGCCCAGACCACCCATATTGGACGACACTTTCTTGGGAGTCAAAGAATACTGACTTTATTTTGTTATATGCAGAAATATATATACACCTCTTTCCACAGGTAATACACATGCCCATATTTGGCCACACAATAGAGACAATAGGTGTGGTCACACCTCCCAGGGACTAGCCGGCTACTTTTGATACAATCAGACATTGATTAGATAATGCTTCTCTTTGTTCCATCTTTCACAATGTGAACACTTTACACAATAGGGCTCTCCTGCCTCTAGGAGACCCTAATAGGATTATGTATTATGCTAGGTGTCTGCAATGGTCTGAGCTAATATCCTGCAGAGCACAAACCAACACATCGACAGCACAGCAATGTGACCATACCTCAACCACAATAATTAAATAACCATAACACAGGGCAAAACAGTGATGGGTTCCGTTACATTAGGACCATTATGGGCCTGTTACAACCCAACATTAACCACATAAGTGCCATGACGGTCCTCAAGGACCATCATGACACTAAGTAGAAACACTACACTGCATTATACCCCCCCAATAAAACATTAAATATCAACTAAACAGCCTCTACACTAACCTATTAACACCTACACTACTTAGCTACACTACCTACCTACCTCCTAATAACCCCTACCACTCTAATTACAGAAAATAATAAAGCCTAAAGTCACAAAATTATAAAATCTACATTACATAAAATAAAAAACATAAGTCAAAAAAATAAAAAATCTACATTACAGAAAATAAAAAAACCTAAGTCACAAAAAATAAAAAAGGAACATTACAGAAATAAAAAAAACATTACAACCCCCCCCCCCCCCCACAACAGAAAAAAAAGTGTACACACCTGAAAGGAAATGCATATAATACATGTAATACAATACATACAATATAATACATACAATATAATACAATACAATTAAATACAATACAATACAATACCCCCCTATCTAGTATACAATACATTATAACTATCTAATATACATCCCCCAATCTATCTCAATAAATACCATAATCTAATATACATCCTATCAATATAATATACATCTCCCAATCAATTTAAATAAATACCATAATCTAAAATACATCCTATCTATTTAATATACATCCCACAATCTATCTAAATAAATAACACAATCTAATATACAATACATGCTATGCTATCTATATAAAACACATACCCCTATCTAACATACAATAAATGCTATCTATATATAAAATAATCTAATTCTAAGCTAAAATAAAATAATTAAGACCACTTACCTTTGCAGATGTCCATTCAGATCAGCCACCTAGGGAAAAAAACATAAAAAAATTAGTGCAACATGTTTACAGTAAATAAATAAAAATTCTAAACATTCTAAATATTATACTCACCTTTCCGGAATGTCCCGTCCTTATTCTCCGGTGCGGCACATGTTATGTGATTGGCTCACACATTGGCGCCTCCTGATTGGTTGAAAACGCTGTCTACCAAATTCACCCAATCAGAAGGCGCAATTGCCTATTTTCTTCCAGAAAAGTCTCTGGGAGCCTCATTAGCGTCGGGGATGTCCGTGAGTGCGAATGTGAGTACTTTTTTTTTTTTTTTTTTTACAGGGCGGGGCAGAAGAGGAGGAGGAGGAGGCCGGAGACATCGCGGGGAGGTAAGTACAATGTAGATTGTGTTCATTTTACTTGGTTTTATGTTTATGTATGTGTGCTAATGTAATGTTTTTTTTTTAACAGGGGCCGCGCCGGAGAAGGATGACGGGACATGCTGGAGAGGTAAGTAGAATAATTAGAATGTTTAGAATGTTTATTTATTTTATGTAAACGTGTTGTTTTATTTTTTTATCTCTTTTTACCCTAGGTTGGTGATCTGAAGAAACATCTCCAAGGTAAGCGGTCTTAATTACTTTATTGTAGCTTAGAATTAGGGTTGCTATATAGAGATAGCATGTATTGTATATTAGATAGATAGGGGGATGTATAGTACATTGATAGTATTTATTGTATATTAGATAGGGGTATGTATATTAGATAGATAGTGTAGCGGAACCCATCACTGTTTTACCCTGTTTTATGATTGTTATGGTTAAAATATGATCCTACTATATATATATTGGTTGATGTTCTACAGAATATATTGGCTCAGAATATTAGCCAGACTTTTGCAGACCTAGGCTAATAGATAATCCTGTTACAGAGATTCAAGAGATAAGAAAGTTGTAAAGGATCCTTGCATTTTCAAAAGTGTTTTCATTCTTTGATAAGAACAAAGAAGAATGATCTAATTAATGTCTGATTGTATCCAAGTTGCCAGGGAGGTGTGACTCACCTATTGTCCTATATGTGTATTGTATGGGTGATATGTGCAATGTCTGTGTGTTATGTGTAAAAACATACTTTTACTAACTTTTGAACCCCTGGTCTGATTCATGCCATTTTTGTATATGTTGTTCCCCTGGGTGAGAGATATTGAATGGTGCGGGACTTAAAGGTGTACCCCCTGTATTTGGGGTACATCCAGAATGTGGTTAAAATTGTGTCTGTTTTAATTGTGTTACCTGTTATCTGAGGGGAGGAGACGTGGGGGTTGAACCATGCAGATAATTGGCTGTTGTGATAATTATGTGGGTGTAGCCCTTCAGAGGGCACATTGCATAAAAGGAGATTCCCTGTCATTAAAAGTTAGTTCCTCTTGACCCTTCAAAACGTAGCCTCGTCTCGTTATTTGAGGGGATCGCTATCATACTGGGGATTGCTATGCTTCTGCATACTCCCTTGAGCTGTAACTACTGAACGCTTGTTCCTGATGTACTATCCTTGGAGTCTGTGGTGGTTTTGGTGTCCGGTACGGTGCTTGTAGGCCTTGGCGCAAACTAGGACGCGTCTATCAACGGAGGTACCCGGTCGGGGTGCCAGTAGATCCGTTACAGATAGTATTGTATATGAGATAGGGGGGATGTATATTAGATAGATAGTATTGTATATTAGATATGGGATGTATATTAGATAGATAGTATTGTATATTAGATAGGGGATGTATATTAGATAGGGGGATGTATATTAGATAGATAGTATTGTATATTAGATAGGGGGATGTATATTAGATAGGAGGATGTATAATATATAGGGGGATGTATATTAGATAGGGGTGTATTATATTTAATTGTATTGTATTGTATTTAATTGTATTGCATTGTATTTAATTGTATTGTATTTAATTGTATTGTATTGTATTGTATGTATTATATGTATTTCCTTTTCAGGTGTGTAATTTTTTTTTCTGTAGTGGGGGGGTTGTAATGTATTTTTTTTATTTTCTGTAAAGTTCCTTTTTTTTATTTTTGTGACTTAGTTTTTTTTTTCCTGTAATGTACATTTTTTATTTTTGGTGATTTTAGGTTTTCTTATTTTATGTAATGTGGATTTTTGATTTTTGAAGACTTTAGTTTTTTGGATTTCTGTAATTACAGTGGTGGGGAGGGGGTTATTAGGGGTGTCACGGATCTACTGGCACCCCGACTGGGTACCTCCGTTAGATGGACGCGTCCTAGTTTGCGTCGAGGCCTACAAGCACCGCACCGGACACCACAACCACCACAGACTCGTTACAGCTCAAGGGAGTATGCAAAAGCATAGCAATCCCCAGTAGGATATAGCGATCCCCTCCAATAACAAGACAAGGCTACGTTTTGAAGGGTCAAGTAGTACTCTTTAATGACAGGGGATCTCCTTTTATGCAATGGTGCCCTCTGAAGGGCTACACCCACATAATTATCACAACAGCCAATTATATACATGGTTCAACCCCCACGTCTCCTCCCCTCAGATAACAGGTAACACAATTAAAACAGACACAATTTTAACCACATTCTGGATGTACCCCAAAAACAGGGGGTACACTTTTAAGTCCAGCACCGTTCAATAGCTCTCACCCAGGGGAACAACATATTAAAAAATGGCATGAATCAGACCAGGGGTTCAAAAGTTAGTAAAAGTATCTTTTACCCATAACAAACAGACATTCCACAGGCAATACACATAGAGGGACAATAGGTGAGTCATACCTCCCTGAGGCTACCTGCCAACTTTGATATAATCAGACAATGATTAGATCAGCCTTCTTTGTTCTTATCAGCCTTCTTTGTTCTTATAAGACTTCCTTATCTGTAACAGGATTATCTCCCATGCCAAGGTCTGCACTAGTCTGGGACAATATTCTGCAGAGCATAAACCAACATACATATAGTATAATAGTAGGATCATATTTTAACCATAATAATAATAATGAAAACAGGGTAAAACAGTGATGGGTTCCATTACAGCTGAGATCTGAGCGCACAAAACTACCGAATAGCGCTCAGATCCCCTTCACACAGTTCAATTGCCATGTAGCTAAAGTCTTTCCCATAGTCTTTCATTATATGAATGGGCTCCATGGCATAGCTATCTGTGGTATCATGGTTCACACAGGGCAAGTACCGAATGACCACCCTGTATGTAAAGGGCCAGAATGAGTGACATACGCTCTGGTATGGCCGAATACTGTGTTTGAAGGGCAATATGTCCCAGGGCCATAGTCGCAGGGCAGGAGGCTGGCAAACAGTCCTCTCCAAGACAAAGTGGTGAAGGGCACTTCGTCACAAGGGGGTAGGTAGGTAGGTAGTATAGGTGTTAATAGGTTAGTGTAGAGGATGTTTAGTTGATATTTAATGTTTTATTGGGGGGGTATAGTGCAGTGTAGTGTTTATACTTAGTGTCATGATGGTCCTTGAGGACCGTCATGGCACTTATGTGGTTAATGTTGGGTTGTAACAGGCCCATAATGGTCATAATATACCCTTATGGGACTGATGGGGTTAAATAGAGGCTTATGAGGGTCTGGATAGACCGCCATAAGTGACCAGGTTAAAATGGTTTAGTGCTTACACTTGGGTCATGAGGGTCCTGGATGACCCTCATGGCACTTATAGTGTTATTACATGCGTTCATTACTGTGTTAGAGGGGTCTATATAGTTGAGGCACACAGTACACTCACATTGTGGGGCAAACAGCATTTCAACACTTTCTTTTATTGACCGTCATTTTTTGACGGGCAAGTCGCTAGTAACTTATAAAGTCCATCAGTAGGTCTCAGAGGTAGGTCTCCAAGGTACCAGTCCATCAGTAGGTCTCAGATGTAGGTCTCTGAGGTGCCAGCCCATCAGTAGGTCTCAGAGGTAGGTCTCCGAGCTACAAGTCCATCAGTAGGTCTCAGATGTAGGTCTCCAAGGTGCCAGCCCATCAATAGGTCTCTGATGTAGGTCTCCGAGGTGCCAACCCATCAGTAGGTCTCAGAGGTAGGTCTCTGAGGTGCCAGCCCATCAGTAGGTCTCAGATGTTAGTCTCTGCGGTGCCATCCCATCAGTAGGTCTCAGAGGTAGGTCTCATGGCAATTCATATTTCATAGTTCTGACTTTTCAGGTTGATATGCTGATTGTTCTTTGCAGGAACAGACTTTCCTTTCCCTTCCTTTCACTTGGAAGGTTTTATAGACACCATGTAATGACCACATTGGTTCCTATGTGGGATTTTTACTTTAAATATTTGCCTTAACTCAACAGCATGTTGTAGTATGTTTTCTAAGACGTGGTCACTGATAGGCTGGTACACTACTCTGCACACACAGCACTACAGAGTTTGTGTCTGCATATGCCACAGCAGGCAGACCCATATAGGGATTATTTGTATGGTTTTAGCTAGTAAAAACTGAAATTTTAAGAGTGTCTAAATAAAACAAACGTACATAAAAATAAAAAAAATGCATAGGTATATTACATATCTAGTAAAAAACAGAAACCTGTCGAGTCCCTTTAACTATTAAATACAGTGAGTTACCTAAGTAATGGAGGATAGATGGAGCAATAAATTGGGGTAAAACAAAACATTACAGCATGTGATAGCATGTAAGAAGGAATCATTGTATTGTCTGAAACATATACTTTCTGTGATGGACTTTTAGTTGTTCCACTTATTATTTTACAGCTGGTTAATGGGTTAGATATTAAATGACCTTACTAAGTTTCTACCAACCCATAAACCATCTCTGCTGGTGAATTAAAGCAGTTCTGAACAATAAACCTGCCTTCAAGTCACTTCTTATTCATTATTTGTGTGGAAATGTTTTGTTGACACCTAGTTTTCTAATTACCTGTATAATTAGCCGGACAACTGATGGTATAAGCACCTCATCATCGCAGAACCACTCTGCCTCCCTATAAGGCTTGTTCTGAATTTGGACCCAGTACGTGTCTCCACCTAACTAACAGAACATGTTACCGATAATGTTGTTATTTTATAGTTTTTCGATTATAAAATTCAAACATATTTTCTCTATGGCAGAAAGTTGTTTGTATTTCACCCCCTTGGCAGTGGAGGAAGAGACCTGATGATGACTGGACCCAGATGTAAAGGTTTTTTTAATCATATGCCTCCAAGAAGTAAAAGCTTGAACGATGATGTCTGCCTCCTTGTATTTGAAGAATCAGAGAAACACGATCACCATTGGCACCAACAACAAACACAAGAATGTATATAATGATATTGGGGTATATTTATCTTAATTGGTAAAAAGATGAATAAAGGGTGAATTTAATTGCTGCGATAGTCATGTGATCTATGAAGGTTATATTCTCAAACATGATAAATTTATAAACATAAGATTGGGTATAATTACCGGTAATTCCACATTTTACCACAGTTTGATAAAACAAATCTCGATGTGAAACATTTATAAAAAGGAGGTCAAACCTCACAAATACAATGATGAATGATGTAAAGATGCTCTCTGGCATATGAATAATGTTCATACTCACGGTTGGGCCGACGGTACTCTTCCAGTTGTCTGTCAATTTTGTGTCTAACTCGTTTGCTTTTAACCATCACACTGCACCCTAGCATCAATCACCATGGCTCATCCTTGTATATAGAAATTCAGGGAGCATTAGAGGCCTTCACTCCCTAATCAGAAGCCAAAACTGCTGTTCCCAGTGGTTAATTTGCGAGTTTTGGCTCGCTACTTGCTTGTCGAAGAGAATTGTTTCAGTAAACTCTGTACTTCCTCTTTGGTGACCATATTGTAATCGTCTGCCTCCCTCCATTGCCAAGCTCTGTTTCCAATTAATGTTTCATCTGTCTTTTTATATAAATAGTCATTTTTATTTTTGGCTACAGTGACGGTTTGAAAGTGAGCATTATCTTTCTGCATGGTACCAAGTGCTGTTTGGCTCATGAGCTCAGAGGAATGGGAGCCGAACATTATCCTAACATTAAGGAAACCTAATACTTCTTCTCTATTTATTACTGTGTGCTTGAGACATAGTGAGGAGACATGATGTATCACACCATTTCCTATTCAGTGCTTGGGACGGAGTCATGTACTAACTGCCATCTTACCCCGGTCCTGAAGTAGCCTCCTCCTTCCAAGGAATCCCTAGCACCAATACACAGAGACCTGCAGAGGAGAGGACCTAACCAGTGGGATTCATTAATTGGCCGGTCCATCTGGTCTCTTCTCTTATCACCTGCCCCAAAAGATCATGTGTCTGACTGTGTTACCAACCACTAGAAAAACATCTAAAACCAATGATGGACGCTCTACTGCAGATCTCCAGAAGCTTCTAAACTCAAAGTTATTTACGGGTTTAACTTCAAGTTCTGTCTAAAGTACAGAAATGTCCGGATGCCGCATAATCCTTAACGTATGATTTAGATATTGTAACATTATCCCAACCATTGCATGTTAATTGTCATGATCGCTTTGACTTATGGTGAGATAAATTGAAGCATTATGGTAAATTCAGTAAAAACAAATAAGAAAAAAATAAAAAAATCATAATTGGACACAGTTTGGGAATATAGCGTAACTGCCGCTAACAGCACATATTTTATTTATTGAATGTCAATAAAATCTTTGCATTTTCTTACAATAAATTACATTGAAGTTTGTATTTGTACCTGTAATTCAGCCTTTCTAGTCCCCACACTAACATTGTCTGCTATCCATTTTTCAGGGTATAAAAAATGCCAACAATTACTAATTATTCAACTAGGGTCGGACTGTATTGTTTTCAATTTAAATATATCTGGTTGTGAAAAAAATCTAATGACAGCAGACCCCAGGGAGTAATTAAACCAATTAACCTGAAACATATGGTAACAAATCATGCTTGGTAGGTGGATCAGAAAGTTTATTGGCAGGTAAAATGACACACTTCTGTATAATATTTTGATTCATGTAACATTAAGTTGATAGGTTATGTGTTATCAGCGTTAACATCTGTAAATTGTACCATACATGGAGTTTTATATAACCATGACATGTGTGTATATTTTGTTTTGCATTTTATGTAGAATTATATGAATTAAATGAAGAAAACAAAACAAATAAAGTAGATTGACTTATTTCGACATTTTTTTTCACTCTATTTTTTTTTATTCCTTATTTTGTTATTATTATTGCTTTAGTGTCTTTGGATATATTACCATTTAATGAACCTATAACCTCTTGGAGGATGAAAATTTTAGAATTATTATGATGAATATTAATGAGAGGGTGTGATAAACATTTTGTATTAAATGAAAATGGATGATATCTCTGTTCTGTAAAATGTTGCTACAATTTAAATAAAAGATTATAAAACAAATAAATAAATAAAAGACAATGTAAGATCCTCTAATTATGCCTGTGTTTGGAAGAACCTATGAGGTACTATAATATTATCGCATAGGACCCATTGCCAATGCTATTTTCCTCCCCTTTCTTCCTTTTGCTTTACTGGTTTACATTTTTTTAATTGGTCACCACTCAATTTTCCAACATTTCTTTCTCATCGACAACTATAGATGAAACCAATGTTTTTATAAGCAGAACTTACAATTTAGTGTTTTTTTTTTTAGAAATACATTTTTTAGCTACAATCAATAGAAATATGTAAGTCCGAAAGCAGTACCCCACATATCCACTAGAAGGCAGACTCATCACATGGTACTGGAATGGTAAACATGGATGTGTATGAATGTGCAGAGAAGCTGTTGTGGGTCTTTGTATACTATGGCCCTCATTCAATTGCAATTTGGCCAATTGAATAGGGCCCTAAATAAGCATATAGCATATTTTTTTTAAAGAAGTTTTTAGTTAGTGAAAACATTGCTTTTGGATAGATGCTTACTAACTAAAAACGTCTTTAAAAAATACATGTTATGTGCTTATTTAGGGCCCTATTCAATTGGCCAAATTGCAATTGAATGAGGGCCTAAGAATTGTATTGTCCTGGAGTTATTTAGGTTACTATATAATCACTGACTTAACACTTCTGTAATGAACATGCAGCTATAAATCCATATAGTGTTTAGATTCCTGATCCAATGTCACAGACGTCCAGCCTCTTCTATCTCATACAGTATTTTATTATTTGCTAGAATTGCCCAGGACATTCAAGTAGATATTCAGGGAATATGGGAGGGAGGGGGTAAGAAAAAGGGTGCAGTAAAATAAGAATACTTGATCGCACACTCCAAGTAATCTACTTTATAAGTAAGTCATACAGTAAAAATGTACATAAGGTCCAACATGTTTCATCCTAAGGCTTCTTCAGAGTACTAAAAACTGCTAATTGGAATAAAAAATGAGTGGGCCTGTGGTTATTAAAAATAAGGACATGAGCAAAGCTGGGCAATGAATGTGAAGATAACATGTACAAGTGTCTGGTAGTCCAGCTGTCTGTCTATCAGAGAGTGGTAATCATGGATAGGACATACTCCATACTCCATACTACGTACTCCATACTCCATCCTCCATACTCCATACTCCGTGCTTTATACTCCATACTCCATCCTCCATACTCCATCCTCCATACTCCATCCTCCATACTACGTACTCCATACTCCATACTCCATCCTCCATACTCCATACTACGTACTCCATACTCCACCCTCCATACTCCATACTCCATACTATGTACTCCATACTCCATCCTCCATACTCCATACTCCATACTACGTACTTTATACTCCATACTCCATACTCCATCCTCCATACTCCATCCTCCATACTCCATACTACGTACTCCTTCCTCCATACTCCATCCTCCATACTATGTACTCCATACTCCATCCTCCATACTCCATACTCCATACTACGTACTTTATACTCCATACTCCATCCTCCATCCTCCATCCTCCATACTCCATACTCCATCCTTTATACTCCATACTACGTACTCCATCCTCCAAACTCCATCCTCCATAATCCATACTACTAGTCATCATATCCAGGCTGAATACGCATGAAGTCATATGTACAGAGTCAGCACTATATGACTCGTGACGAGAATACAAGACATATTTTTTGTACATATAGGACCATATCCGGTTCCTTTATTTAGACCAAAAACATAATGTTCCAGCATTTAGTGTAAACTCAAGTCTGCTGCCCCCTCATTCCCACTTTGTTCATGGTTCAACAAAATATAAATCATGCACCATAAGGGTCTGGTTAAAGTTTGCAACAAAATAATTGTCTAAGTAGATAGACATAAGTGACATATCCACCATGCCGTATATTCAGACATATATTACAGCCCTAGACGGTGGCCTCTGGCTTAGGGCCTTATTCAATTGCAATCTGGCCAATTGAATAGGCTCTATATAAGCACATAGCATAAGTTTTTAGTTAGCGAACTTCTATCCAAAAGCAAGGTCTTCACTAACTAAAAACCTCTGTGCTTATATGAAGCCCTATTCAATTGGCCAGATTGCAATTGAATGAGGCCCCTAGTGTTTAAGTGCAAGTGTAATGTATTGAATATGAATAATATATTTTCTTTCCTATATATATACAGTATATACTAGCGACTTGCCCGTCCAAAAATGACGGCAATAAGACTGTAAGACAGGTAATGTTGTTTGTGTGCAAAATGTATTTTGTTTATGTTTTAAGATCCTTCGGCGCTCATTGCGAGGCTCTTGGTTGTTTGTGTGCTATGAGCAGCGTTGGTGTTTTTTTTTGGTATGGCAATGAATAATTAATAAAATAAGAAATTAATATACTTTACCTATTGTGAAGTAATATATGCAGGAAGCTTTGTGTTGAAGAGCTGGCAATCTGTTTTGATGTTGCTGCAGCATCAGTGCTGTGGAGCTGCTGTGTAAGCATCATGAATGTGTGCAGTGTAATAGAGTGCGTGCGCGAGGCAAATCCGTTAGCGTAGCTGTGTACTTTCCGGATTGTATAAGTTATTGTTCTAAAATGGCGCCTAATGTGTGATATGCAGCTGTGGATGATATTGCGTCCTTGTTTTCGTATGTCGTCCGATTTTTTCGGAAAATTCGTAGCTGTTTGGTGGTGTTTTGCGTGTTTAGGGTCCTTTAGCCTCGTTTTCGTTTTGTACGGCAGACATTTTTTCTCTCGCTTAGGTGATTTTCGGGTGTCTAAACTCAGAAATTTGGAGTTAAATCGAGGTGTAACTTCACTTGCAGAGGTCCCGGGTGCCCCCTCCTTGCTGTGGGTAAGCTTTTTATGTGTTTGTTGTGTGTATTTATTGTGTTTGTAATGTTTTTGGGGTCCTGCTGGTTGCGTCCTTGTTTTCAGATCTCGTACGTCTTTTTCGGCCAATCCGTAGGTGTTTGGTGGTGTTTTGCGTCTTTAGAGTGCTGTAGCCTCATTTTCGTTATTTTCGGTGGCCATTTTTTCTCTCGCTTAGGGGATTTTCGGGGTTCTAAACTCTTTTATTTGGAGTTAAATTGAGGTGTCACTTCAGTTTTCGAGGTCCTGGATGCCCCCCCTTGCTGTATTTGTTGTGTGTATTTATTGTGTTTGTCATCTTTTCATGTGCGTCGGTTTCGGGCTTTTTTTGCGTGTTCGTGATGGGTCGTCGTAACGCGTCCCGTATTTTTTGCGAGGGCCGCAGTTGCTGGCATGGAGCCAGCATGCTCACAACTATATATGTGATATATATATATATATAAGTGTGTTTAAAATGTTGTTTTAAATGTGATGTAAATCTGTGCATGAAAACATCCAGACCTTGGCACACAATGCCCGCTGTGGATAACTACAACCTGGTAACTTTCTGATTTCTAATTCATATAATACAGCAAGGTGTTACATCCTTAGTCTCTGTGTCATATAAAAGCAGAATAAGTATAATGTCATATATACACCGCCTGACAATTATCACAGAAACAGAATTAGGAAATTAGAGAATTTAAAGAGGGTTTTCTAAAATTTTGAATTGTCTATACAACACGACCAGAATATTATAATGGAAAGACTTCATGATCTTAATATGTGGAATTAGATAGAGGGATGAAGGTGTATATGGTTACATCCTATAAAAACATAAAATGAATCATAGTTTGGAGGGATGTGTTTAGATTTAGGGATCTACAAAATGGATGGTTATGTTGAGCCTCATCCTGCAGAATGGCTAGGAACAAGGATATAACGTAACTTCTATAGTAATTGGTAAGATGTATATGGCACGAGAATAGCTAGGAACAAGGACACAATATAACTTCTATAGTACTTGGTAAGATGTATATGGCATAAGAATGGCTAGGAACAAGGACACAACATAACTTCTATAGTACTTGGTAAGATGTATATGGCACGAGAATAGCTAGGAACAAGGACACAATATAACTTCTATAGTACTTGGTAAGATGTATATGGCATAAGAATGGCTAGGAACAAGGACACAACATAACTTCTATAGTACTTGGTAAGATGTATATGGCACAAGAATGTCTAGGAACAAGGACACAACATAACTTCTATAGTACTTGGTAAGATGTATATGGCATAAGAATGGCTAGGAACAAGGACACAACATAACTTCTATAGTACTTGGTAAGATGTATATGGCACAAGAATGTCTAGGAACAAGGACACAACATAACTTCTATAGTACTTGGTAAGATGTATATGGCACGAGAATGGCTAGGAACAAGGACACAACATAACTTCTATAGTACTTGGTAAGATGTATATAGCACAAGAAGGGCTAGGAACAAGGACACAACATAATTTCTATAGTACTTGGTAAGATGTATATGGCACGAGAATGGCTAGGAACAAGGATATAACATAACTTCTATAGTACTTGGTAAGATGTATATGGCACAAGAATGGCTAGGAACAAGGACACAATATAACTTCTATAGTACTTGGTAAGATAGATATGGCACGAGAATGGCTAGGAACAAGGACACAACATAACTTCTATAGTACTTGGTAAGATGTATATGGCACGAGAATGGCTAGGAACAAGGACACAACATAACTTCTATAGTACTTGGTAAGATGTATATGGCACAAGAAGGGCTAGGAACAAGGACACAACATAACTTCTATAGTACTTGGTAAGATGTATAAGGCACGAGAATGGCTAGGAACAAGGACACAACATAACTTCTATAGTACTTGGTAAGATGTATATGGCATTAGAATGGCTAGGAACAAGGACACAACATAACTTCTATAGTACTTGGTAAGATGTATATGGCACGAGAATGGCTAGGAACAAGGACACAACATAACTTCTGTAGTACTTGGTAAGATGTATATGGCACAAGAATGACTAGGAACAAGGACACAACATAACTTCTATAGTACTTGGTAAGATGTATATGGCACGAGAATGGCTAGGAACAAGGAAACAACATAACTTCTATAGTACTTGGTAAGATGTATATGGCACAAGAATGGCTAGGAACAAGGACACAACATAACTTCTGTAGTACTTGGTAAGATGTATATGGCACAAGAATGGCTAGGAACAAGAACACAACATAACTTCTATAGTACTTGCTAAGATGTATATGGCACGAGAATGGCTAGGAACAAGGACACAACATACCTTCTATAGTACTTGGTAAGATGTATATGGCACAAGAATGGCTAGGAACAAGGACACAATATAACTTCTATCGTACTTAATAAGATGTATATGGCACGAGAATGGCTAGGAACAAGGACACAACATACCTTCTATAGTACTTGGTTAGATGTATATGGCATAAGAATGGCTAGGAACAAGGACACAACATAACTTCTATAGTACTTGGTAAGATGTATATGGCACAAGAATGGATAGGAACCAGGACACAACATAACTTCTATAGTACTTGGTAAGATGTATATGGCACAAGAAGGGCTAGGAACAAGGACACAACATAACGTCTATAGTACTTGGTAAGATGTATATGGCACGAGAATGGCTAGGAACAAGGACACAACATAACTTCTATAGTACTTGGTAAGATGTATAAGGCACGAGAATGGCTAGGAACAAGGACACAACATTACTTCTATAGTACTTGGTAAGATGTATAATACACGAGAATGGCTAGGAACAAGGACACAACATAACTTCTATAGTACTTGGTAAGATGTATAAGGCACGAGAATGGCTAGGAACAAGGACACAACATAACTTCTATAGTACTTGGTAAGATGTATATGGCACAAGAAGGGCTAGGAACAAGGATACAACATAACTTCTATAGTACTTGGTAAGATGTATATGGCACGAGAATGGCTAGGAACAAGGACACAACATAACTTCTATAGTACTTGGTAAGATGTATATGGCACGAGAATGGCTAGGAACAAGGATGCAACATAACTTCTATAGTACTTGCTAAGATGTATATGGTATGAGAATGGCTAGGAACAAGGACACAACATAACTTCTATAGTACTTGGTAAGATGTATATGGCACGAGAATGGCTAGGAACAAGGACACAACATAACTTCTATAGTACTTGGTAAGATGTATATGGCACGAGAATGGCTAGGAACAAGGACACAACATAACTTCTATAGTACTTGGTAAGATGTATATGACACAAGAATGGCTAGGAACAAGGACACAGCATAACTTCTATAGTACTTGGTAAGATGTATATGGCACAAGAAGGGCTAGGAACAAGGACACAACATAACTTCTATAGTACTTGGTAAGATGTATATGGCACGAGAATGGCTAGGAACAAGGACACAACATAACTTCTATAGTACTTGGTAAGATGTATATGACACAAGAAGGGCTAGGAACAAGGACACAGCATAACTTCTATAGTACTTGGTAAGATGTATATGGCACAAGAAGGGCTAGGAACAAGGACACAACATAACTTCTATAGTACTTGGTAAGATGTATATGGCACGAGAATGGCTAGGAACAAGGACACTACATAACTTCTATAGTACTTGGTAAGATGTATATGGCACAAGAATGGCTAGGAACAAGGATACAACATAACTTCTATAGTACTTGGTAAGATGTATATGGCACGAGAATGGCTAGGAACAAGGATACAACATAACTTCTATAGTACTTGGTAAGATGTATATGGCACAAGAAGGGCTAGGAACAAGGAAACAACATAACTTCTATAGTACTTGGTAAGATGTATATGGCACGAGAATGGCTAGGAACAAGGACACAACATAACTTCTATAGTACTTGGTAAGATGTATATGACACAAGAAGGGCTAGGAACAAGGACACAGCATAACTTCTATAGTACTTGGTAAGATGTATATGGCACAAGAAGGGCTAGGAACAAGGACACAACATAACTTCTATAGTACTTGGTAAGATGTATATGGCACGAGAATGGCTAGGAACAAGGACACTACATAACTTCTATAGTACTTGGTAAGATGTATATGGCACAAGAATGGCAAGGAACAAGGACACAACATAACTTCTATAGTACTTGGTAAGATGTATATGGCACAAGAATGGCTAGGAACAAGGACACAATATAACTTCTATCGTACTTAATAAGATGTATATGGCACGAGAATGGCTAGGAACAAGGACACAACATAACTTCTATAGTACTTGGTAAGATGTATATGGCATAAGAATGGCTAGGAACAAGGACACAACATAACTTCTATAGTACTTGGTAAGATGTATATGGCACAAGAATGGATAGGAACAAGGACACAACATAACTTCTATAGTACTTGGTAAGATGTATATGGCACAAGAATGGCTAGGAACAAGGACACAACATAACTTCTATAGTACTTGGTAAGATGTATATGGCACGAGAATGGCTAGGAACAAGGACACAACATAACTTCTATAGTACTTGGTAAGATATATATGGCACAAGAAGGGCTAGGAACAAGGACACAACATTACTTCTATAGTACTTGGTAAGATGTATATGGCACGAGAATGGCTAAGAACAAGGACACAACATAACTTCTATAGTACTTGGTAAGATGTATAAGGCACGAGAATGGCTAGGAACAAGGACACAACATAACTTCTATAGTACTTGGTAAGATGTATAAGGCACGAGAATGGCTAGGAACAAGGACACAACATAACTTCTATAGTACTTGGTAAGATGTATAAGGCACGAGAATGGCTAGGAACAAGGACACAACATAACTTCTATAGTACTTGGTAAGATGTATATGGCACAAGAAGGGCTAGGAACAAGGACACAACATTACTTCTATAGTACTTGGTAAGATGTATATGGCACGAGAATGGCTAGGAACAAGGACACAACATAACTTCTATAGTACTTGGTAAGATGTATATGGCACGAGAATGGCTAGGAACAAGGATGCAACATAACTTCTATAGTACTTGCTAAGATGTATATGGTATGAGAATGGCTAGGAACAAGGACACAACATAACTTCTATAGTACTTGGTAAGATGTATATGGCACGAGAATGGCTAGGAACAAGGACACAACATAACTTCTATAGTACTTGGTAAGATGTATATGGCACGAGAATGGCTAGGAACAAGGACACAACATAACTTCTATAGTACTTGGTAAGATGTATATGACACAAGAATGGCTAGGAACAAGGACACAGCATAACTTCTATAGTACTTGGTAAGATGTATATGGCACAAGAAGGGCTACGAACAAGGACACAGCATAACTTCTATAGTACTTGGTAAGATGTATATGGCACAAGAAGGGCTAGGAAAAAGGACACAACATAACTTCTATAGTACTTGGTAAGATGTATATGGCACGAGAATGGCTAGGAACAAGGACACAACATAACTTCTATAGTACTTGGTAAGATGTAAATGACACAAGAAGGGATAGGAACAAGGACACAGCATAACTTCTATAGTACTTGGTAAGATGTATATGGCACAAGAAGGGCTAGGAACAAGGACACAACATAACTTCTATAGTACTTGGTAAGATGTATATGGCACGAGAATGGCTAGGAACAAGGACACTACATAACTTTTATAGTACTTGGTAAGATGTATATGGCACAAGAATGGCTAGGAACAAGGATACAACATAACTTCTATAGTACTTGGTAAGATGTATATGGCACGAGAATGGCTAGGAACAAGGATACAACATAACTTCTATAGTACTTGGTAAGATGTATATGGCACAAGAAGGGCTAGGAACAAGGACACAACATAACTTCTATAGTACTTGGTAAGATGTATATGGCACGAGAATGGCTAGGAACAATGACACAACATAACTTCTATAGTACTTGGTAAGATGTATATGACACAAGAAGGGCTAGGAACAAGGACACAGCATAACTTCTATAGTACTTGGTAAGATGTATATGGCACAAGAAGGGCTAGGAACAAGGACACAACATAACTTCTATAGTACTTGGTAAGATGTATATGGCACGAGAATGGCTAGGAACAAGGACACTACATAACTTCTATAGTACTTGGTAAGATGTATATGGCACAAGAATGGCTAGGAACAAGGACACAACATAACTTCTATAGTACTTGGTAAGATGTATATGGCACAAGAATGGCTAGGAACAAGGACACAATATAACTTCTATCGTACTTAATAAGATGTATATGGCACGAGAATGGCTAAGAACAAGGACACAACATAACTTCTATAGTACTTGGTAAGATGTATAAGGCACGAGAATGGCTAGGAACAAGGACACAACATTACTTCTATAGTACTTGGTAAGATGTATAAGGCACGAGAATGGCTAGGAACAAGGACACAACATAACTTCTATAGTACTTGGTAAGATGTATATGGCACAAGAAGGGCTAGGAACAAGGACACAGCATAACTTCTATAGTACTTGGTAAGATGTATATGGCACAAGAAGGGCTAGGAACAAGGACACAACATAACTTCTATAGTACTTGGTAAGATGTATATGGCACGAGAATGGCTAGGAACAAGGACACTACATAACTTCTATAGTACTTGGTAAGATGTATATGGCACAAGAATGGCTAGGAACAAGGATACAACATAACTTCTATAGTACTTGGTAAGATGTATATGGCACGAGAATGGCTAGGAACAAGGATACAACATAACTTCTATAGTACTTGGTAAGATGTATATGGCACAAGAAGGGCTAGGAACAAGGAAACAACATAACTTCTATAGTACTTGGTAAGATGTATATGGCACGAGAATGGCTAGGAACAAGGACACAACATAACTTCTATAGTACTTGGTAAGATGTATATGACACAAGAAGGGCTAGGAACAAGGACACAGCATAACTTCTATAGTACTTGGTAAGATGTATATGGCACAAGAAGGGCTAGGAACAAGGACACAACATAACTTCTATAGTACTTGGTAAGATGTATATGGCACGAGAATGGCTAGGAACAAGGACACTACATAACTTCTATAGTACTTGGTAAGATGTATATGGCACAAGAATGGCAAGGAACAAGGACACAACATAACTTCTATAGTACTTGGTAAGATGTATATGGCACAAGAATGGCTAGGAACAAGGACACAATATAACTTCTATCGTACTTAATAAGATGTATATGGCACGAGAATGGCTAGGAACAAGGACACAACATACCTTCTATAGTACTTGGTTAGATGTATATGGCATAAGAATGGCTAGGAACAAGGACACAACATAACTTCTATAGTACTTGGTAAGATGTATATGGCACAAGAATGGATAGGAACAAGGACACAACATAACTTCTATAGTACTTGGTAAGATGTATATGGCACAAGAAGGGCTAGGAACAAGGACACAACATAACGTCTATAGTACTTGGTAAGATGTATATGGCACGAGAATGGCTAGGAACAAGGACACAACATAACTTCTATAGTACTTGGTAAGATGTATATGGCACAAGAAGGGCTAGGAACAAGGACACAACATTACTTCTATAGTACTTGGTAAGATGTATATGGCACGAGAATGGCTAGGAACAAGGACACAACATAACTTCTATAGTACTTGGTAAGATGTATAAGGCACGAGAATGGCTAGGAACAAGGACACAACATAACTTCTATAGTACTTGGTAAGATGTATAAGGCACGAGAATGGCTAGGAACAAGGACACAACATAACTTCTATAGTACTTGGTAAGATGTATATGGCACGAGAATGGCTAGGAACAAGGACACAACATAACTTCTATAGTACTTGGTAAGATGTATATGGCACAAGAAGGGCTAGGAACAAGGACACAACATTACTTCTATAGTACTTGGTAAGATGTATATGGCACGAGAATGGCTAGGAACAAGGACACAACATAACTTCTATAGTACTTGGTAAGATGTATATGGCACGAGAATGGCTAGGAACAAGGATGCAACATAACTTCTATAGTACTTGCTAAGATGTATATGGTATGAGAATGGCTAGGAACAAGGACACAACATAACTTCTATAGTACTTGGTAAGATGTATATGGCACGAGAATGGCTAGGAACAAGGACACAACATAACTTCTATAGTACTTGGTAAGATGTATATGGCACGAGAATGGCTAGGAACAAGGACACAACATAACTTCTATAGTACTTGGTAAGATGTATATGACACAAGAATGGCTAGGAACAAGGACACAGCATAACTTCTATAGTACTTGGTAAGATGTATATGGCACAAGAAGGGCTACGAACAAGGACACAGCATAACTTCTATAGTACTTGGTAAGATGTATATGGCACAAGAAGGGCTAGGAAAAAGGACACAACATAACTTCTATAGTACTTGGTAAGATGTATATGGCACGAGAATGGCTAGGAACAAGGACACAACATAACTTCTATAGTACTTGGTAAGATGTAAATGACACAAGAAGGGATAGGAACAAGGACACAGCATAACTTCTATAGTACTTGGTAAGATGTATATGGCACAAGAAGGGCTAGGAACAAGGACACAACATAACTTCTATAGTACTTGGTAAGATGTATATGGCACGAGAATGGCTAGGAACAAGGACACTACATAACTTTTATAGTACTTGGTAAGATGTATATGGCACAAGAATGGCTAGGAACAAGGATACAACATAACTTCTATAGTACTTGGTAAGATGTATATGGCACGAGAATGGCTAGGAACAAGGACACAACATAACTTCTATAGTACTTGGTAAGATGTATATGGCACAAGAAGGGCTAGGAACAAGGACACAACATAACTTCTATAGTACTTGGTAAGATGTATATGGCACGAGAATGGCTAGGAACAATGACACAACATAACTTCTATAGTACTTGGTAAGATGTATATGACACAAGAAGGGCTAGGAACAAGGACACAGCATAACTTCTATAGTACTTGGTAAGATGTATATGGCACAAGAAGGGCTAGGAACAAGGACACAACATAACTTCTATAGTACTTGGTAAGATGTATATGGCACGAGAATGGCTAGGAACAAGGACACTACATAACTTCTATAGTACTTGGTAAGATGTATATGGCACAAGAATGGCTAGGAACAAGGACACAACATAACTTCTATAGTACTTGGTAAGATGTATATGGCACAAGAATGGCTAGGAACAAGGACACAATATAACTTCTATCGTACTTAATAAGATGTATATGGCACGAGAATGGCTAGGAACAAGGACACAACATACCTTCTATAGTACTTGGTTAGATGTATATGGCATAAGAATGGCTAGGAACAAGGACACAACATAACTTCTATAGTACTTGGTAAGATGTATATGGCACAAGAATGGATAGGAACAAGGACACAACATAACTTCTATAGTACTTGGTAAGATGTATATGGCACAAGAAGGGCTAGGAACAAGGACACAACATAACGTCTATAGTACTTGGTAAGATGTATATGGCACGAGAATGGCTAGGAACAAGGACACAACATAACTTCTATAGTACTTGGTAAGATATATATGGCACAAGAAGGGCTAGGAACAAGGACACAACATTACTTCTATAGTACTTGGTAAGATGTATATGGCACGAGAATGGCTAAGAACAAGGACACAACATAACTTCTATAGTACTTGGTAAGATGTATAAGGCACGAGAATGGCTAGGAACAAGGACACAACATTACTTCTATAGTACTTGGTAAGATGTATAAGGCACGAGAATGGCTAGGAACAAGGACACAACATAACTTCTATAGTACTTGGTAAGATGTATAAGGCACGAGAATGGCTAGGAACAAGGACACAACATAACTTCTATAGTACTTGGTAAGATGTATATGGCACAAGAAGGGCTAGGAACAAGGACACAACATTACTTCTATAGTACTTGGTAAGATGTATAAGGCACGAGAATGGCTAGGAACAAGGACACAACATTACTTCTATAGTACTTGGTAAGATGTATAAGGCACGAGAATGGCTAGGAACAAGGACACAACATAACTTCTATAGTACTTGGTAAGATGTATAAGGCACGAGAATGGCTTGGAACAAGGACACAACATAACTTCTATAGTACTTGGTAAGATGTATATGGCACAAGAAGGGCTAGGAACAAGGACACAACATTACTTCTATAGTACTTGGTAAGATGTATATGGCACGAGAATGGCTAGGAACAAGGACACAACATAACTTCTATAGTACTTGGTAAGATGTATATGGCACGAGAATGGCTAGGAACAAGGATGCAACATAACTTCTATAGTACTTGCTAAGATGTATATGGTATGAGAATGGCTAGGAACAAGGACACAACATAACTTCTATAGTACTTGGTAAGATGTATATGGCACGAGAATGGCTAGGAACAAGGACACAACATAACTTCTATAGTACTTGGTAAGATGTATATGGCACGAGAATGGCTAGGAACAAGGACACAACATAACTTCTATAGTACTTGGTAAGATGTATATGACACAAGAAGGGCTAGGAACAAGGACACAGCATAACTTCTATAGTACTTGGTAAGATGTATATGGCACAAGAAGGGCTAGGAACAAGGACACAACATAACTTCTATAGTACTTGGTAAGATGTATATGGCACGAGAATGGCTAGGAACAAGGACACAATATAACTTCTATCGTACTTAATAAGATGTATATGGCACGAGAATGGCTAGGAACAAGGACACAACATACCTTCTATAGTACTTGGTTAGATGTATATGGCATAAGAATGGCTAGGAACAAGGACACAACATAACTTCTATAGTACTTGGTAAGATGTATATGGCACAAGAATGGATAGGAACCAGGACACAACATAACTTCTATAGTACTTGGTAAGATGTATATGGCACAAGAAGGGCTAGGAACAAGGACACAACATAACGTCTATAGTACTTGGTAAGATGTATATGGCACGAGAATGGCTAGGAACAAGGACACAACATAACTTCTATAGTACTTGGTAAGATATATATGGCACAAGAAGGGCTAGGAACAAGGACACAACATTACTTCTATAGTACTTGGTAAGATGTATATGGCATGAGAATGGCTAAGAACAAGGACACAACATAACTTCTATAGTACTTGGTAAGATGTATAAGGCACGAGAATGGCTAGGAACAAGGACACAACATTACTTCTATAGTACTTGGTAAGATGTATAAGGCACGAGAATGGCTAGGAACAAGGACACAACATAACTTCTATAGTACTTGGTAAGATGTATAAGGCACGAGAATGGCTAGGAACAAGGACACAACATAACTTCTATAGTACTTGGTAAGATGTATATGGCACAAGAATGGCTAGGAACAAGGACACAACATAACTTCTATAGTACTTGGTAAGATGTATATGGCACAAGAAGGGCTAGGAACAAGGACACAACATAACTTCTATAGTACTTGGTAAGATGTATATGGCACGAGAATGGCTAGGAACAAGGACACAACATAACTTCTATAGTACTTGGTAAGATGTATATGGCACGAGAATGGCTAGGAACAAGGACACAACATAACTTCTATAGTACTTGGTAAGATGTATATGGCACGAGAATGGCTAGGAACAAGGACACAACATAACTTCTATAGTACTTGGTAAGATGTATATGACACAAGAATGGCTAGGAACAAGGACACAGCATAACTTTTATAGTACTTGGTAAGATGTATATGGCACAAGAAGGGCTAGGAACAAGGACACAACATAACTTCTATAGTACTGGGTAAGATGTATATGGCACGAGAATGGCTAGGAACAAGGACACAAAATAACTTCTATAGTACTTGGTAAGATGTATATGACACAAGAAGGGATAGGAACAAGGACACAGCATAACTTCTATAGTACTTGGTAAGATGTATATGGCACAAGAAGGGCTAGGAACAAGGACACAACATAACTTCTATAGTACTTGGTAAGATGTATATGGCACGAGAATGGCTAGGAACAAGGACACTACATAACTTCTATAGTACTTGGTAAGATGTATATGGCACAAGAATGGCTAGGAACAAGGATACAACATAACTTCTATAGTACTTGGTAAGATGTATATGGCACGAGAATGGCTAGGAACAAGGATACAATATAACTTCTATAGTACTTGGTAAGATGTATATGGCACAAGAAGGGCTAGGAACAAGGACACAACATAACTTCTATAGTACTTGGTAAGATGTATATGGCACGAGAATGGCTAGGAACAAGGACACAACATAACTTCTATAGTACTTGGTAAAATGTATATGACACAAGAAGGGCTAGGAACAAGGACACAGCATAACTTCTATAGTACTTGGTAAGATGTATATGGCACAAGAAGGGCTAGGAACAAGGACACAACATAACTTCTATAGTACTTGGTAAGATGTATATGGCACGAGAATGGCTAGGAACAAGGACACTACATAACTTCTATAGTACTTGGTAAGATGTATATGGCACAAGAATGGCTAGGAACAAGGATACAACATAACTTCTATAGTACTTGGTAAGATGTATATGGCACGAGAATGGCTAGGAACAAGGACACAACATACCTTCTATAGTACTTGGTAAGATGTATATGGCACAAGAATGGCTAGGAACAAGGACACAATATAACTTCTATCGTACTTAATAAGATGTATATGGCACGAGAATGGCTAGGAACAAGGACACAACATACCTTCTATAGTACTTGGTTAGATGTATATGGCATAAGAATGGCTAGGAACAAGGACACAACATAACTTCTATAGTACTTGGTAAGATGTATATGGCACAAGAATGGATAGGAACAAGGACACAACATAACTTCTATAGTACTTGGTAAGATGTATATGGCACAAGAAGGGCTAGGAACAAGGACACAACATAACGTCTATAGTACTTGGTAAGATGTATATGGCACGAGAATGGCTAGGAACAAGGACACAACATAACTTCTATAGTACTTGGTAAGATATATATGGCACAAGAAGGGCTAGGAACAAGGACACAACATTACTTCTATAGTACTTGGTAAGATGTATATGGCACGAGAATGGCTAAGAACAAGGACACAACATAACTTCTATAGTACTTGGTAAGATGTATAAGGCACGAGAATGGCTAGGAACAAGGACACAACATTACTTCTATAGTACTTGGTAAGATGTATAAGGCACGAGAATGGCTAGGAACAAGGACACAACATAACTTCTATAGTACTTGGTAAGATGTATAAGGCACGAGAATGGCTAGGAACAAGGACACAACATAACTTCTATAGTACTTGGTAAGATGTATATGGCACAAGAAGGGCTAGGAACAAGGACACAACATAACTTCTATAGTACTTGGTAAGATGTATATGGCACGAGAATGGCTAGGAACAAGGACACAACATAACTTCTATAGTACTTGGTAAGATGTATATGACACAAGAAGGGCTAGGAACAAGGACACAGCATAACTTCTATAGTACTTGGTAAGATGTATATGGCACAAGAAGGGCTAGGAACAAAGACACAACATAACTTCTATAGTACTTGGTAAGATGTATATGGCACGAGAATGGCTAGGAACAAGGACACTACATAACTTCTATAGTACTTGGTAAGATGTATATGGCACAAGAATGGCTAGGAACAAGGATACAACATAACTTCTATAGTACTTGGTAAGATGTATATGGCACGAGAATGGCTAGGAACAAGGATACAACATAACTTCTATAGTACTTGGTAAGATGTATATGGCACAAGAAGGGCTAGGAACAAGGACACAACATAACTTCCATAATACTTGGTAAGATGTATATGGCACGAGAATGGCTAGGAACAAGGACACAATATAACTTCTATAGTACTTGGTAAGATGTATATGGCACGAGAATGGCTAGGAACAAGGACACAACATAACTTCTATAGTACTTGGTAAGATGTATATGGCACGAGAATGGCTAGGATTGGCTGAACTGATTCTTCTCTGCCAACAAAATCTGTGATTCTGTGCTAAGTTGTCATTAATTCTGTAATTAGTAAGTTATTTGGTTCTTGTCATTCTCTAGCGCGAAGTCTCATGAGAAATTACCATTGGACCGGGAACTTTCTAGGCTAGTGTTTGGTTAGCTGAGGCAACTACAATGAGCCCTGGAACTTCCATAATACTTTGTTTTCCTTTCAGTAAAAAACATTTTGCAATAAAATAAAATAGGCAGAAAGTGAATGAATGGAAAATCAGAGCTTTCCATTGGTAAATAGTACAGTTTGTTCTGAAAGTGTAAATGTTGACAGCAGAGCTGGTGTTGCACGTCCTCGCTTCCATGTCTGTCATCGGTAGCTTGTTGTGTGAGAGCATCAGAGCAAGGCCACGGATAAAGCTGCGAAAGATCAGGAAAAAAGCAAATCCTTATCATGATCATTTATTATTAGCGCCCATAAAGTTTAATTTCACAAGTATCAGAAGGGGAAACAGCACTTATAACAAGGTGGACGTCTAGAAGAAAGAGGATGGACGTCCAGATTCAGACCAAGGACTATCGCTGCATCAGTATATACGCCATGCTAATCACAGAAATACAATAACTCAGTAAGACGTGTAGTATAATATATGATAGGCAGAGTACTACGTCTTATGTTGAACTGATTTCCTGCAATGTAATCTTTTCTGCTTGGCCATTGTGTGATTATCGGATTCCACTTCAGATTCCCAATCTTGACCACAATGGGAATATCATCTGAACTTGAAATAAACTAATGTTATTTGCATCCTGGTTGTCAGGTAGATCTATGGACTGGACGTGGTCTTGTTTCTATGCTAACCATGATGCCTACTAAGCTGATTTGCTGCCCCTTAACCTCAGATGTAACCTTAAATTCAAAATACGGGCACTCTCCGAAACCTCAGCAAGGGGGTCTTGGGTATAATTAAAATGTCACCATAGCCAACATTTATTGAGTTATACGTCAACAAGATTATATTCAGTAATCAAAAAAGTTGTATCGCTGTTTGGAGGTCTGCAATTCTTCTTATTTCTTGTCTTTCTACTTTAATTTGCTTAAACTTATAGACATATAGATTTGATAGCAGATGAAAACCAATAGGTCCATCATGAATGCCCTGCCATCAACCTATGGTATAAACTCAGAATAGCCTCACTCCTATGTCACACTTGAATGGATTTATTGCCCTCGCCACTGTTAAACAATGTAATTTATCCATTACGCATGATCGCTGGTTATTGTAATGTATTTTTTTGCGCAAAGGAGAATATGTTGGGCAATTCTTGGATACCCGTTTCTATCAATCAGTCTGCCTTTTTCAGATATTTTTTACAAGTTTGCTCTGTTTTATGTTTATCTATCGATTTCCAGAAATATATTATGTGGATATCCTTCATTAGGTGATCCATTCCATCTGTCCCTGCCTGTCTTTGAAATCCCACATAAATAGTGGAGATCCATATAAAGTGTTTGTCATCATGTCATTTCTCTACTGAGAAAAAATATATTTATAAACTAGACATACGTCAAGGAGAGGAATACAGAATTAGTCCTTTGTCCCAAACATTGAGTATCCATATTGCACATTCACCATGTTATAGCTACTAGTGCGCACATCAGATCCACATGGTCATTAGAAGATTCAGCCAGCTGAGTAATGGTCATCTGTAGAGAAGAAATGACTCTCTCTAGTGACTATATGGGCGGCTGATACGTATAAATACAATTGGTCAGGTAGTGGTCCTGAGTGACCTTTAGTAGATGGTATGAACTCTTATATTCATGCAAAAAAAACTTTTAGTAATGTCTACAGTCTCTTTTACACATATAATAGACATATATTTGGGTGCCATGTCATCTCTCCTCTTAAATATTATAGGCAATAGAATAAGGCCCTAAATAAGTTAAAGGACATTTTATTGACCAGCTGCTAAACTGTTCTACACTTGATTTGGTTAAATATCGCGAGCGCATATCATCACACCCCATGAAATCTTACTGATGAGGCATGGTATACGTATGGAGAGACTTAAGTGGTGGGTTAGAGATAATAGAATACGTCTAGAAACAAAAGCACCCGCAGCCAAATTTACGTTTTGAAGTAATTTTCAGGCTTCTAATAGAATAAGGCTATTATTCAGCTATTTGGTTATGTGATTTATAAAATATTTCTTTATTTCTTGGTTATAGAAGGAAATTAGAAAACATAATAATTATCGTTATTTAAAATGTGTCTTCCTCCCTCTGTATCTTGCATCGGCCGGAAGTCTACAACGGATGTTCCTAGACGTCTACTGGAGAGATACCCTCCGTGTTGCTTTCTCACAGGGGCTTCTCTCTATTTGTTCATGTGATCATTTTATTCAGGTCCTTGTACCAGAAGATGCATCTCCAATTTGCTGGCCATGCTTTGTGCATTAGAAGATACAATATGGAGATTCATAGCTTGCTGCCTTCCCAGCTCACACAGTGACAAGTTCTGGGGAATTGGAAGAGAGAGAAGTCAACATGGCAGCATCCATGGGGTGAGCAGAAGTTAAAAATGATCCAATTGGTCTAGTATGACTTTCATTATGCTAGATGTAAAATATACTTTTTACCAATAAAAAAATGAAATGTTTTCATATCTGCTATTCACTTCCTGTAATTGCAACCATATTTATTTTTAAAGTACAGTAATCAGTTTCGTAAACATTGGCCAATTGTGAGCTAACAAGGCCTTTAATTACAATAAATAAAATAAAACCGTATTATTGCCTCTCGCCATTTGGTTCCTGCATTCAGCTCGGCCGCGGTGCTTTCAAAATATATTTACGGTATATAAACATAAATGTAATAAATAACCTAATAGCTAAAGTAAGACAAATATCTGACTGTTGTTTATGAATAAGAATTTTAGGTTTTAGGGAATTTTCCCATGATCCCTTTCATCTTTTGTGGAGTTTTTAGTTTTTTGCTGATATAACTTTGACTAACTATCATTTTGTACTTGTTACACTTGCTCATTTCTCCATTACCTCTTTCTATATTACCCGTCCATATCCACACACTGGTTCCCTCCCATGTTTCCACTACTCAGTAACACGTCATTCCACTTAACAAACATGTGAACACACTAAAATGACCCAGAAATCCTGGAAACTCACAAGACTTTAGACGTCAAGTTGATGCAACCATTGGTCCATCCTCTGCAACTGAAAGCTCTGCAATAGTTTAAGAGGAGGAGCAAATGTCTTCATATAAAAGTTATCTGCAGCCCCCACCTCCCCATAACACATTTTTGAGACGAGCTGTGCGCAATGAGGGCCTTCTTAGCCTTCAGTTTGATAGCCATTGGCTTGGTCATCCCAGTCCATGGTAAGTGAACGGCACACGTGCTGTGTGGCCAGAAGATAGAATAGACTGAAGATGCATTTGCAAGCCTAGACATTTACTGGAAATGTAAAGAGACATTATTATTAAATAGGAAATAATGCATTGTATGATGGGATAGACATCTGTGAGCAAATGGTAATATTCAGGATAAGGTGCACAAGAATAAAAAGTAGATAAGTATCAATAGGAGGACAATTCATGTTTCTGGAAAGTGGTCCTTAGATGATGTGTTGAATGGAGGAAATGTTAGGGTTAAATAATTCCAAGATGCCAGAGATATAAATAAGGCCAGACTGAGATTTAACTAAGCCAAGCTTTTGGGTAGATAAAATAGGCTGACCATATGTTGTTTTTTTCGTTTGTTTGCTTCTTATGTATGCTTCTATGCTGTGAATTAGTACTTTAGAAATGTAAAATGAGGACTATCATCTGAATGTAACCGGTGTGAGACACAAGATGTCTTGGGGATACTGATGCTTTGCCGTTGTGGTAATTCCTTGGTAGGTGACCCCATTGGGATGGATACTTATTTCATAGTTTGTAAAATGAAAGAAAAATGACAATTAATATATGATCTGTTGAATATTTTATTTTGCTTTTTCACAGGGCGCAAGTCATTCTCATTCCCGGGACAGCCCAAAAGTGGTGGTCATACCCTAAACCTCTGGTCAAAAGCTGAGGGAAGCCCTGAGGAGAACCCCGAGGAGGACCCTGAAGCCCCATCATTTGTGGACAACGAGCAACGTCAAGAGCTGAGAGGTGAGAGGAGAACTGCAAATGTGCATCAAGTCAAAAAGATGGTTATTTTTATTATTATTAGTTCTTCCTATACAATAATTTCCAAATCCGAT
>CM050171.1:127284135-127419135 GCA_027410445.1 Discoglossus pictus
GGGGGTCAATACAGACCCCCATAAGCCCTTCATCAACCCTGTCACTTATGGGGGGCAATACAGACCCCCATAAGCCTCTATTTAACCCCATCAGTCACATAAGGGTTTATTAACACCATTATGGGCCTGTTACAACACTACATTAACCACATAAGTGCCATGATGGTCCTCAAGGACCATCATGACACTAAGTATAAACACTATACTGCACTATACCACCCCAATAAAACATTACAGAACTAAACACCCTCTACACTAATCTATTAACATCTAGACAACCTACCCCCTATTAACCCCCACCACTCTAATTACAGAAAATAAAAAAGCCTAAAGTCACACAAAAAAATCTACATTACATGAAATAAAAAACTAACTCACAAAAAAATATTAACTACATTACACAAATTAAAAAAACCTAAGTCACAAAAAAAAAAGGAACATTAAAGAAAAAAAAAACATTACATCCCAAAAAATACACACCTGAAAAGGAAATGCATATAATACAAATACATACAATTACAATACAATTACATACAATTACAATACACCACTATCGAATATACATTACACAATCTATCTAAATAAATACCATAATCTAATATACATGCTATCTATATAATAATACATTCCCAATCTAAATAAATAAATACCATAAATAAATACCATAATCTAATATACATCCTATCTATATAATAATACATACCCAATCTATCTAAATAAATACCATAATATAATATACATCCTATCTATATAATAATACATTCCCAATCTACCTAAATAAATAGCATAATCTAAGATACATCCTATCACATATATAGTTGTGAGCGTACGGCCGTTGCTCACGCTTGCGGGCTCGCCTAGAGAGCCCGCGGCCTCGGGCCGCGGCTCGCACAGCGAGACGCGGGCCTCGCGTAGTAAGGGCCTTTGCCAAAGGCGCTCCATGCCAGCATCTGCAACCCTCGCAAACTTCACGTCGCAACGCAAATAACACGACACACACATTACGACACTCGCAAACAACATACGACACACGTTCACACACATTACGGCCTCGCAACACTCGGACACAACTCGCGAACATTACAAAATTACAACCACAATACATACACACAGCACATACATAAAAACCTTACCTACACAAACAGGAAGCACCCAGGACCTCAAAAATGCAACTTACACCTTCATTTTACTCAAAATAAAAGAGTTTGCACAATAAAAACTTTGATAAGCGAGAGAAAAAATGGATGACGAACAAAATGAAAACGAGGCTACACACGCAAACACCATACGACACACGTTACCAGACATTACGACCTCGCAAACATCGGACGCAACACGCCGACATACAAACCTTTTAAACACAATAAATACACACAACACACACATAAAAAAATTACCTACAGCAAGAGGAACCATGCAGCACCTCAAAAAAACAAGTTACACATTCATTTCAAGAAAAATAAAACACTTTACACACTAAGAAAATCGCTAAGCGACAGAAAAAATGGCCGACGAAAAAAAACAAAACGAGGCTACAGCACTCTCCACACGTAAAACACCACTACACACTCGCAAAACAACACACGAAACTCGAAAAACACCACGAAACACCGACGGATAATCCGCAAAGACGCATAACACAGATAACCCGCCATTTCACGCTAATGCGGAAGTACACCACTACGCTAACGGTTTCGTCTCGCGCACACGGTCACTGGTACACTGCACACATTCATCACGCTTACACAGCAGCTCCACACCACTAATGCTGCAGCAACATGAAAACAGATTGTCAGCTCTTCAACAGAATGCTTCAAAATAGGTAAAGTATATTCATTTATTAATATATTATATATTTTACTATTACACACCAAACAGCATTAGCTCACTTACGATTTGATTGCCGTCATTTTTTGACGGGCAATTCACTAGTCTATATAATAATACATTCCCATAATATACAATCCATCCTATGCTATCTATATAAAACCCCTAGCTAACATACAATAAATGCTACCTATATATTAACTAATCTAAGTCTAAGCTAAAATAAAAAAATTAAGACCACTTACCTTTGCAGATTTCCATTGCGATCAGCCACCTACGGAAAAAAAAATACAAAAAATTAGTGCAACACGTTTACACTAATAAAATAAACATTATAGACATTATATACATTATATACATTCTCTACATTATAAATATTGTACTCACCTTTCCGCCATGTCCCGTCCCGCATTCTTTAAATCCTTCTCCGGCGCGGCACTTGTTAAAAAAAACAGAACATTAATACACATACATCAAAATAAAATAAACATAATCTACATTATACTTACCTCCCCGCGATGTCTCCCACCTCCTCCGGATCTTCTTCTGCCACGTCCTGTAAAAAAAAAAAATATATATATATATATACTTACATCCGCACTCCCGGACATCCCCGATGCTAATGAGGCTCCAGGAGAATTTTCCGAAAGAAAATAAGCAATGGCGCCTTCTGATTGGTAGGAAACGCTGTCTATCAAATTCACCCAATCAGGAGGCGCCAATGTGTGAGTCAATCAGAAAGGGATACAATCTAAAATCCCACTCTGATTGAATAATGCACCTATCAATCTTTATTTAAATAAATCACAAGGCGCAGATGCCTTCAGCCAATCACAATGAAATACACCCCCACAGGGTGATTGGTTGGAGCCTCTGCGCATTCTGATTGGTTGCACTGACAATAGCCAATCACAATGGAATACACCCTCACGTACTGATGGGTGAAGGATTTGCGCATTCTCATTGGCTACTGTTAATATCAATCAATATTTTCACCCAATCGGAAGGCACAGATCTCTTTACCAATCAGTACATGGGGGTATATTCCATTGTGATTGGCTGATGGCAATAAAGCCTTAGGATTGGTTCAAATAAAGATTGAAAGGTGTGTTATCAATAAGCGTTGTATTTTGGGGTGTATACTTTTTTCATTGGTTCACAAAAGGGGTCTTCTCATTGGCTGAATTTGATAGACAGCCTTTTCAGCCAATTTTACTCTGGAACACTCCATAGGAAGATCATTAGCGTCGAAGACTTCTGCCAGGGCGGATGTGTGTCGTTTTTTTTGTTTAAAAGGCGCGGATGTCTCCGGAGAAGACGAGAAGGCCGGAGACATCGCGGAAAGGTAAATATAATGTAGATTGTATTTATTTTACTTTTCTTTATGTTTAATAATGTAAAGTTTTTTTTTTTACAGGACTACCGCCGGACAACACGCAAACATGGAGGACGGAACATGGAGAACGTGACATGCTGGAACGGGACATGCTGGAAAGGTGAGTATAATATTTAGAATATTTAGAATGTTTACAATGTTTAGGTAAACGTGTTGTATTAATTTTTTGAATCTTTCTTACCGTAGGTTGCTGATCTGAAAAAACATCTCAAAGGTAAGTGGTCTTAATTATTTTATTGTACCTTACAATTAGGGTCGCTATCTATATATAGATAGCATGTATTGTATATTACATACATAGGGGAATGTATTATTAGATAGTATTGTATATTACATAGTGGAATGTATATTACATTATATAGTGGCATATATATTACATAGTGGCATATATATTACATAGTGGCATTTATATTACATAGTGGCAAATATATTACATAGTGGCATTTATATTAGATAGTGGCACGTATAGTAGATAGTGGCATGTATAGTAGATAGTGGCATGTATATTACATAGGGTTGTATTGTATTTTATTTAATTGTATTGTATTTTATTTTATTTCATTGTGTTGTATTATATGTATGTACTATATGTATTTCATTTTCAGGTGTGTAATTTAAAAAAAAAATTTGTAGAGACTAGTGATGTCACGAACATCAAATTTTCAGTTCGCAAACCGCGGACGGGAATTCCATCAAATGTTCGTGAACAGACGAACATCGGCGAACCACCATAGACTTCAATGGGCAGGCAAATTTCAAACCCAGCAGGGACTCTTTCTGACCACAATAGTGATGGGAAAGTTGTTTCAAGGGGACTAACACCTGGACTGTGGCATGCCGGAGGGGGATCCATGGCAAAACTCCCACGGAAAATTAAATAGTTGATGCAGAGTCTGGTTTTAAGCCATAAAGGGCATAAATCACCTAACATTCCTAAATTGTTTGGAATAACATGCTTTAAAACATCAGGTATGATGTTGTATCGATCAGGTAGTGTAAGGGTTACACCCGCTTCACTGTAACAGAACAATATCCCTGTTTAATGGACCGCAAACAACCGCAAACAGTCCCTTTGGAAAATCGCAAACTCCCCATTTGCACAAGGTTGGATACCAAGCTAGCCATGTCCCGTTTCTTGTCCTCACTGATGTCATTGAAGGTCTCTTCCTCCACTCAGCCACCAAGGGTCCCCGAAAGGTGACAACAAGCCCCCTGGGATGCCTGCTGTGTTTGGTCTTCCACCTCCTCAAAGCCACCTTCCTCCTCTGACTCCTCTTCTTCAGACTTCTCTCTCTGCGTTGCCTCTGTCTGCGTTATTATAAGGTGTGTACTGTTAAGTAGTACTATTCCTATCGGTTTAATCCCTGTTACGTCCACTATTAGGGAACGTGTATATGGCATTGATTTTTGGAACAGGAAGATGGAAAAAGATGCTTGGTCGGACCTCCTACTTCGAATTTGGAGCACTGCGCGTGCAATGTAATGTGCCACCAGATAGGAGTTGTGTATTAGGTTGTACTATTCATTCCTATCAGTTTAATACCTGTTACGTCTCCTATCAGGCGACGTGTATATGGCATGGATTTTTGGAACAGGGAGATGGAAAAAGATGCTTGGTTGGACCTCCTACTTCGAATTTGGGGCACTGCACGTGCAATCTAAGGTGCCACCAGATAGGAGTGGTGTATTAAGTTGTACTATTCATTCCTATCAGTTTAATACCTGTTACGTCACCTATCAGGGGACGTGTATATGGCATGGATTTTTGGAACAGGGAGATGGAAAAAGATGCTTGGTTGGTCCTCCCACTTCGAATTTGGGGCACTGCGCATGCAATCTAAGGTGCCACCAGATAGGAGTGTCACTGTGCACTGGCAAAAGTTGGCAGAGTAGGCGATGTAGGCCTCACAAACATGCCTGTAGGCAGGCAACTGATATTCAATTGATTACAGTCAAAAAAGGGTTCTTTTATTTCACTGTACACTACGATTGCACCAGATATGAGTGTCACTGTGCACTGGCAAAAGTTGGCAGAGTAGATGCAATAGGCCTCACACACACGCTAGAAGGCAGGCATATGCAATTAGATTACACAGAAAAAAATAATAAAATAAAATAAATGATGTTCTAGCGCTAAAAAGGGCTTTTTGGGTTGCTGTCCTTGCAGCAGATATCAAATGAGTCCTTCAGGTGTGTAGTGAAAGCTAAATACACAGTCTGGCTATCTATTTCCCTATTAAATCAGCAGCAGGTAGAATATATGTCCTCTCTCAACGAATGTAGCTTCAGAATGATTCTAAAATGGAGGCTGTCCTTCAGATGGAAGGCCCTGGAAGGGAGTGTATGCTGCTGATTGGGTGGAATGTGTCTGCTGACTGTAAGGTGCAGGGTCAAAGTTTCCTCAATGATAAAGAATAGGGGGTGGATCGAAAAGTGCATGTGTTCGCGTTCAATGCGAACATCGCCGCGAATAGTTCTCTGGCGAACTGTTCGGGACATCACTAGTAGTGACAGAAGGTTGTAATGTATTTTTTTATTTTATGTAATGTTTCTTTTTTTGTGTACATTGTGTTTATTTTACTCTATGTTTACTAATGTAATGTTTTTTTTTTTTTTACAGGAGTACCGCCGGACAACACGCAAAGAATATTTAGAATGTTTACAATGTTTAGAATGTTTAGAATGTTTAGGTATTTCATGTAAACGTGTTGTATTAATTTTTGGAATCTTTTTTACCGTAGGTTGCTCATCTGAAGAAACATCTCAAAGGTAAGTGGTCTTAATTATTTAATTGTACCTTACAATTAGGGTAGCTATAAATATAGATAGCATGTATTGTATATTACATAGATAGCGGGATGTATTAGATAGTATTGTATATTACATAGTGGGATGTATATTACATTATATAGTGGCATGTATATTAGATAGTGGCATGTATATTAGATAGTGCCATGTATATTACATAGGGTTGTATTGTATTTTATTTAATTGTATTGTAGCTTATTTAATTGTATTGTATTATATGTATGTACTATATGTATTTCATTTTCAGGTGTGTAATTTGTTTTAAAATTTTGTAGTGACGGGAGGTTGTAATGTATTTTTTTATTTTCTGTAATGTTCCTTTTTTTATTTTTGGTCACTTAGGTTTCTTTGTTGGGTTCTGTAATGTACATTTTTTATTTTTGGTGATTTTAGTTTTTCTTATTTTATGTAATGTAGATTTCTGCTTTTTGAGGAATTTAGTTTCTTGAGGCACACATATAGTGTGTGACAAACAGCATTTCAACACTTTGTAAAAAATGACAGTCATTAAAAGAAACGGTTCCTGAAATTTCAAATACGGATATTAATAATTAAACAACTTTCCAAACATACACATCTCATTGCCGTCATTTTTTGACGGACAAGTCGCTAGTTATATATATATATATATATATGTCATGTATGAATATTTCCAGGGGACACCTTCTGGGGCATTTGGGCATTATTGGGTGCACAATGTCCATAAGTAAAATAATAGGTGCTCAGCAAACACTAAACTGGAAATGGGAGCAGGAACCCTTTAAGACGAAGGAGCGTAGATGTACATGAATATCTCAAGACGTCATGTAAAGCGGTGCACATGCTCATGTATGACTTGGCATTACAAAGCCTGGGCAGCATGGTTTGTTTTTGCTGTAAATATAATTATATCTAGAAGATGTTGTGAAAAATGGCGCCACTGCGACTTCATCACACATGCGCAGTTGAGTGATTTCCCTATATTTAGTGATAGGAGCCGGTGAGGAAGGACTGCGCAGAAGGCATCTTGTAGGCGTTACGCACAAGCTGACTATTATGGTGGATGCCTTGCTCTCTGTACGACGACTGCACAATCCTGCTAAAGTAACACACTGGTGCGTGACGGAAGCGTATCACGGACAATCCCTTTAGGTCTTTACCTCCGTGTTATAGCCTCACAGCAGCACTAAAACGTTGCTTTAAATCAGCGCTCTTCTGTACATTTAAGGTGAAATGTAATTCTCATAACCCAATACAGACAGCAGAACACGCCCAGACGATGTTATATTCGGACAGTTTATCTAAATTTATCTTTTCTATATCTCAGTGTGGAAACACAAGAAAGTAAAATAAATCTACAAAAATAACCAGTCTGAGCCCTGGGTGTGTGTGTGTGTGCGCGTGTCCCTTCAGTGTGACCAAATCCAAGACACAAGGTACGACGTGGCGTTTGTGGAGTCACAGATCACTGGTCACCGAGAGACCTGCCCAACACACAGACTGCAAGACTGATAATGACAAACATCCTGCTCGGGTCACGGCGCGGGGTATGTTTGGGGGCTCACATGATCTATAGACAGAGAGACCGGAGGAAATAGATAAGATTAAAAAAAAATGTAAAAGGTGGGGTTCAGTTGTGTCCGACTCTCTGACCTCATAGACAACACACCATGCTGGTGCACTTTCATGGAGATACTGGAGTGGGTCACCAGCTGCTTATCCAGTGTGCCACAGCATACAGCTCCTGGTATTCCCAGGTGGTCTCCCATCCAAGTACTGACCAGGGTAACCTCTTGGATGCTGTGGTGAGAGCCTGCATCCTTACCACTGGTCCACCAGGGAACCCTAGATAATAGACAGTAAAAAACACACCCACATTTAACATTAAAGTTTAGTACACTCAGAGGGACATTATGTGACATGACCTCAAGTGGAGGGCCCCAGTGCATTGCACCACTTGTGGCCCAACAATGGTTTAAACTGAATCAGGACAAGCACAGGCCAGTGTAAAAAAATAAACTAGTTTTTATTTTGACAAACAAACCTTACGTCTTTTCTGTTAATTTAAATATCTAACTTATCAGTGCACCTTAACTTAACAGTCCATTGCAATCAACGCATGACAAAAGATCTCCAGCGCAGCAGTCTCAGACGTCCTGGGGGGGTGGGGGTCAGATGACCTGGGGGTCAGACAGCAGGCTCTTGTCCCATGTGGCCAGAAACTTGTGGAACGGGACATGCTGGAAAGGTGAGTATAATATTTAGAATATTTAGAATGTTTACAATGTTTAGGTAAACGTGTTGTATTAATTTTTTGAATCTTTCTTACCGTAGGTTGCTGATCTGAAAAAACATCTCAAAGGTAAGTGGTCTTAATTATTTTATTGTACCTTACAATTAGGGTCGCTATCTATATATAGATAGCATGTATTGTATATTACATACATAGGGGAATGTATTATTAGATAGTATTGTATATTACATAGTGGAATGTATATTACATTATATAGTGGCATATATATTACATAGTGGCATATATATTACATAGTGGCATTTATATTACATAGTGGCATATATATTACATAGTGGCATTTATATTAGATAGTGGCACGTATAGTAGATAGTGGCATGTATAGTAGATAGTGGCATGTATATTACATAGGGTTGTATTGTATTTTATTTAATTGTATTGTATTTTATTTTATTTCATTGTGTTGTATTATATGTATGTACTATATGTATTTCATTTTCAGGTGTGTAATTTAAAAAAAAAATTTGTAGAGACTAGTGATGTCACGAACATCAAATTTTCAGTTCGCAAACCGCGGACGGGAATTCCATCAAATGTTCGTGAACAGACGAACATCGGCGAACCACCATAGACTTCAATGGGCAGGCAAATTTCAAACCCAGCAGGGACTCTTTCTGACCACAATAGTGATGGGAAAGTTGTTTCAAGGGGACTAACACCTGGACTGTGGCATGCCGGAGGGGGATCCATGGCAAAACTCCCACGGAAAATTAAATAGTTGATGCAGAGTCTGGTTTTAAGCCATAAAGGGCATAAATCACCTAACATTCCTAAATTGTTTGGAATAACATGCTTTAAAACATCAGGTATGATGTTGTATCGATCAGGTAGTGTAAGGGTTACACCCGCTTCACTGTAACAGAACAATGTCCCTGTTTAATGGACCGCAAACAACCGCAAACAGTCCCTTTGCACAATCGCAAACTCCCCATTTGCACAAGGTTGGATACCAAGCTAGCCATGTCCCGTTTCTTGTCCTCACTGATGTCATTGAAGGTCTCTTCCTCCACTCAGCCACCAAGGGTCCCCGAAAGGTGACAACAAGCCCCCTGGGATGCCTGCTGTGTTTGGTCTTCCACCTCCTCAAAGCCACCTTCCTCCTCTGACTCCTCTTCTTCAGACTTCTCTCTCTGCGTTGCCTCTGTCTGCGTTATTATAAGGTGTGTACGGTTAAGTAGTACTATTCCTATCGGTTTAATCCCTGTTACGTCCACTATTAGGGAACGTGTATATGGCATTGATTTTTGGAACAGGAAGATGGAAAAAGATGCTTGGTCGGACCTCCTACTTCGAATTTGGAGCACTGCGCGTGCAATGTAATGTGCCACCAGATAGGAGTTGTGTATTAGGTTGTACTATTCATTCCTATCAGTTTAATACCTGTTACGTCTCCTATCAGGCGACGTGTATATGGCATGGATTTTTGGAACAGGGAGATGGAAAAAGATGCTTGGTTGGACCTCCTACTTCAAATTTGGGGCACTGCACGTGCAATCTAAGGTGCCACCAGATAGGAGTGGTGTATTAAGTTGTACTATTCATTCCTATCAGTTTAATACCTGTTACGTCACCTATCAGGGGACGTGTATATGGCATGGATTTTTGGAACAGGGAGATGGAAAAAGATGCTTGGTTGGTCCTCCCACTTCGAATTTGGGGCACTGCGCATGCAATCTAAGGTGCCACCAGATAGGAGTGTCACTGTGCACTGGCAAAAGTTGGCAGAGTAGGCGATGTAGGCCTCACAAACATGCCTGTAGGCAAGCAACTGATATTCAATTGATTACAGTCAAAAAAGGGTTCTTTTATTTCACTGTACACTACGATTGCACCAGATATGAGTGTCACTGTGCACTGGCAAAAGTTGGCAGAGTAGATGCAATAGGCCTCACACACACGCTAGAAGGCAGGCATATGCAATTAGATTACACAGAAAAAAATAATAAAATAAAATAAATGATGTTCTAGCGCTAAAAAGGGCTTTTTGGGTTGCTGTCCTTGCAGCAGATATCAAATGAGTCCTTCAGGTGTGTAGTGAAAGCTAAATACACAGTCTGGCTATCTATTTCCCTATTAAATCAGCAGCAGGTAGAATATATGTCCTCTCTCAACGAATGTAGCTTCAGAATGATTCTAAAATGGAGGCTGTCCTTCAGATGGAAGGCCCTGGAAGGGAGTGTATGCTGCTGATTGGGTGGAATGTGTCTGCTGACTGTAAGGTGCAGGGTCAAAGTTTCCTCAATGATAAAGAATAGGGGGTGGATCGAAAAGTGCATGTGTTCGCGTTCAATGCGAACATCGCCGCGAATAGTTCTCTGGCGAACTGTTCGGGACATCACTAGTAGTGACAGAAGGTTGTAATGTATTTTTTTATTTTATGTAATGTTTCTTTTTTTGTGTACATTGTGTTTATTTTACTCTATGTTTACTAATGTAATGTTTTTTTTTTTTTTTACAGGAGTACCGCCGGACAACACGCAAAGAATATTTAGAATGTTTACAATGTTTAGAATGTTTAGGTATTTCATGTAAACGTGTTGTATTAATTTTTGGAATCTTTTTTACCGTAGGTTGCTCATCTGAAGAAACATCTCAAAGGTAAGTGGTCTTAATTATTTAATTGTACCTTACAATTAGGGTAGCTATAAATATAGATAGCATGTATTGTATATTACATAGATAGCGGGATGTATTAGATAGTATTGTATATTACATAGTGGGATGTATATTACATTATATAGTGGCATGTATATTAGATAGTGGCATGTATATTAGATAGTGCCATGTATATTAGATAGTGCCATGTATATTACATAGGGTTGTATTGTATTTTATTTAATTGTATTGTAGCTTATTTAATTGTATTATATGTATGTACTATATGTATTTCATTTTCAGGTGTGTAATTTGTTTTAAAATTTTGTAGTGACGGGAGGTTGTAATGTATTTTTTTATTTTCTGTAATGTTCCTTTTTTTATTTTTGGTCACTTAGGTTTCTTTGTTGGGTTCTGTAATGTACATTTTTTATTTTTGGTGATTTTAGTTTTTCTTATTTTATGTAATGTAGATTTCTGCTTTTTGAGGAATTTAGTTTCTTGAGGCACACATATAGTGTGTGACAAACAGCATTTCAACACTTTGTAAAAAATGACAGTCATTAAAAGAAACGGTTCCTGAAATTTCAAATACGGATATTAATAATTAAACAACTTTCCAAACATACACATCTCATTGCCGTCATTTTTTGACGGACAAGTCGCTAGTTATATATATATATATATATATATATATATATATATATATGTCATGTATGAATATTTCCAGGGGACACCTTCTGGGGCATTTGGGCATTATTGGGTGCACAATGTCCATAAGTAAAATAATAGGTGCTCAGCAAACACTAAACTGGAAATGGGAGCAGGAACCCTTTAAGACGAAGGAGCGTAGATGTACATGAATATCTCAAGACGTCATGTAAAGCGGTGCACATGCTCATGTATGACTTGGCATTACAAAGCCTGGGCAGCATGGTTTGTTTTTGCTGTAAATATAATTATATCTAGAAGATGTTGTGAAAAATGGCGCCACTGCGACTTCATCACACATGCGCAGTTGAGTGATTTCCCTATATTTAGTGATAGGAGCCGGTGAGGAAGGACTGCGCAGAAGGCATCTTGTAGGCGTTACGCACAAGCTGACTATTATGGTGGATGCCTTGCTCTCTGTACGACGACTGCACAATCCTGCTAAAGTAACACACTGGTGCGTGACGGAAGCGTATCACGGACAATCCCTTTAGGTCTTTACCTCCGTGTTATAGCCTCACAGCAGCACTAAAACGTTGCTTTAAATCAGCGCTCTTCTGTACATTTAAGGTGAAATGTAATTCTCATAACCCAATACAGACAGCAGAACACGCCCAGACGATGTTATATTCGGACAGTTTATCTAAATTTATCTTTTCTATATCTCAGTGTGGAAACACAAGAAAGTAAAATAAATCTACAAAAATAACCAGTCTGAGCCCTGGGTGTGTGTGTGTGTGCGCGCGTGTCCCTTCAGTGTGACCAAATCCAAGACACAAGGTACGACGTGGCGTTTGTGGAGTCACAGATCACTGGTCACCGAGAGACCTGCCCAACACACAGACTGCAAGACTGATAATGACAAACATCCTGCTCGGGTCACGGCGCGGGGTATGTTTGGGGGCTCACATGATCTATAGACAGAGAGACCGGAGGAAATAGATAAGATTAAAAAAAAATGTAAAAGGTGGGGTTCAGTTGTGTCCGACTCTCTGACCTCATAGACAACACACCATGCTGGTGCACTTTCATGGAGATACTGGAGTGGGTCACCAGCTGCTTATCCAGTGTGCCACAGCATACAGCTCCTGGTATTCCCAGGTGGTCTCCCATCCAAGTACTGACCAGGGTAACCTCTTGGATGCTGTGGTGAGAGCCTGCATCCTTACCACTGGTCCACCAGGGAACCCTAGATAATAGACAGTAAAAAACACACCCACATTTAACATTAAAGTTTAGTACACTCAGAGGGACATTATGTGACATGACCTCAAGTGGAGGGCCCCAGTGCATTGCACCACTTGTGGCCCAACAATGGTTTAAACTGAATCAGGACAAGCACAGGCCAGTGTAAAAAAATAAACTAGTTTTTATTTTGACAAACAAACCTTACGTCTTTTCTGTTAATTTAAATATCTAACTTATCAGTGCACCTTAACTTAACAGTCCATTGCAATCAACGCATGACAAAAGATCTCCAGCGCAGCAGTCTCAGACGTCCTGGGGGGGTGGGGGTCAGATGACCTGGGGGTCAGACAGCAGGCTCTTGTCCCATGTGGCCAGAAACTTGTCTAACTTTTCAGTTTGAGCAAATGCTATGAAGTACGTGATCTGACTGGGACGGATCCGGCCAGCTCGCATCTTCCTGATGACGTACCCCAGGAGCCCTCTCGCTGCAATCACCTGATCTTGGTTCAAATGGGACGTTCTGATCTTGTCCTTTATCTTCTCCTGGATGACTCCAAACTTTTGGCCCATCTGGGCATCCAATAGCTTTTTGGCCAATTCTCCAACCTCATCAACTGCATCCAGGAGATCATCTGTGTCAGAGACAGAATCTGGGGGAGATAGGGTTAATATTAATCATGTGATGTCAGCACAGTGGTGGAGCTAACAAATGGAGGGACCCAGTGCAACAAATAAAACATTGGGGCTGGAGTCAACTCATTGATTGTGAAGAGTAACCACTACTTCTGTAGCTTAGACCTGACCCAGGACTCCCATGTGCCTGCCAGGGTTCTCCTTCCGGGGGCCTTCCTGCAGCTTGTTCTCAACATGGCAGAGAATTACCAATGAGGACACACGTGACATCATTTGGGATTCCCTACCCAGGTGAGAAGATATGCCGGCAGAGGAGCAACAGGACGCCACCAAGAGGGGGGCACGCACACACGCACAGGCAGAGGAGCAACACAATGCCGCCAAGGGGGCATGTGCACACACACGCCGGCAGAGGAGCAACACAATGCCGCCAAGGGGGCGTGCACACACACACAGGCAAAGGAGCAACAGAACGCCAACAAGAGGGGGGGTCCATACATGCCAGAGGAGCAACACGACGCCGCCAAGGGGGCGTGCGCACACACACGCCGGCAGAGAAGCAACACGACGCCGCCAAGAAGGTGGCGTGCGCACACACGCCGGCAGAGGAGCAACACCACGCCTCCAAGAAGGTGGCGTGCGCACACACACGCCGGCAGAGAAGCAACATGACGCGCCAAGAAGGGAGCTTGCGCGCACACACGCCGGCAGAGGAGCAACAGGACACCACCAAGAGGGGGGTCCATACACGCCAGAGGAGCAACACGACGCCGACAAGGGGCCGTGCGCGCACACACACACAGGCAGAGGAGCAACACGACGCCACCAAGAAGGGAGCACACACGCACGCCGGGAGAGGAGCAACACGACGCCACCAAGAAGGGGGCACACACGCACGCCGGCAGAGGAGCAACACGACGCCACCAAAAAGGGGGCACACACACGCACGCCGGCAGAGGAGCAACACGACGCCGCCAAGAAGGGGGCACGCGCAAACACACACAGAGGAGCAACAGGACGCCGCCAAGAAGGGGGCGCACACACACAGGCAGAGGAGCAATAGGAAGCCATCAAGCGTGGGGGGGGTGGTACACACAGGCAGAGGAGCAATAGGAAGCCATCGGGGGTTGGGGGGGTACACACAGGCAGAGGAGCAATAGGAAGCCATCGGGGGGGGGGGTGTACACACAGGCAGAGGAGCAATAGGAAGCCATCGGGGGGGGGGGGGGTGTACACACAGGCAGAGGAGCAATAGGAAGCCATCGGGGGGGGTGTACATACAGGCAGAAGAGCAATAGGAAGCCATGGGGGGGGGTACGCACAGGCAGAGGAGCAAAAATAAGCCATCGGGGGGGGGTGTACACACAGGCAGAGGAGCAATAGGAAGCCATCGGGGGGGGGGGGTACACACAGGCAGAGGAGCAATAGGAAGCCATGGGGGGGGGGGTACGCACAGGCAGAGGAGCAATAGGAAGCCATCGGGGGGGGGGGGTGTACACACAGGCAGAGGAGCAATAGGAAGCCATCGGGGGGGGGGGGTGTACACACAGGAAGAGGAGCAATAGGAAGCCATCGGGGGGGGGGGGGGTACACACAGGCAGAGGAGCAATAGGAAGCCATCGGGGGGGGTACACACAGGCAGAGGAGCAATAGGAAGCCATCGGGGGGGGGGGGGTACACACAGGCAGAGGAGTAATAGGAAGCCATCGAGGGGTACACACAGGCAGAGGCGCAATAGGAAGCCATCAAGCGTGGGGGGGTTGGTACACACAGGCAGAGGAGCAATAGGAAGCCATCGGGGGGGGGTACACACAGGCAGAGGAGCAATAGGAAGCCATCAGGGGGGGGTACACACAGGCAGAGGAGCAATAGGAAGCCATCGGGGGGGGTGTACACACAGGCAGAGGAGCAATAGGAAGCCATCGGGGGGGGGGGGGGTGTACACACAGGAAGAGGAGCAATAGGAAGCCATCGGGGGGGGGGGTGTACACACAGGCAGAGGAGCAATAGGAAGCCATCGGGGGGGGGGTGTACACACAGGCAGAGGAGCAATAGGAAGCCATCGGGGGGGGGGGGGTGTACACACAGGCAGAGGAGCAATAGGAAGCCATCGGGGGTTGGGGGGGTACACACAGGCAGAGGAGCAATAGGAAGCCATTGGGGGGGGGGGGGTGTACACACAGGCAGAGGAGCAATAGGAAGCCACCGGGGGGGGGTGTACACACAGGCAGAGGAGCAATAGGAAGCCATACACACAGGCAGAGGAACAATAGGAAGCCATCGGGGGGGGAGGGATACACACAGGCAGAGGAGCAATAGGAAGCCATCGGGGGGGGGGGGGGGTACACACAGGCAGAGGAGTAATAGGAAGCCATCGAGGGGTACACACAGGCAGAGGCGCAATAGGAAGCCATCAAGCGTGGGGGGGTTGGTACACACAGGCAGAGGAGCAATAGGAAGCCATCGGGGGGGGTACACACAGGCAGAGGAGCAATAGGAAGCCATCAGGGGGGGGTACACACAGGCAGAGGAGCAATAGGAAGCCATCGGGGGGGGGGGTGTACACACAGGCAGAGGAGCAATAGGAAGCCATCGGGGGGGGTGTACACACAGGAAGAGGAGCAATAGGAAGCCATCGGGGGGGGGGGGGAGTGTACACACAGGCAGAGGAGCAATAGGAAGCCATCGGGGGGGGGGGTGTACACACACGCAGAGGAGCAATAGGAAGCCATCGGGGGGGGGGTGTACACACAGGCAGAGGAGCAATAGGAAGCCATCGGGGGTTGGGGGGGTACACACAGGCAGAGGAGCAATAGGAAGCCATCGGGGGGGGGGGGGGGTGTACACACAGGCAGAGGAGCAATAGGAAGCCACCGGGGGGGGGGGGTGTACACACAGGCAGAGGAGCAATAGGAAGCCATACACACAGGCAGAGGAACAATAGGAAGCCATCGGGGGGGGAGGGATACACACAGGCAGAGGAGCAATAGGAAGCCATCAGGGGGGGGGTACGCACAGGCAGAGGAGCAAGAGGAAGCCATCGGGGGGGGGGGGTACGCACAGGCAGAGGAGCAAAAGGAAGCCATCGGGGGGGGGGGGGTACGCACAGGCAGAGGAGCAAAAGGAAGCCATCGGGGGGGGGGGTGTACGCACAGGCAGAGGAGCAATAGGAAGCCATACACACAGGCAGAGGAGCAATAGGAAGCCATACACACAGGCAGAGGAGCAATAGGAAGCCATACACACAGGCAGAGGAGCAATAGGAAGCCATCAGGGGGGGGCGTACACACAGGCAGAGGAGCAATAGGAAGCCATCAGGGGGGGGGTACACACAGGCAGAGGAGCAATAGGAAGCCATCAGGGGGGGGGTACACACAGGCAGAGGAGCAATAGGAAGCCATCAGGGGGGGGGGTACACACAGGCAGAGGAGCAATAGGAAGCCATCGGGGGGGGTACACACAGGCAGAGGAGCAATAGGAAGCCATCGGGGGGGGGGTGTACACACAGGCAGAGGAGCAATAGGAAGCCATCGGGGGGGGGTACACACAGGCAGAGGAGCAATAGGAAGCCATCAGGGGGGGGGGGGTACACACAAGCAGAGGAGCAATAGGAAGCCATCGGGGGGGGGGGGGGGGGTGTACACACAGGCAGAGGAGCAATAGGAAGCCATCGGGGGGGGGTGTACACACAGGCAGAGGAGCAATAGGAAGCCATCGGGGGTTGGGGGGGTACACACAGGCAGAGGAGCAATAGGAAGCCATCGGGGGGGGGGGGGTACACACAGGCAGAGGAGCAATAGGAAGCCATCGGGGGAGGGGGGTACACACAGGCAGAGGAGCAATAGGAAGCCATCGGGGGGGGGGTACACACAGGCAGAGGAGCAATAGGAAGCCATCGGGGGGGGGGGTACACACAGGCAGAGGAGCAATAGGAAGCCATCAGGGGGGGGGGGGGTACACACAAGCAGAGGAGCAATAGGAAGCCATCGGGGGGGGGGGGGTGTACACACAGGCAGAGGAGCAATAGGAAGCCATCGGGGGGGGGGGTACACACAGGCAGAGGAGCAATAGGAAGCCATCGGGGGGGGGGGGTACACACAGGCAGAGGAGCAATAGGAAGCCATCGGGGGAGGGGGGTACACACAGGCAGAGGAGCAATAGGAAGCCATCGGGGGGGGGTACACACAGGCAGAGGAGCAATAGGAAGCCATCGGGGGGGGGGGGGTACACACAGGCAGAGGAGCAATAGGAAGCCATCGGGGGGGGGTACACACAGGCAGAGGAGCAATAGGAAGCCATCGGGGGGGGGGTACACACAGGCAGAGGAGCAATAGGAAGCCATCGGGGGGGGGGGTACACACAGGCAGAGGAGTAATAGGAAGCCATCGGGGGGGGGGGTACACACAGGCAGAGGAGTAATAGGAAGCCATCGGGGGAGGGGGTACACAGAGGCAGAGGAGTAATAGGAAGCCATCGGGGGAGGGGGTACACACAGGCAGAGGCATAATAGGACACCATCAAGAGGGGGGGGGCAGAAACACAAAGCCCAGGGGCTTAATCTATGCAAGTCATGTGATATTAAGTGTAGTTCTTGAACAGCATACATACGGTGCTGGGCTATACATACATGATGCTGGGCTATACATACATACGTCGCGGGGCTATACATACATGATGCTGGGCTATACATACATACGTCGCGGGGCTATACATACATACGGTGCTGGGCTAGTTTATGCTACATTATACTGACACCGTACACATAACAGGATACCAGTAGATTTTATTCCAGCGAGTGATATTAAGCCGGGTACAGTCAGCCCTCGGCACAGCAGTGATACCTGGGCTCAGCTACTGGAGCTGTAATGGGGGCTTCCAACACTCATGGGAGCAACATCTTAAAGGAAACAGCAGCTTGTGTCTAGAGCAGGCATGGCCAAGTTCAGTCCTGCTGGGCCACGCACAGGCCTGGAATTGAGGATTTCCTTTCTGTGCATAGGTGAGTCAATCAGCATGACTGAAGAAGTTATTGACTCACCTGTGCACAGCAGGGTTATCAAATCCAGGCCTGTTGCGGCTCAGCAGGACTGGACACACCTGGTCTATACAATGAGAAGGGGGGGGGGGAGGGGGACACACAGGCAGAGGAGTAATAGGAAGCCATCATTAATGGAGAGTGAAATCCATCATTACTCACCGTCCACTCCAGGACAAGCCAGGACCAAGCTGGCCAGACCCAGGACAATCCCCAGACCTCTCCACATTGTGCTACTGAAAGTCCTGGGCAGGGTCTGGTGGTATTTAAAGGATTAATCAGTTGATAATTATATAACGAGCTTTCCAACTCATATTGATTGGGATTGTTGGCCTCTCAATCTACGAGGCGTCCTAAAGCTTCCCCACAATATATGTGACACTCGTTACTAGTGTCCTGCCTCATATACATCACAGATACAGCTCGGCACAGTTTAGTAAATATGGGCACAGTGAGGTTTCTGTTTGGACGCCTGGCACACAGACTATACAAGATGTGATGAAAGAAATAAGCTCTGTTTTTACTGCCTAAAATAAAACAAATAGTCCCTGTATGGGTCTGTCCACTGCAGCGTATGCAGACACAGACTCTGTAAGGCGGGATGTGCAGTGTAGTGTCCTAGCCTATCAGCAGCATGTTACAGAGCGATGGTCACTGATTGGTTAGTATGATACAGTGCACATCCAGCCCTACATGCAGCTTGTGCCTGCATACACTGCAGTGGGCAGACCTATACAGAGACTATTTGTTTGATTGTATGTTGTAAATAAACTTACTAGGATTGACTTCTATATGTTGTTTCCACTTACCATTCACTTGTGTATATGTATATAAATATATATATATATATATATTATATGGTTACATTATTCGGCAGATTTATAAAGCAATGTCAGAGCCAGTGAAGGGAGGGCCTGATGCAGAATAATTTGTGGCCCCCTTGTATCTTCTATATCTGTCCCTTGGGGTAAATATATGTAGATGATCATATTCTTGTAGTAAAGTAATTATCTGTCATCCTCATGTAATAAATAACAATTCCTCATACATTGCCAGTAGCAGAGGGGAAAAGAGACACAGGAGAGGGGGAAGAGACTCAGGGGAGAGGGGGGAAGAGACACAGGGGAGAGAGGGGGAAGAGACACAGGGGAGGGGGAAAGAGACACAGGGGAGAGTGGGGGGAAAGAGACACAGGGGAAAGGGGGGAAGAGACACAGGGGAGAGAGGGGGAAGAGACACAGGGGAGGGGGAAAGAGACACAGGGGAGGGAGGGGGAAGAGACACAGGGAAGAGAGAGGGGAAGAGACACAGGGGAGGTGGGGAAGAGACACAGGGGTGACGGCTGAAAGAGACACAGGGGAGATGGGGGAAAAGAGACACAGGGGTGAGAGAGTTTGTCTTTAACGCTGTTAAAGTTAGTGGCTTGTCCATGCGCACAGCACATGCCGCGGCCTGCAATGAGTGACAAAGTCGCGAGGCCTGCAAGTTAGGGGGGGTGGGAGAGCTGCGCATTGTGTGGCAAACCACATTGCCATTGCAGTGTATGCAGACACAGACTCAGCTATACTTGCTGTACAGTGGCTCATACTCTCTGCAACATGCTGCTGAGACGTGGTCCCTGATAGGCTAGGACACTACAATGCACATCCAGCCCTACAGAGTCTGCATATGCTGTGGTGGGCAGACCCATACAGGGAATATTTGTGTGATTTTAGGCAGTAAATAGAGAGCTTATAAGCACATGTCAATAAAATAAAGTACATGCCAGTAAACAGATACCCAGGCATATTATACACCTAGTAACACCCGGAGCCGTGCGTGTCCCTGAGATGTCTCGCTGTATAATCTGGTCCAACAAGTTCTCACAAACAGAAGCTTCTTGTCCTGGAAAACAAGGTTTGTGTTAAATAAACATTTCCCTCACTTTGTGCAATGCGCAATGTCCGGCTCCTGAGGGTCTGACAGACACACACACAGACACACACACAGACACACAGACACACACACAGACAGACAGAAACACACACACGCACACAGACACACACACACACAGACACACAGACACACAGACACACACACAGACAGACAGAAACACACACACGCAGACAGAAACACACACACAGACACACAGACACAGACACAGACAGACAGAAACACACACACAGACACACAGACACAGACACACACAGACACAGACAGACAGAAACACACACACAGACACACACACACAGACACACACAGACACACACACAGACACACACACACAGAAAGAAACACACACACAGACACACACAGACAAACACACACACAGACAGAAACACACACAGACAGAAACACACACACAGACACACACAGACAGACACACACACAGACACACACAGACAGAAACAGACACAGATACACACACACAGACAGACAGACAGAAACACACACACACAGACAGAAACACACACACAGACACACACACACACAGACACACACACACAGACACACACAGACACACACACAGACACACACACACAGAAAGAAAGACACACACAGACACACACAGACAAACACACACACAGACAGAAACACACACAGACAGAAACACACACACAGACACACACAGACAGACACACACACAGAAACAGACACAGACACACAGACACACACACAGACAGAAACACAGACACACACACACAGACAGAAACACACAGACACACACACAGACAGAAACACACAGACAAACACATACAGACACACAGACACACATACACACACAGACAGACACACACACACAGACAGACATACACACAGACAGACACACACAGAGACACACACAGACACACACACACATAGACACATACACACACAAAAACACAAAGACACACAGACACACACACACCCACACACAACACAGAGACACACAGAGAGACACAGACAGACACGCACACACACAGACACACACAGAGAAACACAGAGACACACAGACAGACACATAGAAATACACACAGACACACACACACAGACAGACACACACACAGAGAAACACAGAGACACACAGACAGACACATAGAAACACACACAAACACACACAGACAGACACACACAGACACACAGAGACACACACACAGAGACACACACACACACAGACAAACACACACAGACAAGCACACACAGAAACACAGACAGACACACGACACACAGAGACACACACACACAGAGAAACACAGAGACACACACAGACACACACACAAAGACAGACACACACAGAAACACACTCAGACACACACATACAGACACACACAGACACACACACACAGACAGACACACACAGAAACACACTCAGACACACACATATACACACAAACACAGAGACACACAGACAGACACATAGACATTCACACACAGACAGACACACACACTGACACACTCACAGATATACTGACACAAACACACACATAGATACACACACACAGAAACACAAAGACACACAGACACACAAACACAGAGACACACAGACAGACACACACACACACACAGACAGACACAGACAGACACACACAGACAGACAGACACACACAGAAACACACACAAATACACACAGACACACACACAGACAGACACACACACACACACAGACAGACACACAGACAGAAACAGACACTCACACAGAGAAACACAGAGACACACACACACACACACTGACACACTCACAGAGACACACACACAGACACACACACATAGACACACACACACACACAGAGAAACAAAAAACACACAGACACACACACAACACAGAGACACACACAGAAACACAAAGACGCACAGACAGACACACACACACACAGACACACAGACACGGACACACAGAGACACACACACAACACAGAGACACACACAGAAACACAAAGACGCACAGACAGACACACACACACACAGACACGCACACACACAGACACACACACACAGAGAAACACAGACACACAGACATACAGACACACACATACAGACACACACACAGACAGACAGACACGCATACACACACACAGAGAAACACAGACACACACACACTGACACACTCACAGAGACACACACACAGACACACACACAAAGACACACAGACAGACACACAAACACAGAGACACACACACACACATGCACACACACAGAAACACACACACAGAGACACACAGACATACACACACACACATACAGACACACAGACAGACACAGACACACCCACACACTGACACACTCACAGAGACACACACATAGAAACATAAAGACACACAGACAGACACACAAACACAGAGACACACAGACACACAGACAGACAGACACACACACACACAGAAACACACACAGACACACACAGACAGACACACAAACACAGAGACACACAGACACACAAACACAGAGACACACAGACACACAGACAGACACACACACACACACACACAGAAACACACACAGACACACACAGAGAGACACACACAGACACACACACACACAGAAACACACACAGACACACACAGACAGACACACACAGACACACACACAGACAGACACACAGACAGACACAGACACACCCACACACTGACACACTCACAGAGACACACACATAGACACACACAGAAACACAAAGACACCTTGATAGACACACACACAGACACACACACACACAGACACGTAGACACAGACACACACACAGAGACACACACAGACAGACACAGAGATACACACATAGACACACACAGAAAAACAAAGACACTCAGATAGACACACACACAGACATGCACACACACAGACACACACACAGACATGCACACACACAGACACACGCACAGAGACACACAGAGACACACATAGACACACAGACAGACATATAGAAACACACACACACAAACATATACACACACAGAGACACACATACACACAGACACATACACACAGACACACACACACAATAGTATATACCCCATCTGGATCACTACCTTGTGATGGTGCTTGTGTACCTTAATGAAGCTGTGAGCTATACCATGTAGAGTCACCCAAGATAGGCAGTTCATTGCAGAGAGGTCGGACAAATCACATTCCACTGGAGAAGGAACTGGTAACCCACTCCAGTGTCTTTGCCATGGAGACAGAGAGACAGGAGAGAGGGAGAGAGAGGGAGAGAGAGAGAGAGAGACATAGCACCGGGAGAGACTGTGCCAGGAGAGTGAGAGAAAGCGAGACGGAGAGGGAAGGATGAGAGAGAGGGAGAGAGAGAGACAGGATAGAGAGAGAGGTTGCACAGAGAGAGAAAGACAGGAGAGAGGGAGAGAGACAGAAGGAAAATAAGAAGAAAGGCAGGAGGGAGAGAGACAGAACAGAGAGAGAGAGACACACATAGGAGAGAGAGAGATATCATACAGAGAGCGCACAGAGAGAGACAGCACAGACAATTCAGGATAACATTTTATAATAGCGTCATTGATAACAGACAAGTTGCTAGTATGATAATAATTAAAGCGGCCTAGTCCATATATGTTCTTTTTTAATGATATAAAAATATGAATTCATTAAGGTGTAATACTGCAAACCTGGAACTCCCGGCACCACTGATTTGGTGCCATCTCCTGGGGGCTTGTCATTATATTCAGGTATATTATATTATATTCATACTTGTGGCGTCTTTGTTCCAGATATAATTGTTATCCGGATACCTGGACACTCCCTGACACTTGAGAAGTCTCATTACTCTTCAGTATCTCCTATGTAACTGAACCCGCTCTAATGTCCCCGCTGATATAAAGGACATTATCACCTAGCAGTGAGGCCGCTGTGTGGGACAATCCTCCCGGAGGCTGAATACATGATTCACGCTCATCACATATCATGAAGTCAGTGGTTTTGTGTCGATAACTTTATTCATTCCCTGGGGATAGGTGATGGGGGATATAAATGCAGGTGCCAGAGAGCTGGGTCTCATTCCAAGCTTGTGTTTGCTGCTGTTGCCCAAATGGGGCGACTTGTCATGCTCACCCTGATGGTAATGTGGGGGGTCATTGCCGTGAGCCTCTCGCAGGAACTGGGTAAGTCCTTAATAGATCGGAATGTGTTGGCGCCATATAAATAAGAGATATTGATAATAACAGAAAGAATGGGCAGACTGCTTTGGCCTTTTTGATTTTTTTTCTGCCATCATATCTATATTTCTACGTTACTATGTCACTGCCATGACTGCTTTTCCATTAAAGGGACATGGAAGGTTCCTGGGTGTTACTAGGTATATAATATCCCTGTGTGTCTATTTACTGACATGTACTTTATATTATTAAGAAGCAAAACAGTCCCTGTATGGGTCTGCCCATTGCAGTATATGCACACATAGACTCTGTGGGGCTGGATGTGCAGTGTAGTGTCCTAGCCTATCAGTATCCATGTCTCAGAAGCATGTTAGAGAATGTTGCTGAGAGATGGTCAGTGATTGGATAGTATGAGACACTGCACACACAATCCAATAGAGTCCATGTCTTTGTGAGATGCAGAGGGCAGACCCATACAGGAACTATTTGTTTGATTTTAGGCAGTCAAAACAGAGATAATAATCCTGTTTTAATAAAATAAAGTACATAAAAGTGAATAGATACACAGGAATATTACATACATAGTAACATCCAGGGACCTTCCATATCCCTTCAATGGAAAAGCAGATAAAAAAGATACAATGGCAGATAAAAAACAAAAAGGCCAATGTAGTCTGACTATTCTATCTATTATTATTTCTCAATTATCAGTGCCAACACATACAGTATAACCTGGGTATGAAAATACATAATTTTACAAACTGAAACAAAATGAGTTAATGACCCTGCGTTTTGAGCTAACAATCATACACGTGACACTTTTGTACAAAGTGCTTAGCAAGACTGAGACCTATCAAGCTAAGACTAAACGAGGAATCAAACAAAAGGTGAAGGAATTAAAAGGAAGAAACAAGGGTTTGGCAATTAAATAAAAACATAGTGAGTAGAGGAGGAGGTGTGGGAGGTTCTAGGACAGAAAGCAAAAGAAACTAAGGTGAACGGGACATGGAAATTGTCAGTTGGTGAGTGCTTCTGCATAGCTGGATGGTATGGGCCCCAGTGGATGAGCCCCTAAAGTAGGGCTTAATTTATCCTTAGGATAGCCTTATGCTTATCCCAGGCATGCCTAGGTTACTTAACTACATTTGATACTACCACTTATCTACTACTATTTCAATAAGATAGTAATGCTGCCCATCACCACTAAATCTTCCACCATCAAGTCATGACCTCTTGTGTTTATGTTCTTCTTTTCTCTGTAAGTCCTTCATTCATATATCTATTGCTCCTCTCTCTTCTGTCCAGTAGATTGTTAGCATCGCCGGATTACCCATTAGGCCAACTAGGCAGCTGCCCAGGGGCGCATCCCTGTGAGTGGCGCCACTTCTATAAAAATGGTTCCTGGCTTAAAAAAATGAAATGTTGCAGTTCATAGACTGGCTACTAGGAGGTAACCACAGAGAAGAAAAAAGTTACAATAGGAAAGTGAACTTACATGTACAGAAAAGTCAATACCTTGTGTGCTCACTTTCAGGGGATCCTCCACTTCACTGCCTAGGGGCTCCAAAAAGATAGATACAGCCCTGATTGTTAGTATTGATTTCCAATGTAACATTCATTCATTCAGGTTTTGTTCTCTTTCTGCCAAATAAATCTGGAAGATCCAAAAGAATAATAATATAAAATATGTTAAATTCATGTGTTAGTTTGTACAGTCTGTTCAATAACATCATTCAAGTAAGACAGAAACTCCACAGAATAACATAGGATTTGGTAAAGTGCTCTGTCTTTGTAGATAAAACTGTTACCTTAGTGAATAAAGCTCAGTAATTTGTATTATTATTAATAAAATATATTGCAGTTCAATTAAAATAATCCAAAAACAAAAAGTAGGCGACCGATAAGAAAGTGTAAAACTACACACCATGCCAAGACCCTTATCTGTGCGTCCCGAGACAGTGCCGGCCAAACCAGTCCCAATTTCATTTTATCTAGGGTAGTTCTTATTATTTCACAGATACATTGTGTAATAATGTGCCAGTTACATTAAGACTCCATCTTCTTCCTGATACACTGCAGAGGCCAAGAAGCCCGGCGAGTGTCCAGAGGACCCGGCAGCAAGTCTAGGAGATCCCACATTGCCGCCATGTCCTGCACCGTGTGTGGACAACGAGAACTGCTCGGCACCCACCTGCACCGCTGATACACAATGTCTCGGCAGCTTCAAGTGCTGTGAGGCCAGGTGTGGAATGGAGTGTCGGCCACCGAGCTTCCGTGAGTCCAACACGTTATACTATTTATTACAGCGTGAGCACACACACGTTAGGAACATGCTCAAAGACAGGGCCCTCCTTGATTTGCTATATGTTAATTTGTTTTATCTTTGTCTGAACTTAATTTATGTACAGCGCTACGGAATATGTCGGCGCGAACTATAATAATAATAATAATTAGGAACATGCTCACACACACAATCCAGTGTAGGGGTTTCATGTCTTTATTTATATAGTAGAGTAAATAAATAGTACATTTATGTTCAACAACTAAAAAACATATTTCCTGCTCAGAATTCTGAGAAATGCAGTTATTGCATTGCATTCTGGGTAGGGGCATGCAAATGAGTCTATAATACATTTGAGTTATTTAATCTAATATCAGTTTATAAATGGTTCCTTTTAGCATATTCGTGCTGATATCATGTGCCGTAGCAATGCATTGATGATAAACGCTGATAAGACACTGATATTGTATGTCCACACAATAATAAATATCTCTTATATACTGCTGTAAAAGTGCCATTCAGTGAAAAGTATTTAGAGATATACTATAACTGCATTCAACAGGACCCACAGTATTAAAACCTAAATCCTGGCCTATCTGATGAATAGTGTATTATGTACACTGAGCCACGTAACCTTTGGTGGCTTTGTTACAAATATAAATGTAAACCCGATACCTGGACACTCCCTGACACCACGAGGAATCTTATTATTCTTCAGAGTCTCCAGTGTAACTAAGCCCGCTCTGGTGTCTCTGATGATATAAAGGACATTATCACCTAACACAGGTCCGCCGCCTGGGACAATCCTCCTGAAACCTGTTTGCTCCTCAGATCGTTACTGGCGGCTTTGTGTTGAGAGCCTTATTTATTCCCTGGGGATATAAATGTAGGTGCAGAGCTTATTTGCTGCTATTGTCCAAATGGGTCAACACACAATTATGCTGATAATGTGTGTGTGTGTGTGTGGGGGGGGGGGGGCATAGACCTACATTATAATTATCTATGCTATTACACTGTATCATGTTAAATATCACCACTGGTTAGTCTATAATATTACAGTGTCACAAGCCATTACTTAGTGTCAGTGCCTATAATATTACAGTGTCACAGGCCGCTACTTAGTGTCAGTGCCTATAATACAACAGTGTCACAGGCCGTTACTTAGTGTCAGTGCCTATAATACAACAGTGTCACAAGCCGTTACTTAGTGTCAGTGCCTATAATATTACAGTGTCACAGGCCGCTACTTAGTGTCAGTGCCTATAATATTACAGCGTCCTAGGCTGTTACATAGTGTCAGTGCCTATAATATTACAGTGTCACAGGCCGTTACATAGTGTCAGTGCCTATAATATTACAGTGTCACAAGGGGTTACTTAGTGTCAGTGCCTATAATATTACAGTGTCACAAGCGGTTACTTTTAGTTTCAGTGCCTATAATATTACAGTGTCACAAGCCGTTACTTAGTGTCAGTGCCGATAATATTACAGTGTCACAGGCCTTTACTTAGTGTCAGTGCCTATAATATTACAGCGTGCTAGGCCGTTACATAGTGTCAGTGCCTATAATATTACAGTGTCACAGGCCGTTACTTAGTGTCAGTGCCTATAATATTACAGTGTCACAAGCCGTTACCGAGTGTCAGTGCCTATAATATTACAGTGTCACAAGTATTACTTCGTGTCAGTGCCTATAATATTAGTGTCACAAGCGGTTACTTAGTGTCAGTGCCTATAATTTTACAGTGTCACAGGTCGTTACTTAGTGTCAGTGCCTATAATATTACAGTGTCCTAGGCTGTTACATAGTGTCAGTGCCTATAATATTACAGTGTCACAGGCCGTTACATAGTGTCAGTGCCTATAATATTACAGTGTCACAGGCCGTTACTTAGTGTCAGTGCCTATAATATTACAGTGTCACAAGCCGTTACTTAGTGTCAGTGCCTATAATATTACACTGTCCCAAGCCGTTACTTAGTGTCAGTGCCTATAATATTACAGTGTCACAAGTATTACTTAGTGTCAGTGCCTATAATATTACAGTGTCACAAGCCGTTACTTAGTGTCAGTGCCAGTCATCATGTACTTTCCACCATGTGGTTTTTCATCTTATTTTTTCTATTCAGGAAGCCCCTGTCGGGGGAATCTTGACTGTCCGTGGACCTTGAAGTGCTGCGGTGGTGTATGTGACAGTGACTGCGTGTATCAGCCGAAAATCACAACCCCTCTCACCAAAGGATTGCCTACCCTTGTATGTATCAATCTATTTCAACAAAACTTATTATTTTTTAAAATAAACCTTAATAAAGAGATGTTTTATTATAACAATCACAACCACTGGGGCAGTGCCGCTGATGTCAATGATATTTGGTCTGTTCATGGGGTCCTTTGTAATGCTTTCCTATTATTTCTAACGCTGCCATGGTCTGATATAGGAGATAATGTACTTATCATCACAATGTTATCATTAGATGGAACAAAATATTGCACATAATTAGTTTGTGTGTTTTTAAAGCAGTTTATGTATATTTGTCTCAAAACAGCTTCCATAATTTCTAGGTCTTAGGTATACGCACATTTTCAGTGAATTGTGAAAAAGTTGATCTTTTATGAGAACATTCACATTAAAATGAGCTCGTTTTCCCACAGTCTTTGTGCTGGAGCTCCACCCCTCATTTTCAGATGGTTTTACTACTACTACTCTGCAACTGCCGCTTTACTGCACAGCTTTATTGGAACAAGTGGGCAGCACTCCCTGCTACAGTCTGTAAAACATAGAAGGAGCCCTAGCCTATCAGGAAAAGCAGCAATTTTATATATGTTTTCTCACAAAAGATCATCATTCAGTGAGTTGAAAAACTATGTATAATGAGAATTACTCAAAGCTGGAACATTACAGTGCAACTTCATATATTAAAATGAAATATAAAGTCAGTAAAGATGCATTAATATATCCCAGACACAGAATGGCGTGATGTAGTATCCACGAGAATAAGGAATACGTTGGATATCTGTCAGTCTTCTCTTTATGTCACTGTTTGGTTGAATTATTGTGGGTTGTGATGATTTAATTTTCTTTTTCGTTTTTTTCAGAAACAGAAAACAAACTAACCTTATGAAACAACACTCAGCTTTAAAAGAAGAAATCCAACTAATGTAGACAAGATTCAAGTAATAAATAGCACAAGGTCATTACAAGGACGTCCTGTACAATGTATTATTTCCAAATGAAATGGGGGTGATGTGTTGTCTTAGATTTGGAGATTCCAAGGACCCCCCCCCCACTCCTCGGCTTCCTTCTCACTTGAGTTCTCCTCCAGATTCGTCACAACTGTAATTGTTTGAAATGTCATTGCCCTAATAAAGGAGATGGTGTTTCAGGTGTGAAGCTTTTTTTGTAGTCATTGTGTGATTTATGAAGATCAATACAATTTGTCTAATTTAATTTATGTTTTCCTTGATCTTCTCGGTGTTGATGGGTGACTAAGGGGGTATCACCTCATATTTATACTCCAGTGTGATGGGAAGTCATGGGTGACCAGTTAAGACTTCCTAAAGACTCAGATGTGCTTAAAATGGTAACATATGAGCCAGAATATTTATCAATTAAATGTTGTTCATATGCATTTCTTTTTGTTGCTTTTGGTATTGTTTAGTGGTTCAGTAGTGTCCGACTCTCCGTGACCCTATGGACTGTAGCATGCCAGGCACATCCATCATTATGTCTCTGGTTGTGCTTATCCAAAAGTTTATCTTGACAAAGATACTGGAGTGGGTGCCAGTTCCTTCTCCATGATTTTGTCTGACCTCTCATCAATGACCTTCCCATCTTGGGTGACCCTACATGGAATAGCTCACAGCCTCATTGAAGTATACAAGCCCCTTCACCACAATAAGGTAATGATCCAGAATGGGTAGGGGTTTCTAGGGGTGCCAACAATAGTGATTGGCAATTTTTTTTATTTTTTTTATAGGAATTCTCATTGTCTTTGTATAGTTTTGACCTTATTGAAAGTTGAGATTTCCCAGTGTAGGATCAAACGGATAAACAACATAGACATTTGTTTCATAGCATGCTTTTATCATTAGCAAGAGTACGAATAATTGTAGAGGGTACTTTAGGGATAAATATTTTGAATGGAGCAGAAGATCACATAGGGCCTCATTCTATTATCGGCCGTAAATCGGCCGTAAGGCTGCGATTCCTTGCGTGGGTTCTGTTAACTCGCGATTCTATTATACGGCCCCGCAAGGATCTCCTTTTACGGCCGGCCGCATATCTTGGAACCGGCCGTAAGCTCAGAAATCTAAAAACGCAAAAATAAATTCAAGCCTGCACTGTACAGCTCTGTAAATGCTAGGGATCATATTGGGGGACATGAGGATTAAAAGGAACCCACTCTCAAGCTTGCACATCAGCCCAAACCCGAGTTCAAATTAACTGTTTATTTTCCAGCTGCGGCATGGGCGGGTCTGAGGTGCTCCAAGCACTCTGGACTTTTTACATGGATATTTTACGGATATTAAAAAACAAATATTGTACGGATTTGAGTATAGTGTAATTATGTGCTATTTTTTCTAACACCGAATATCACTTTATAGTCTTCTCAAAGTGCAGGATGGCTTTATTTGAGCTATTTTATGTGCTTAATTGGTGCTAGCGAGACCTGTTTGCTGCAAGTAAGCTGCGGCTCGTTTTTAGCCTTGCAGAGAGGTTTCCCGGAGCAATAGAATCGCAACCAGGTTTTTCTTATGGCCGATTTCCTTGCGGCCGTTTTAGATCAAAGGCTTTCCTCCGGCGCGATCGGCTGCAAGAGATAGCAAGGTGCCGGCCGCAAGCCTGCCGGAGTCCCCGGCCGTAGGGGAATAGAATAGCCGTAAAGCTTGCGGCCGGTCCTTGCGGCCCCGCAGCAGCTGCGGCCGCTAATAGAATGAGGCCCATACTCTGGGTATAACTGCAGAGAAAAAGACGCCGTCAGTAGGGCACTTCAGGAAATATAAGTAAAAGATGATTTCATCAGTGAATATTTTGAGAAACTTGTAGAAAGACAAGACATTTCTTCCACGTCTGAGTATCAGTCACCTCCTGGATGCTCTTATGAGATCTTATAAGATGTTATAACAAACTAAACTGGAGAAAATACTGAGTTGTGATGTTTAACGATTTATTAAAAGGGATAAAAAATGGAAGGACTTATACATTTTAAAAGGAAATGAGTACAAACTAATCACAAATGTAAGCATATATAAATAATAAACTTTATTATAATAATGCTGGTGGTTAGAAAGCCTGATATAGAAAGCTGCTCATTGTACCATGGGGGTCTCTCCAACCAAAAATGGCCATTCTACTATATGTAAATGGGCGGCCTCTCTCATGTGGCTCCATTTTATTTCCTTCATACTCATTTCTCATAGATAGCACAAAACGGGGAACTCTGGATCTGTGATATACACAGTGGCAGAGCTATTGCTGGTGCAGCAGGTGCATTGCACCGGGGCTCACAGCAGGGTTATGGCCCATTGCACCCAGCAGAGGTCTGGAGGAAAGGAGGAATTTTAATTTACCAGTTTAGAGGGGTAGATAATTATTTTGTATTTTTGGCCTTTTATTGACCTCTACAGGCACCTACTTTGTACAGAAAAGTTGAAAGAGTATCGCTAAATTATTTTGCACCAGGACCTTCAATTCACTATCTCTGGGACTAAACATATAATATAAAGGAAGACAATTTGGATTAAGAGTAAATTCTGCTCCAGCTTCAGTACTTTGACCAAAAAGAGATGGGTTAAACCATAAAATACATAAAAGTTGTTTATTTAACCCTCTAAGATGAACGTTTGTTTTTACCCATGAGCACAGGCTGTCGTGAATGCACTATTGAGGCAATTAGTATTCGTCACTCCATACATAGATCGTATTTCATACAACAGAAAACAAAGTATCTCACACAAGACATAATGTAATTGTTGAACTATAAGTTATCAGCTCTTTGATTAAACTGGACATGGAGCCATCTGATGCTGAGACCACACTAAGTTCAGATGACACCGGGTGTTGGTACGTCTCTTCTCCTTGGCCGCCAATGGATAAATAAATTGTATGTAAAGAAAAATGCAGGAAAATTATAAAAGTTCCCCAAGGAGAGGAACGTCATGAAAGAGCTACAGTACCAGATGAGAAGCATAGGTACGATATGGGAGAGAGCAAATATAGAACTTGACAGATTGGACCATGAGAACTAGACCATACAACTGGACGATAGAAGAGGAAAAACTTTATATTAAAGGTATAAATGTACATACAAAGTCTGTTTACTAAGGAAATAGGGTGCGAGCAGATTCTTCCTGCTGATGGTCATCTCTAGTAATTAGATGTTCTCAGACTTGTTATTGAAACAATTGTTGTTTTGTGTATTCGAAATTATTTGTACCTGATCTGTAACACGGAGCATATACTATTCTAGGTGCATAGAAGCGTAACGTGTTGTCATGATTTGATATCCCATATAGGATATAGTGTAACTGTCTAGCTTATTCTCGATAGCCTTCCAGTACACTAGAGTGGACGGGGGTCCAAAACATAATAGCCACGGACATTGCTGATTGCCTTATGGAATATACCATAAAATAGTCTCAGCTGAGCAAGATAATGTCTAAGAAATATCAGTGGTTCTCAAACCTCTCCTCAAAACCCCGCCAGACATGCCAGGATTTTGATTTAGCACTGTGTGAACACAGGTGAGGCAAATAGAGACTCCGTGGTCTGTTGAATACTAACCTGTGGTCACACACTGTTAAATCTAAATCCTGGCATGTCTGGAGGGTTTGAGAACCAATGCTCTAGATAACAAATGGTAATTGTAGGTGTGTTTGTTAATCAACTTCAAGGAATATAGGTAAGATACACCATACTTCTTTGCTTCACTAGCAGATAAATAAAGGTTTCTAGATTAGAGATTATTTGGTAATAAAGATGCAGATTTAACGCGATATACTAAGACAAGCTGATGGTACTAAACATGGTTACGAGGAGTTTAGGCCAAATGTTAGACAATATCACAACCCGAGTTACCAGGATTTTCTTAGTGAATTTTGACTTCACAGATCTAACATTGCTGATTATAGTTTAGAGAAAGAGTTTTCAGTAGTATGGGGGGGAAGTTTCCATTATAAAAATCTGCTGCAAATCATATCAGATCTGATCTAGTAATAAAGCAGATTATCTGTCTTCTTACGAACTTATCTGATAGCGTTTAGACGATGCTCAGCGCAGCAATAGTTTGAAACATCAGTTGTCGGCTCCCACTGCAATCTCTCCAGTATTTTTTATGCAAAATAACTTGATCACCATCCTGACATTTGTCAATACGATTTAGATGATCATTATTCGAACTTGAACTTCATCTAAAATAGTCTAAGTTTAGTTCAAAGATTCTTCACTCACTGAATTCAGGGTCCAATCACTCCAGGTCATAACATTTGACCCCTCTGCAGCTGGTGTCCCAGGTCCAGGTTGGGGTAATGCAGATTGTGCCATTACGATACAAGGTTGGGTAAGTGGTAAGGGGGCAGTTACTGGAGATGACAGGGCAATGACTTGAATTTTCTGCGATATCTTCTGATGATGAAATGCCTCCTTCTAACACAATGAGACACAGATCACCCGGTGAGCATGCCCAGCACACCCTTACATTAATGGACCATTGGAATGACTGGGCAGAGTCTCACTTTCCCAGAGTGCAGTGCAATAACTGTATTTCTCGGAATTGTGAGAAAAAAATGCTTAACTTATTTTTAGAAGTCCAAATATGAACACAAATGTACTATTTATTTACTGTACTCTGTAGAGAGATAAGGCTTCCATCATTCGTCTGCCCACCATAAGCTAAATGATGTCAGGCAGAGACTTAAAATAGAAACATGTTGATGATGTTAATGAAACAATAATTTAGTACAGAGAGGTAATTGTATCCTCAATGACATCATATGTTCCTAACTTGTCCATAGGAGGAAAACAAAACACATTCATATAAACCTTTGATAAATGTCACAAAAAGATGAAACCAGTCGGGTCGGACCCCACCCAAACATGAATAGTCCCCGTGTGGGAGGGGGGTCCACGGAAAAACATTCTCATACCTTCCAATTCACATTGTATTAAATGTATATTAGTATATATTTTATTATATGAATAATGGATATTGTATACAATACAACTCATCTATTATACATTGTGTGTTCTGAATTTTCTGTTTTCAAGAGAAAATAATTAAATACATTTATTTTTCAAATATGTTAGCTCCTGGATGCCAATGATATAAATATTGGTTATGTATCAGTAAGCAGGGGGTATTATTCCACACTGTAGACTATTGGACCAGTGAATGAGTTTTCTATGGTAATACACAAACTTTACAAGAATGTGATTATATTTCTGTTTTTGTCTCCAAATACTCCCCGGCCGCCCCATCATTCTGTAAGTGTTGTTTTTATTTGTCGCCTCCTCTCACTCCCACCTTCAGTACCAGGAGATATTTAGCTTCATAATACTGCTTGTTGTTCAGTTCTTCAGTTTTGTCTGACTCTTGATGACCATATTGACGAAGCACGCCAGGCACCCCTGTCTGTGTTTTCGGTTGTCCTTATTCAATATGGTTTTCTAAGCAAAGACACTAGAGTGGGTTGCCAGTTCCTTCTCCAGTGGACCGTGATTTATCTATCCTCTCTACTATGACCTGCCCATTGTGTGATCCTACATGGAATAGCTCACAGCTTCATTGAAGTACACAAGTCCCTTTGCCATGACAAGGTAGCGATCCAGAAGGGTGATGACAACATGCTTATATACAATTCAGGAAAAGAGAGAATTTAAAGGGACACCCTCAAAGGCTGTGTTATAACCGCAGGAGTATACTATAAAGGAGCCATGTTTAGAATGGATTTGGATTATTCCAAATATGAGAAAACTACCTTGCTGTCTGTCTTGAATTAAAATAATTTTGCTTCTGGGGAGGAAAGGTATGGCAAGTCTGGACAAGCTATTAAAAAGCAAAAATATTACACTACTAACAAAGGTCTGCATAGTTAGAACTGTGGTATTTCCAGTAATAACATACAGATGTGAGAGCTGGACCATAAAGAAGTCTGAGCGCTGGAGAATTGACATATTTGGCTTTTGGTGCTGGGGAAAGACTTATAGCCCTATTAAATTCCAAGCCCGTAAGTGCAACAGGAGACACGCAACGTCTGCAGGATTGGCCGAGTTACAGACCTAGTATGTGTGCGGCCGTGAACATGATCAATTAGTCAAACCCATAGTTATGGGTTGAGTTGGAGCCAATGGCAACAGAGATCGTTATCATTACGTCACTGAAACATTGAGGTTAGATCTCAAAGTCTTACGGGTCTCGATTACGAGTTTCGATCAGACCCACATTCCAGAAATCTTGCAATATTCTTAAAGCCGTAAATATGATATTCTAGTCCATGCGAGTTCCATTATATGTAGTAACACATTGATTGCAGGGATCGATATTACACGTAAATGGAAGTATTTTATATTGCCGATTTGCGAGCTTGAGAATGTTGTGCTATTAATATTAATACGTAACGAGATCAGGTCCTCTCTAGCACACGTAGGCTTTTTGGCTCCTTTTGCTGGTTACAGTTTAAATGCCAGTGAATTTGTTGCAATTTAATAGCGTGATTGGAACGTAACAGTTACAGGCTAGACAGATCAAAGGACTTGTAGGTGCACAGGTCAAATTTCAGCAGGTTGCTTTATGGGGCCAATTTAATAGCCGTAAGTCATGCGGGCTACGTTAAAGGCTAAGGTTTTCCATGTTGAGGGAATTTAATAGGGCTGATAGAATCCCTAGGACTACAAGAAGAACCAGTCAATCAATACTACAAGAAATTAAGCCAAAGTGTCCACTGGAAGGTATGATCATGAGAATAAAGATCAAATATTTTAGCCATATCATGTAAATACAGGATTCTCTAGAGAAGACTCTAGAGCTGGAAATGAAGAAGGGGACAGCAGAGGTGGGGACAGATGGGAGAGGTCTCTGAAAAATGAACATGAACTTGAGGGAGCTCAGAGGGCTAGTGGCTGACAGATGCGGTCCATGGGGTCACAGAGAGTTGGACCCAACTAAATGTCTAAAAACCAACAAGGCCACTTGAGAAGACTCACTACTTAAAAGGACATTTTCTTTCTCTGCTGCATCTGAAAGAGAGCATTTTATATTGTACCACATTCTGAAAGGATGTTCTCAAAATAGAAAAAAAAGGTAATTAAATGATATACTGGTCTGGAGTCTTCCCCCTGTCCACCAATGAGCAGTAACACAGATGTATGAGTCAGATTGTTCTGCCAATGACATCTACAGGAGTGTGTCTGCCCTGACCTGCAAGTTTAAATTAAGTTTACACACTTTTCACTCAATGTTTTTCTTGCAAAAGACAACTTTGGTATTGTTTAAAATATGAGCTACAGCTATCAGCTGCAACCATCCCCAGCTACAGCTATGCAAGCTGCAACCATCCCCAGCTACAGCTACCCCAGCTGCAGCAATCTCCAGCTACAGCTAACCCAGCTGCAGCCATCCCCAGCTATAGCTAACCCAGCTGCAGCCATCCCCAGCTACAGCTAACCCAGCTGCAACCATCCCCAGCTACAGCTATGCCAGCTGCAACCATCCCCAGCTACAGCTAACCCAGCTGCAACCATCCCCAGCTACAGCTATGCCAGTTTCAGCCACCCCCAGCTACAGCGATCTTCGCTGCAGCAATCTCCAGCCACAGCTACCCCAGCTTCAGCCATCCCCATCTACAGCTATCCCAGCTGCAACCATCCCCAGCTACAGCTATACCAGCTGCAGCCATTCCCAGCAACAGCAATCCCAGCTGCAACCATCCCCAGCTACAGCTATTCCAGCTGCAGCAATCCCCAGTCACAGCTATCCCAGCTGCAACCATCCCAAGCTACATCTATCCAAGCTGCAGCCATCCCCAGCTACAGCTATCCCAGCTGCATCCATTCCCAGCAACAGCAATCCCAGCTGCAACCATCCCCAGCTACAGCTATGCCAGCTACAACCATCCTGAGCTACAGCCATCCCCAGACACAGCTATCCCAGCTGCAGCTATCCACAGCCACAGCTATCCCAGCTGCAGCCATCCCCAGCCACAGCTATCCCAGCTGCAGCCATCCCCAGCCACAGCTATCCCAGCCACAGCTAGCCCAGCCACAGCTATCCCAGCTGCAGCCATCCCCAACCACAGCTAGCCCAGCTGCAGCCATCCATAGCCACAGCTATCCCAGCTGCAGCCATCCCCAGCCACAGCTATCCCAGCTGCAGCCATCCCCAGCCACAGCTATCCCAGCCGCAGCTAGCCCAGCCACAGCTACCCCAGCTGCAGCCATCCCCAGCCACAGCTAGCCCAGCTGCAGCCATCCTTAGCCACAGCTACCCCAGCTGCAGCCATCCCCAGTCACAGCTATCCCATCAGCAGCCATCCCCAGCCACAGCTATCCCAGCCACAGCTATCCCAGCTGCATCCATTCCAAGCCACAGCTAGCCCAGCCACAGCTACCCCAGCTGCAGCCATCCCCAGCCACAGCTAACCCAGCCACAGCAACCCCAGCTGCAGCCATCCCCAGCCACAGCTAGCCCAGTTGCAGCCATCTCCAGTCACAGCTATCCCAGCCACAGCTATCCCAGATGCAGCCATCCCCAGCCACAGCTACCACAGCTGCAGCCATCCCCAGCCACAGCTAGCCCAGCTGCAGCCATCCCCAGCCACAGCTAGCCCAGCTGCAGCCATCCTCAGCCATTCCCAACTGCAGCCATCCCCAGCCACTCCCTATGCCTACTGTGCTTTTTTTATCTATCAGATCCTTCTGCAGGTTGGAAGGGGACTTGACTGCAGAGAAGATGTAAACTGCCTCAAATGTTACCAATAAGACTACTGGAAATATCATGAGTTTACATAGACACAACCTGCTGAGAAAGCGCTCAATAAAAGTGTTGTATGTGTGATATATTTATGAATTACTTAGAAGTAGAGCTGGGGAGTGATGCCTTCAAAATTGATGATGTCACTAAATTGTGCAAGATAATTAGATCAGACCAGAATGTGATCTCCTCCTCAACAATATCTGCACTGCAATCTGGGAAACTGGTCAAGGACATGCAAATTAGGTCACAAGGTGTTTTCAAACTTTAAACCAAAAGCTGATAACCTTCTCACAAAACTCACAGCGTCAGTTAGGAAACAGCCCCACACTGAGGAGATCCAAAATATCAGGACATAATACCTAAACTGTGTACATCAATCCTGTGTTACGCTCAAAGGCTTTGTTATAACTGCAGGCGTATACTATAAATTAGCCATGTTTAAAATGTATTTGATTAAATTGACAACACACTGTGAGCTCATTTGCATGTCCCTGCCCAGTTCTCTCCCGAGCAACATAAAGACTGAATGTCTTGAGATTATGAACAGGAAATATGTCTATTAACTTATTTTTGGCCATACAAATGAAATCGACTTCTGGCTGTAGTTTGTAGGGTGAAGGGCTTCTCTCACTCTTGTACCCTTTATAAACTAAATTAGTTTGTAGTTTTACACTCTACAATAAATTAGTGTAGTTGTTCAGTATATGAAACTAGCAACTTGCTAAAAAGGACAGCAATAAAATTTGAAGCCTGGCAATGCTGTTTGTCACACAATGCGAGGCTCATTGCGAGCCTCTCTCCCGTCTACTTTACATCTACTTTACCGCTCATTGCAGGCAACGTCCAATTTCCCAAAGCCCAAAATGGTCTTCTGATTTGCAGCCTTGAAAAAAAGTTACGTCTTTACGGCTGCCATTTTTTTTCTCGCTTAGCCGTTTTCAGACATCTAAAAAATACCTATTGAAACACAAATTAGCTTTCAACCTCACTTACAGGCTCCCTGACTCTCCCCATGTACTGTTGTCAGTTAATTTTGTAATCAATTTGTGTCTCTTGGGGGCCTTCGAATTGCATCCGAGATACGGGAGTGGAAAAATGTCGGCCGTTAAAGCTGTAAGTTTTAAAAAGTCTTGCCTTTTTCTAAATCGTGCTGGCATTCAGATGAGCGCCAAAGGCCTACGCCTTTGACACTCATAGCATGCCTCACGATGGGCACCTTTGGAGCTCATTGCATGCCTTTTTCTAAGTCTTGCCTATGGCGCCCAATGCAAGGCCAGCAATGAGCGTATTCAGGGGTCATAGCGCATGCGCAAGCCTGTAATTTTTAACATTGCTTGACCAACACTCTCAATTACAACAACTATATATGTGATAGTTATAGTAGTCAAATATTTATATGCACACACACACATATATATATATATACAGTGGATATAAAAAGTCTACACACCAATGTGTAGAAAATGTCAGGTTTCGGAGCTGTAAAAAAATTAGACAAAGATAAATCATTTCAGAACTTTACCACCTTTAATGTGACCTATAAACTGTACAACTCAATTGAAAAACAAACTGAAATCTTTTAGGTAGAGGGAGAAAAATATATAAAAATAAAATAATATGGTTGAATAAGTATGCACACCCTTAAACTAATACTTTGTTGAATCACCTTTTGATTTTATTACAGCACTCAGTCTTTTTGGGTATGAGTTTATCAGCATGGCACATTTTGACTTGGCAAGATTTGCCCACTCTTCTTTGCAAAAACACTCCAAATCTGTCAGATTGCGAGGGCATCTCCTGGGCACAGCCCTCTTCAGATCACCCCACAGATTTTCAATCGGATTCAGGTCTGGGCTCTGGCTGGGCCATTCCAAAACTTTAATCTTCTTCTGGTTTAGCCATTCCTTTGTTGATTTGGATGTTTGCTTTGGGTCGTTGTCATGCTAAAAGATGAAGTTCTTCTTCGTGTTTAGCTTTCTAGCAGAAGCCTGAAGGTTTTGTGCCAATATGGACTGGTATTTGGAACTGTTCATAATTTCCTCTATCTTAACTAAGGCCCCAGTTTCAGCTGAAGAAAAACAGCCCCAACACATGATGCTGCCACCATCATGCTTCACTGTGGGTATGGTGTTCTTTTGGTGATGTGCAGTGTTGTTTTTTTGCCAAACATATCTTTTGGAATTATGGTCAAAAAGTTCAACCTTGGTTTCATCAGACCATAACACCTTTTCCCACATGCTTTTGGGAGACTTCAGATGTGTTTTTGAAAAATGTAGCCTGGCTTGGATATTTTTCTTCGTTAGAAAAGGCTTTTGTCTTGCCACTCTAGCCCATAGCCCAGACATATGAAGAATATGGGAGATTGTTGTCAAATGTACAACACAGCCAGTACTTGCCAGATATTCCTGCAGCTCCTTTTATGTTGCTGTAGGACTCTTGGTAGCCTCCCAGACCAGTTTTCTTCTTGTCTTTTCATCAATTTTGGAGGGAGCTCCAGTTCTTGGTAATGTCACCTTTTGTGCCATATTTTCTCCACTTGATGATGACTGTCTTCCCTGTGTTCCAAGGTATATCTAATGCCTTGGAAATTCTTTTGTACCCTTCTCCTGACTGATACCTTTTAACAATGAGATTCCTGAGATATATATATATATATATATATCACATATATAGTTGTCAGTCTTGGGTACGTTGTCACGTTTTTGGTAACGCTTATGCATTCCCCAGTTGAAGCTTTATCAAGACCCGATGTGGGCTGCAATGAGCGCCAAAGGCAATCATCGCAGGGCCCCCAGGGATCTCATTACCCCCCACACCTGGTCCCTGCCATCGCGAGGCCCTCCGAGGTCGCAACATCCCCTCAGCATCCCCCCCTAATAGGATCCCCTTAGCCTCCACCTATCTGGATCCCCAGAGGCTTAGCTTCTGATCTTCTGTGTCCCTGCGCCTGCGCGTCCCTCTGCACATGCAGGGTAGCTTGCGTGTTGACGTCACCACTCAGACTTCCCTGCCTCTGCAGAAGGACGTGCAGGCGCAGGGAGACAGAAAACCAGAAGAGGATATACTGGTAAGTCTGTGGGATCCGGAGAGGGGAAGGCTGAGGGGATCCGGAGGGGGGGGAGACCGACTGTATCTGGAGGTGGGGGGCCTGAGGGGATCCGCGGTGGGGGGGAGTGAAGGGATCTGGGGTTGGGCTCCGGAGGGGGGGCAGGGGGATACATGGGGGGTCTAGAGGGGATACAGATGATAGGGGCTGAGGGAATACAGAGGGGGGGCACAGGGGATCCAGAGGGGGGCCTGAGGGGATCCAGAGGAGGAGCCGGAGGGGATCCAGAGGGGAGGCTGAGGGGATCCGGAGGGGAGTGGTGAGGGTATCCAGAGGAGGGGACCTGAGGGGATCTGAGGGGGTCCTGAAGAGGCCGAGGGGGGGAAAGAGAGAAAGGGGAGGAAGAGAAGGGGCAAAGAGAGACAGGGAAGAGAGAGAGGGGGCAAAGAGAGACAGAGGGTGCAAAGAGAGCCAGGGAAGGGAGAGAGAGGGTGCAAAGAGAGACAGGGGATAGAGAGATGATGCAAAGAGAGACAGGGGAGGGAGAGAGGTGGCAAAAAGAGACAGGGGGAGGGATAGAGGGGGCAAAGAGAGACAGGGGTGGGAGAGAGGGGCAAAGAGTGACAGGGGAAGGAGAGAGGAGGTAAAGATTTACTGGGGAGGGAGAAATGGGGCAAAGGGTGACTGGGGAGGGAGAAAGGGGGCAAATAGAGATAGGGGAGGGAGAGGGGGGAAATTATACACAAGGGAGGAAGTAGACAAGGCGCTTGGCGTCGGGCTCAGGTTGAGCGCCAAAGATGCTCACATGACAGCCTCCTCACAGGCATTGGCCTTGCAATTTAACTTCCCTAACACTCTAAGTGCAAAACTGGTTGCTCCAAGCGCTGAGTTATTTTGCAAACAGTTTAGATAGGTCATGTTTATGGCTTTTGCTGAAACTCAGTTTGCAGAACCAAATGGCTCAGTGGGTTAATCTATCAGCCCCATTGAATTCAGGCACCGGGGTCCAGCATGGATCCTGCAACGGCTGTGGGCTTGAATATTTGCTGAGTTCGGTGCTATTATTACTTATCAAGTTGCAAGTTGCGAGTTTTAGCCACAAACCTGTTCCTAATTCCTAGGTGCATTTTATTTCTAAGTCTTACAGATTTTTCAATGGGGGGTTGGGCAGCCCCACATTCCAGACATAATGTAATAATGATAAATCATTACATATGATATTTAAGATTTTCCGGTGTGTCTGATTTGTATTTTAAGTGCCACGGATTGTTCATTGCCCTCTGTCCAATTGGGTGTTACGGGGCTAACGCATGTGTCCCTGTGGTATTGCACAGCAAGTTTTAATTGTAGCGGTTTGGGCTTGAGTGTTCAAAGCCAACGGGCAAGTTCCTTATATCCCTCATTGGCTTTTGGGCCATTTGCGTGTCATTGTGGCATGTCCTTGTGGCTAATCTGTAGCATGATTGAATTGTAGTGTATGCGGTCTAGAGTGGCAGAGTATTTGCGGCCGTGATGTTCCACTTTCCATGTCTCGTAGGTATTCAGCCTTTACAAGTCTCGGCCCGCAGGCTGATTCAAGAGGCAATGTATACATACTTAACCACTATGGTCTCAGACTCCGGTATTTGGGTCTTGGGCCTGTGCATGTTCAAGATCAAGGGTTGTCATCTGGCAGCATGGACATTAGGGGTGCTTGGCCACCGGCGTGGCATGAAGATGAGCATGTCAGATTTATGTAATTTCTCTGGGGTTCTCTGCCAGACATGTTCTATGCTAGTCATGGCATTGGCTGTCGGTTTTAAGCTTATTGATCGGTTTCTGGTGAGTGTCCCCTTCAAATGGGGGTTCCCTGGGTGGTTAGTTAGGAGTCCCTCATTCCCCTTGGGTCATTTCATTTGTTTATGGGTTGTAGCATACTTTGCTGTAGTCGTTCTACATGGCATGGTCTTCTGTCTCTCGTATGTCCCGTGGTGGCCAGTCATGCTAGTACTTGGCTTCGGAGATCCTTCTAGAATTATGCACTGCTTGTCATTGGAGGATCAAGGGGCTAATAAATCATTTGTTTGGATTATATAGCTGTAGTGCAGGTTATTTACTCTCAGTTATGTATCATGCCGCTCTGGACTATGATGTTGGAAACACTGGACTCAGTACCGATAATGGGGCATATAGTGTAGAGAAGGTATTCGGTTTCAGGGCAGGATGGCTGACTGTCCCCTTTTATGTGCGCAACTCAGATTGCTGGCCAGAGTGTAAGGACGGGCAGTCTTGTGCGCTGGGTGAATTGGCAAGGTTGGGGGTAGCAGCCGTGGCCTCTCGAAAACGAGTCGGATTATTAGGACCTGACGAAGGGGGGAATGGAAAAGTAAGTCGTAAAGTTGAACAGGAGGTATGGCAAAGAGATGGCAGATAAGTGGTAGACTTTTCCCAAGAGCTGTAGATACCACTGTTCTGGAAGGAGGTCTGTGGTAAGTGTGACAGCCTTGCGGTCTGTGCAGCCATCTCTCCTTCCCGCGGGTTTGCCGGTAGCGAGAGGTTGGTTGGTATACAGACAAGGTATGGTGAGCTCAGGTGCCTGGTCTTGTGATCCAAAGGGTGATCGTGTAACCATATGCCCGGTCTTGGAATCCAAAGGGTGATCATGTGACCATGTGGCAGTATACCGCGGTTATGGAAAGAGGTCTGTGACAGCTTCGAAGCCTTGAGGTTCTGTACAGCCATCTCTTTCCCGCTGGTCGGCTGGTAGCGAAAGGTTGGTTGGTAAACAGACAAGGTATGTCGACCTCAGGAGACCTGGGATCCCAGGTGATCATGTGACCATATGACGCAACGTTCCAAAACTGACTAGGTGAGAAAAGGGAGGTAGTTTACGGTGCAACAAGCACACTGATTGCTCCCCCTTCATTGAGGTGATGACTTCCTTGGACCAAATGCATAGTTTGTATATCACTGTTATGGATGAGGTCGGTGACAAGTGGGAAGCTTTGAGGTTCTGTACAGCCATCTCTTTTCCTGCTGGTCGGATGGAAGCAAGAGGTTGGTTGGTAAACAGACAAGGTATGTCGACCTCAGGTGACTGGTCTGGCGATCCAAGGTGATCATGTGATCATTTAGCCATGAAGGTCCAAGACTGGGCAGGTGGTTGAAGGGAGGTAGTTACAATGTAACAAGCACACTGACTGCTCACCCTTCGTGGATTACGGCTCTCTTGGTCTAAATCGCGTAGTTGGTTTCTTTACTTGAAATAGGATTGGTTCTCTATGATTATGATTCTACAATGTTGGAAACTACATGCAGAGTTTGGACATATTCTGCATTGGAACTTGGTATCCACTCACAATCACTTTGTTTCTGGAATGGGTATTGGCATCAGTCGGATGAGCGGGTAGCAAGTGGCACTTCCCGCTTCCTACAGTACCTTGGTATTTATCCGAGTGGTGGTAATGATCCTGGTAACATACCTGTCAAGCAACGGGTTTATCAAAGGCTATAAGGATCAGGCATAGTCGTATTTGCTTCAGCTGTCAATGTACATGATTGATATGTAATCTAAAAACCTGTAAGCAAGCAGTCTCATTAGAGTTTAGCTCTGCTCTGGCTCAACTTCATGAGCAGATATGGAGCTCTGAGTGCTGGTGTTTAGGAGGGTATGCGGCTGGCCATGGCATTTTTTGGGGGGGGGAGTCGAAACTGCAAAAAGTATTCTGCAGTCTTCTCCGTGGCGGGTGGTGAGGGGAGTCGCTGGGGCAGTGGTAAAATGGGTGAGATCCTACCATAAGGTGGCATGGATGTTGCAACACGTTAGGCCCTGGACAAGGGTTCAGAGCGTAGGCTGTACTGTCCCTGGCCAGGCTCCTCCCCTCACGTGGTTATGTTGATTTATTTATTGTTATGGTTATCACGTCATTTTGTGTTTACCAATAAGTGCTGTGGCCAGTTATCCCTCCAAGAAATTGTCTATGTCTAGTCATTATATTTATTGTAACAGGTGATTGTGTATAAGCCCTTATGTGCACATACCAACTGGGCCCTGGGCCTTGCTTAGGTCATGAAGGGACCGTAGGACACCCCAGGCTTCCTGGGATTGGAAGGAGGAGCCACTTGACCTGGCAGGACCAGTGGTATGGATAGGAGGTGGTTAGCCTGGGGAGGTGGAGCCATTCATAGGCTGTTTGGTGCCATTTCCACCATTATGCCCCATCCAAGCCATGTGTGAACATATTTACCCACCCATCCATAAATAATTGTTGTTTAAAGTTATGTACATGTTTTTACTTTATATAAATAGTTAAAAATTAATCACCAAGGATGAATAATGGCAAGTTGGAGGGATTATCTTGTTTATTGAAGGGGCCTGTGTCTAATCATCATATTTAATAGGTGATTGTGTATTAAACCTTATGTGCACAGACCAACTGGGCCTTGCTTAGGTCAAGTAGTGCTAAAGCGAAGCTTATTAACATCAATTATATGAGGCCCATGACTTTCAATATAATGAAGGTTGTTTACTTGTACCAATAAACCAATAAAAAAACAATAAACCAATACATCTAATAATCATCTATTAGACTTATAACATTTCTCTATAAACAATATGTAACCATTAAAATATAAATCATTGTCTAAAATTGTTTCTAAATTAATAGAGAAAAGCCTGCTGCATCTCATTGTTACACGGTGCTATTAACTAATTACAATAATTAAACAACTTTTTGGTAGGGCACAAATAAATATGTAATTTACAGCAATTCATCATTTTGATTTTCAGTATCCGGATATCTGTCAGTCTTTTCTTGATGTCTCTGATTACTATAAGTAAAGAAAATAACGATATTGTAATCATCACAGGAGCGTAACATCACCAGACCTGAATGTCCTCACGAAGGCCCCAGTTTTACATGTATGTTTTACATTTATCAGGATGGTTTATATGTGTCAGGGATGTTTATATATTTCATCACATGTCAGTATAGGCCAATATATTCATATGTTTATTCTTTCATATATATAATAAAATGTATGATAATAATGTATAATAATATAATATTAGGTTTCCCATGTACAATGAGACATCTATAGAGTTGATCAATAGGTGTAATGTTTTCCATACCTACAGTAGGACTGGCCAAGAAGATAGTTTTGGGTCTGGAGATATGTCAGCAGAGAGCTCCAAAACTGCTAAATATAATTTACAATTTAGCATTTTGTAACCAATGGACAACTAATTGTGTTGTATGTTATTTGAGACATAGTTGTGGTTATATAGAATAATGAAGAAGTGATATAGTGAGCTTCATATTTTGCTTTTGTATCAACATATAATTACAGTGAACACCTAAAGCATGTGACACACATGTAGTTTTGGTATTTAATGTATACAATGTTAATTCTTCATTATAATATACAGAACAATGTTTGAAAGAAAAGTTTCAGTTGACAGAAAATAGACCGAGAGCCGAGAGCCGATCTGTTCATCTTTGGGTGGGTCAGCTTTTTGTGTCCTCTATCAAAAGTTTATAGAAAACATTTATGGGAAAGTTTCTGACACAGTATAATGGAGAGTCCACTTCAATAGACAGATACTGTAATTACACACCGTATCACATGGGCACAACCTACACTAAGATAATTACTTCATGTGGGCTTCTATTTTAAACACAATACAGAATTTCCAAGTCATGGAAAGGTCTGACATGGTATTGTATTTCTTCTTATTGTGGTGCAGTTTCTCTTGATAGGTGGGAATGGGCACATAATATAAATACTATGAGTGCCCCATCACACTAATAGCTGTCACCATGCTGAGAGTTGTGATTGTCTCTGCTCTGCTGGCTCTGGCACATGGGAGTAAAGAAAGTCATGGTAAGAAAGTCTTCATATCTTGCTTTCTATTGAGTGGTGTATTTTATCTTGTTTATTATTATTATTGTGTATTATTATTTAATTAGATATTTAGTTTTTCTTCTGCCGTTTCATGCAATCTGATCAAATTATGATCAACTTCCTCAGGTGAGAGAAGAATTCAGGGAGACGTTTCTATCTTTTTTTTCCTTAGGACTAAGAAAAGCTCCTAAGTTTACAGACACAGCCTCCCTTTATCAACCACAATTAAAATTCTTTATACAGTTTTATTCAATTGTTTCTGGTAATGTTGTTGTTCTTTATTTCTTTCCTTTTTGGCAGATATTTCATCATCAGAGGAGGAGGTTGTAGAAGAGCAAGGTCACTGCCCAATAGATGTCTCAAGTAACTCCTCCCTGACGACTTGCCCCACCTCATGCACCAATGGCACTGATGGGACAAACTGTACCACCTTGGACTGCTCCTCTGACGCCAACTGCACTGGCCTCCAAAAATGCTGTAAGACCAGCTGTGGCTTGAAGTGTGTGGATCCGGTGTACAGTGAGTGAATATACAATCATATGAGCCCATATACACACTAATCTATGGACCTGCCCATCTGGTGTTTACATAAATAGTGCAGAGAATGATCAGACACACAGGGGGTTTCATGCAAAACTACCAGAGATAATGATAATTATCACTGAGACCAAAGACAATGAAATAAATGATACATATTAGTATAATAAAAATATAAAATCATAAGGCAATATGCAGGTGCAGGTCCAATGGCAAATTAAGGAAACTGAATTAATTTAGGATCAGATATCGTGCTTATTTTTTCATTAAGAATTTTTTTGCAATAAAAAAAAAAATGTCAAAAAAAATATTGGCTTTAAGATTTAAACTATAGTGTTCAGAGCCTGGCAGGTCGCTCTTCCCAGGCTCCTTGCCACATGTCCTTAAAGTGTGAGCAAATCTGCCCAGGAGGTTGTCTAAAAGGAATATTTTTTTCTATGACTAGAGGCAATTAAACAGACGTGGGCAGCTTCCTGGGCAGACCTGCTTCCATCCTCTTAATAGCTTAATAGGGGTGGGGAGAAGTAGATTTACTGGAGGCTGCAACACTAAAGTTCAAAGCTATTTCCAAATTCTTATCTTTAAATATAAATTGCTAATCAATTATTACATAAACTAATAAAAACCTTCCATATTAAAGGTATGCTAATGTGATCAGATATAATGTCTGACTTTTCTTAAAGGAATTTGAAGGTTCTCTATTTTTAATATTAAAATATACTAATCTAAGTGTTTACATCTAAATATCATTATTTTAACAAGGGTTTAAAAGCTGTTTTTACTTAATGAAACTTTCCAAATACCGTATTTATCGGCATATAACACGCACCTCATTTTAAGAAGGGAATTTCAGGAATTTTTTTTTTCAAATAAAGTACTTTGAAGCAAAATCCTCAACCTCCCTCCTCATCCTCAACCCCCTCCTCATCCTCCCTCCTCAACCCCCTCCTCAACCTCCCTCCTCATCCTCCCTCCTCAACCCCCTCCTCAAACCCCCATCCTCAACCCTCCTCCTCCACCCCGCCCATCCTCATCCTCTTTTCTCAACCCCCCTCCTCAACCTCAACCCCCCTCCTCAACCTCCCTCCTCATCCTCAACCCCACTCCTCATCCTCAACCCCCCTCCTCATCCTCAACCCCCCTCCTCATCCTCAACCCCTTCCTCATCCTCCCTCCTCAAACTCCTTCCTCAACCCCCCCATCCTCAACCCCCTCCTCAACCTCCCTCCTCAAACCCCCTCCTCAACCCCCCCATCCTCAAATCCCCTCAACCCGGTATATGCTAATAACGTGGCGCGCTGGCACGCATGTGACGTCACCGGGTCAAGGAGCGGAGCGAAGGCCGGAGCAGAAGCAGGTAAGTGAGGGGGAGATATTAAGGGGGGTTTAGGTTGAGGAGGAGGGGGGGTTAGGTTGAGGAAGGGGGGTTAGAATGCGGAGGGGGTTTAGAGTGAGGAGGGAGGTTGAGGATGAGGAGGGGGGAGGGAATATCAGCGTATAACACGCACCTATCATTTGCCCCCTATTTTCAGGGAGAAAAAGTGCGTGTTATATGCCGATAAATACAGTAGTCTCTAAAAATCTGCACCCCAGCAGCTCATGCACACAGTGTCCCTGTAGTACAGATGTACTAGCCAATCACACAGAGTCAATCAGCAGCATTTCAAAACATCTTGTTCAGAAACAGGCTGTGATTTGCTAGTGTAGATGCTGCCCAGAGCTGATATATATATATATATATATATATATATATATATATATATATATATATATATATATATATATATATATATATATATATATATATGGTATTAGATTATAGGCTACGTTAACTTTGCAAAACAATGTTCATAATCAAATCTAGTTTATAAAAAAAATGCTGTGCCCTTTACCTCACACATATACCATTTCTTGTTTAGCTTCAGGCTGTTGGCTTCCATTATTATAATGAACAAGTAATTGGATATAATGTCCATCCCTGACTGTCTTTCTAGGGATGATCTGCAGTGTGGATGAGGACTGTGCAGAGCATCTCATCTGCTGCAGGAAGAGCTGCGTCAGTGTCTGTGTCACCCCCAAACCTGCAAAGAAGAATGGGAAGGGTAACCAGAGATTATATGTATTTTATTGCTTTAGTTTGGATGACCATTACTTTTTAATATTTTGTATTTGTCTCATCTTTTACTCTGATTTTTGTATTTATTTTTTCCCACTGGCCCTCTGGTAGCTCTGTCAGGACAGCCTTCTCTAAAACACATTCTATTTTTCATTGACTTAGGTGGGAAAGCCAGAGGGAGACATTGAAATAACCACGAGAAGAGATAACACCCCATATCATGTGGCTGGATACATGGTACAAATACAACCTATGGAATGAGAATAATAACATGATGCAAATAAATAATGATTGCAATTGTATTCAGTTTTGTTTTTGCATTTTGCATTGTACCCTCTCATTACATCACCATTTACTAGATTCATTTTGGACAGAGGTTAAGCCACAATTAGTTCTTCTTGTTTCCTGGACTTTATGGTCCCTTCATACGTTTCCAGATAACTTGCTTGATCAATTGAGAGGGATTTTTACCCAGTGAAGGGTGTATTAGTATATGTTTATAATCTATGCTTAGTTAGTGTGAATTTGGGTGATATCTAACAATAAAGAGAATGGGCGAGTGTGTTTTTATTGTACTGATTATTTTAGAAGTTTCCGTACAAGGAAGAGTTGGTAATGGAAATATGGAGATTTGTTAGGCAAATTCTTGTGACTAGCTAAACATCACAAAGCCTGCAATAAGCACAGGATGAGCAGTGAGACTTAACAAGGATCATAATATTGTTATCGTTAAACAAATTAGTCTCTTGAAACAGGTGGCTCATTAGCCAAAGGAATCTTGGTATTACATTCTTTCCGCACACACCCTACAGTGGCCCAAATTATAGTTCTTCAAAATATTTTTTATGGAAGCTTTTACCTTGTAAGTACTAACTGTACAGAACAAGAATACAGAGAACACGCAATGCTCACAAGTTGTGTTTGGTTCTTCACTTACACATATTATAAAGATCAAATATGAGAAAAATAAGAAACAATATGTCAAAGCACTTCCAGGGTCCCAACTCACATCCAAAACCCATGTAATGTGTGAGGTCTGGAATGAGCAAATCTGCTAATTACATATGATGAATGACAAGTAACAAGGGACAGTCATTCAAGGGACGGGTCCATGGACATGATCATTGAGGTATTGTCGTTGCTTACTCATTCGTCATGTTCCGCCTCTCCATGACCCTATGGACCACTACATGCCAGCCACTTCCCCTGGGCGCTCCATCAAGCTTCAGGGTGGTGTGACCTCTTGGTTCCCTGACTGGAATGGAACCCAGGTTGCAGTGGTGAAAGAACCAAATCCTAACCACTAAACCACCAGGGCACTCTCCTGTACATTGCTTCATTGATCTTATCTATCCATCTCCACCTCTGTCATCCCCTTCTTCATGTGCCTTTAATATTTCCCAGCATCAGAGTCTTCTCTAAAGAATCATGTCTTCTCATGATATGGACACAATATTTGAGCTTCAGCCTCATGATCATACCTTCTAGTGAACAGTTTGTCTTCATTTCCTGTAGAATTGATGTATTGGATCTTTTTGCAGTCCAACACCACAAGTCACCAATTCTATGGCCCTCGGCTTACTGTATGGTCCAGCTCTCGCATCCGTATGTTACTACTGGGAATACCATAATTTAACTATGTCGATCTTTGTTAATAGTGATATAGCTTTGATTTTTAATAGCTTATCCAGATTCGCCATAGCTTTCCTCCCCAGAAGCAAACTTCTTTCAATTTCATGGCTGCAGTCATTATCTGAAGAAAAATAAAATCTTTGATTGGCTCTTCTTCTCCATCTGTTTACCAGATTGCCCTTTGCCATGATTTTCTTCTTTTAATGTTGAGCAGCAGGCCAGCGTTTGTACTCTCTTCTTTCATCCTCATCAATGGGTCTTTTAGTTCGTCTTCATTTAGTTGGACAAACTATTGAGGTTATCAATGCTGTTAAGATCTTTCCTGTATATATCTTCAGTGTATTCCTGCCACCTTTTATTTATCTCATCTGCTTCTGTTAAGTCCATGCCATTTTGGTCTTTTATCACATTCACTTTGCCATATAAGTTTCCCTTGATATCCCCAGTTTTCTTGAAGACATTTCTCGGGTTTCTCATTTCTGTTTTCTTCTTTGATCTCTGTACATCGCTCATTATAAAATGTCTCTTAACAGGGCATTGTATGCAACATCTTTCATATTCTGCACTGGAGATAAATACAGACCTATTGATCTTCCCAACATACAAAACTATAGAGATTATCTTCTCATTACTCTTCCTGCTGAACCTTATAAAAGATTTTCTTAATATTTTCTATTACAGAGTTTCTCAGCCTTTTTAGTCTGGGGACCAGCTTGGAGATATATCATGGAGGTGTTTAATATCCTCCTAAAATCAGACATATTCAGCCTCTTCAGTAGCCATGGATCACTCAGATCATTGTAATAGTAAATGGTTTGTCTTGAACTGAAATCATTCATTTATTGGGTTGTAACTGAGCACTGCATTGGCCATTGTTTGATTGATTAAGAGGGTTACTTCATTGCGTTTGTTGGAATCCTGACCATAGTAGAAGATCTGGTGATTGCGTGATGTGAAATGTCCCACTCCAGTTCATTTGAGTTCACTAATTCCCAGGATATCAATGTTTAATCTTGTTTGACCATGTCCAGTTTGCCTTGGTTCATAGTTCTATGGTTCCAGTTTACTATGCAAAGTTGTTCTTTGTAGCAGCAGATTTCTTTCCCCTCCAAACACATCAGCAGTAAAGTGTCCTCCTAATTTTGGCCCAATCACTTCATTAGATCTGGTGCTTCTTGTACTACCCCTCTGCTCTTACTTTGTAATTATAGTAGGCACCATCTTACCTGAGGGGCTCAACTTCCTTTGCCATGTCATCATGTCTCTGGTGGTGCTTTTCCATGATTCGTTCCTTCTGCAGCGGACCATGATTTGTCTTACCTCTCTGCTATGACCTGCCAAACCTGGGTCGTTGTACATAGTATTGCTGCCAGCTTTATTGAAATACACATTCCCCTTCACCACAACAAGGTAGGATCCAGGAGGGAATGACAAATGTTAGAAATGTGCTTACATTGTTATGCTGTTCTCATTTCTGAGGACAGACAAATATGGTCTCAGGGACCAGAACCAATGCTAGAAGCAGGGGCAGAGCTTCCACTGGTTCAGTCAGGGGAAATGCACCAAGGCCTTATTCTGGGGAGTCCCATTGCTGTCTTAAGCCCAACCTGACATGGCCTGCCGCAGTCCCCTCCTTGGCCCCTGTGCCCCCCATTGACCCCTGCAGCCCTTGTGGCCCCTGAAGCCTCCTGCCCCCCCCCCCTCAGTTCCCTGCTGCCCTCACATGCCCCCAATCTGCATCCAATGCCTGTAAGTGCAGATCTGCACAATGTGCCTGTAAGTGCCAATCTGCATCCTGTGCCTGTATGTGCCAATGTGCATCCTTTGTCTGTAATAACCAATGTGCATCCTGTGTCTGTAAGTGCTAATCTGCATCCTGTGCCTGTAAGTGGCAATGTGCATCCTGTGTCTGTAGGAGTCAATGTGCAGCCTGTGCCTGTAAGTGCCAATTTGCACCCTGTGTCTGTAAGAACGCAAGTGCAGCCTGCCGGCGGTGCCTGTAGGCCCAATCTGCAGCCTGTGCCTGTAAGAGCCAATATGCAGCTTGTGCTTACAAGTGTAGTCTTTTCGTATAAGAACCAGAGCAATAACCTCTCCCCTCCTTCTCATCCTCTACATCCCCACCATCCCATTGAGCCCTCAAGTCCTCCCTGGGGTGTGGAGGATTTTTTTTTTTACATCAGGGCCCTCCATTCACTAATTTCTCTACTGCCTGGAACCACTGATCTAACAGAAAAGAAACATGCTACATCCGTAGTTCTATCAGAAAATCTACTTTTTCATTTACTGTACTTCCACAAAGCTTTAATCAGTGGAAGTACGGCATTTCTTCTCATAACTACAAGGATGAAATGTGGCACTCCCGTCCCATAAATACTCACAGGACATTTTATGGAAATATTTGGTTGTGAATTTTTTTTCAAATATTTTTTTTTTGAGAATCTTTTCTAACTTTTCTATGATCTGAGAAGAAGGATGTGGAGAGATTGCGCACTAAACCTAGTGCAGGTCACCTCTTATTCAGATAATGTCACCTTATGCAACCTCAATGTTTATGAGGCATATTAAACGCCTCTGGTAGATTCTTCCGGAAATCCTTGGTGTAATCCGTTTGAGGATATCCTTCGTATATAGTGATATATGATCTATGTGGACCTGTGTGCTAGATGTATACAACTGGTGTATGTTTGTATGCACACACCAAACAGTGCTAAAAAAGCACTAGCACACCCACTGAAGAATACTAACAGCCTTATTAAATTCCAGCCTCGTAAATAAGAGGCTTCTACTTAAACCTTACATATTGCAAAATTTCTCAAAGTTACAACTCTATTAAATTAGCCCTGCTATGAGCAACGTGTTAGCTACGCAGCAGGGCCTTCTGTATGAACACTGCAAGAATGTACATGAGGAGTGACAGCCTGCGAGATGATGTCGCAGGCTCCCACACCTCATCAATTAGTGCAGGGGTCCTAAACAAGACCCCCGAAGTGTCCCCACATTAACACCTTGCTGCAGGGGTCCACAGGGACCCCCGCAGCCCCCACACATTAACCCCTTGCAGCTGGGGTCCCCGATCGGCACCGATCAGGGCCCCGCTGCATTTAAAACTTTTCAATTCCCCGCCGCGGCTCCTTAAAGGGCCCGTGGCACACTATTAACAATCCCGGTCGCGGCACCTAAAGATAACCCCCCTCTATGCTGGGGGTCCCCATTGGGATCCCCGAAGTGTCCCCACATCAACCCCTTGCTGCAGGGGTCAATAGGGACCCCGCAGCACCCCCCACCATATTAACCCCTTGCAGCGGGGTCCCCGATCGGCACCGATCGCAACCCCGCTGCATTTAGTTTTTAAATTTCCCTCCTCGCGGGTCCTGAAAGGACTTGCACTAAAAAATATTAACCCCAGACAACTAAAATTAATTCCATAACTCATGAGGGTCAAAACAGACCCCCATAAGGCCTTAATTAACCCTATAACTCATGGGGGTCAATACAGACCCCCATAAGGTCTTAATTAACCCTATAACTCATGCGGGTGAATGCAGACCTCCATAAGCCTTATTTAATCTCGTCACTCATGGGGGTCAATGCAGACCCCCATAAGCCCTTAATTAACCCTGTCACTCATGGGGGTCAATACAGACCCCATAAGCCCTTAATTAACCCCGTCACTCATGGGTGTCAATCCGGGCCCCCATAAGCCTCTATTTAACCCCATCAGTCCCATAAGGGTATATTATGACCCTTATGGGGCTGTTAAAACCCTAACATTAACCACATAAGTGCCATGACGGTCCACAAGGACCATCATGACACTAACTACAAACACTACACTATAACCCCCAATAAACCATTAAATCTAAACTAACCCCCATCTACACTAATCTATGAACACTTACACTGCCTACCTACACTACCTACCCCCTAATAAACCCCCCACCACTCTAATTACAAAAAATAAAAAAAAACTACCTTACAGAAAATAAAAAAACCTAAGTCACCAAAAAAAAAAAAAAACTACATTACAGAAAATAAAAAAACCTAAGTCACCAAAAATAAAAAAACCTACATTACAGAAAATAAAAAAATACATTACAACCCCCCCATTACAGAAAAAAATAAAATTACACACCTGAAAAGGAAAGACAGACATACACAATACAATACATACAATACAATACATACAATACATACAATACATCACAATACATACAATACATTACATACAATACATTACATACAATACATACAATACAAATAAAATACCCACTATCTATCTAACATACAATCTATTTAAGATACAATAAATCCTAACTATTTCCATATACATCCCCCATCTAATATACAAAACATCCTAACTACATCCAGAAACCCTAATACTAAGCTAAAATAAAATAATTAAAATCCTAACTACATACACAAACCCTAATTCTAAGCTAAAATAAAATAATTATTATGGGATTATGGGGGTCTGTATTGACACCCATGTGTGACAGGGTTAATTAAGGGCTTATGGGGGTCTGTATTGACCCCCATGAGTGACGAGATTAAATAAGGCTTATGGAGGTCTGCATTCACCCGCATGAGTTATAGGGTTAATTAAGACCTTATGGGGGTCTGTATTGACCCCCATGAGTTATAGGGTTAATTAAGGCCTTATGGGGGTCTGAATTGACCAAAATTAGTTATAGGCTTAATTATTGGCTTATGGGGGTCTGTATTGACCTCCATGAGTTATAGGGTTAATTATTGTGCTTATGGGGATCTGTATTGACCCCCATGAGTTATAGGGTTAATTAAGGCCTTATGGGGGTCTGTATTGACCCCCATGAGTTATAGGGATAATTAAGTCCTTTTGGGGGTCTGTATTGACCCCCATGAATTATAGGGTTAATTATTGTGCTTATGGGGGTCTGTATTGACCCCCATGAGTTATGGGGTTAATTTTAGTTGCCTGGGGTTAATATTTTTTAGTGAGAGTCCTTTCAGGACCTTTACGGTCCTTTAAGGACCAGCAAGGCTGTGTTGGGCTGCTCCGAGGTAGCACGTAGAGGTCTTAGGATCCCTTATGGGCACTTTTTTTGCCCGTAGGGATTCTTCCGAGATGCGAGAATCACTCATAGATTTAAGGCTGCGTAGCACTCTCTGAGCCTATTCTCTGCCATTTTTCGGAGTCATCTCGCAAAGCAGTCTGCGAGGGATTCGGTCCTCGCAAACAGCAAAAAAAATGCCTTTTGCAAGGACCGAGGAACTACGAGGGGGAATTTAATGAGGCCCTATGTATCCAAGTTTTTGGAAAAATATAAAAAAAATTATATATATATATATATTATTATTATGTATAAAAAGTGAATATAAAAAAAGTTGATAAGCAATGTTATAACCCAATACAACTTTGCTTAAAAGACGCATTTCAGTACTGTCTCAGTAGCTTCCTCAGTTAGTTTGAAAACCTGTTGTCCTCTTGGGGCAAACATCATTTTCTATGATCTGCATCTGTTTTGAGAAATGATTCATGCTCAATAAAAGGGGAAAAAAACAGAATATTATCATTATGTCCATTGTATGTTGGATAAACCATAGCTGTCATATAATCTGACTTCACACACTCTGGGACTTGCTATATATATATATATATATATATATATATATATATATATATATATATTTGTACATGAAATATGAATATATACATGAAAAAACAGAGCACTGTAGTCCACAGTGATATCTTTCCTATTGGAAAAAAACATCTCACTAAGAGTGCTAAGTCTGTTATAGTTTAAGAAGAAAAAATCACATGACATTCTGATAATGTCTTAGAAAACTTAGAAAAAAGTCCATACTAACTCCTGCCTTTTTTGTGTTGAAGAATGTAATCATCTTTATTTCAAATGCTTTTCTCTCTTGGATGTTTTTACATTTTCCTCTGAGTATTTTGACTTAAGTTTTGGATGGAATGATCATTCTGGCTAAAATGGTGCCCCACTGGGCTACAATAACTGTCTTCATTATGCTTTCTTATTATATGCCTGTGTAAATTCATCCTTAAATGCATTTTTAGGCCTGCTTCTCCAATGTAACAGCCTGTGTCACATATATTTAATTGTATTATATAAACCATATTGGACGATGTACATGAATACGATCCTTTGATGTTATAGGTCTTGTTGCTATGTGTGGCTGTGTCATCATTACAAATGTGTTGACATAATTTATAGGCACGTTTGTTACAAGGTTTAGTTACATTTTTTGTATTCAGTTGTTTATTGGCCAATTTTCTGATGACACTTTTTTGTTTCAGGTTTGGTGGTTGTTTAAATGCAAAGATGGGAGGTTTTGGGAATATATATTTTAATTCAGTATCTTCAATTAGTAATGGCTGTAAATCTTTGATTATTTTCTGAATTTTCTCTAAAATTGGATGTTATGTGGTCACTAGACGGGGTATTTTGATGGCAGTGTTTATTTTGTGGGTAATAATACAGGATTAGTAAGCCTTTTGTTTGAAAGTTTCAGGCAATGTTTTTACATTTTTACCATGGTCTCCAGCTTTGAGCAAATCCGATGGTATTTAATAGCTTGACTATAAATGATGGCTTGTTTGGTGTCGGAGCGATGGAAACTGGAGCTGTGTAGGTAACTACATCTGTCTGTGGGTTGTCTATATACAGATGAGTGGAGAGTGCCATTGGTGATGCATATAGTAGTGTCTAGAAAGTTTACCTGTTCTGTAGAGAAATCCATTTTAATTTTTATAAATGAATGGAAGGTGTTGAATGAACTATGAGTTTGCTTTCTCCTTCTGTCCATATGATGAACAAATCCTCTATGTAACAGTAGTATTTTTGTGGTTTGTAAATGGATATAGATAAGAATGTTTCTTCTAGATTGGCCATAAATAGATTTGCGTATTTTGCAGCCATTGTGGTACCCATGGCATACCCCATCATCTGTAGGTAGGTATCTTGGTTAAAAGTAAAATAGCTGTGGGTAAGGATATATTCTATTAGTTTAACAATAATATCAGGGCTTTATTTATTGTTTTGCATGTTTGTTGAAAGAAACTTAAAGCATGCCTCAGTGCCATCTTTGTGTGGGATGTTGCTGTAAAGAGACTCTACATCCATGGTGACAAGTAGTGTGTTAGGAGGTAGGTCTTTAATCTGACTGAGTTTATTGAGAAAGTCAGCGGTGTCTTGTATATAGCTACTAACTAACTAATGGTTTAAGGATATTTTCAACAAATCCAGATATCTGTTCAGACAGTGTGTCCATACCTGTAACAATTGGTCTCCCTGGGTTGCCTGGTTTGTGGATTTTTGGCAGTAGGTAGAAATTCTCAGTTGTAGGATTGGCGGGGATGAGTTTTTCTAATCCTTGATGTATATCTTTAGGAAATGTTTTGAGGAGTTTCTTAAGTTGAAGAGTATATTTTTCTGTAGGATCCTGGTTCAGTTTCTTGTAGTAGGTGTTGTCTGTTGGCTTAATTTACAGTATGTAGTACTGAGTATTCATGATAACAACTGCACCTCATTTGTCTGCCGGTTTGATGGTGATGCTGGGGTTGTTTTTTGAAATCTTTATGGCAGTTCTTTCTGATGGAATAAGATTGTGCAAGACTCTTTTATATTGTGTTGATATAATAGATGCCTTTTTCAAATAACTGTCCAGTTTGATGTTACAACCAGGTGGTAGGTTGAAATATTTGCTTTTTTTTCTTGTTACAGTCTAATGATGTTGTAGTATGTACCTTGTTGTGGAAAAATTCTGCCAGTTTTAGTCTCCTGAAGAATTCTTGTATTTTATCTATTTTTATGTCTGGACAGAAAGACAATCATTTGGAGAGAACAGATGTCTCTGCTTGTGATAGTTGATAGTCTAAAAGATTTATAATTCCTGTGTGTTCTGTATATTTTTCAAAAAAATAATTTGTTTTAGTTCGTAGGTTTTAAGATGTGTTGTTGTTAGAATTCAGGGTTAAATTTGAGTCTTTTCTCTTCCTTTCGCTGTTGTACAGTATACAATGAAAATACAAACCATGAGAGTTTTAGTAGTATAGATACTCAGATCTTGGCTGTATCTTATTTTAAAAACTCATAAATGAAGTCAGGAGTACTATAATAGTAAATGCACAAATATGCACAGATTTCCCAGCAAGTAGACTTTAAAGTCTGCAAAAATAATTTAGCTACACTCGAGTATAGAGCACAACCTTTGTATTGTTTTTAAACACCGTTTTTTATTTTTAAAGTAGTTTTCAGTATATTAATAAAAGCTATATTTTATACATGTCTGGCTCTGGACTACAGCAATAAACTTATGGTGACCAATAAAACCCAATTGTGACTTGTAGTTATAATCTAAGATGTGTTATATTTTGGATAGTATTAATTATTTGTTAATATATGCCACGTTCTTAATTTTAACAGAAAAGCTTCCCTCTCATGTTCTGTACTTCCACAGAGCTTTAATCCATGGAAGTATGGCATTTCTTCATGTTGTCTCATATCTACAAGGAGGACAAGGTGCCTGTCTTAAAGATCACTTCCTTCTAATAAATCCTAACATGACACTCTATGAAAATATTTGATTTTGAAAATTTTGAAAATTAAGCAATTGTTCTTTGAGAAACATCTCTAACATTTCTATGACCTGTATTTCAGACATGATCCATGCTCAATAAAAGGACTACAGCATACAGAATGCAGATTATGTCCATGGCACTTGATGATTGTATTTTTTTTACTTGTTGTTATTAAACCATGTTTTACTGCACTATCTGGCGGTGTGCACTTCTCTCCCCAATTCCTTTTTTTATCATTATATCTAGCCTACTTCTCTTTTTGGAACTTTAACTTAAAGGGACGGTAGAAAACCAGGTGATGAATAATCAGAGAGTCCAAGTTCTGTACTTACAGTAAATAGTGTTTGAGCTGAATATTACATTTCAAACAGCAACTAAAACATGTTTTGTTAAAAGTTTCTCATAAAAGTTATTTGTAAAGCAAAGAAAAATGTGTCAGCCAATGAGATCTGCAGACAATACTTTAAGAAATCTCTGAAAATGTTCAGTTTATATTCAATGAGCCAAACAGTTTTCCATATATGTAAACATGGAATGTAGATGATGTCCAAAGCTCAGTTGTCTACTTTGGATACACTATAGATTTCTAGTATTTCGAGACGAGGAGCTTGACGTGTGTTATTATTTGCCTAAAATAAATTGCCTTTTCACTTAAACAGACTGCTTGGTCCAGCAAAGAGTGATTACAGTATCCACGCAGAGGACAAAGAAAGGTCATTTAGTCTTTACTCATAAAGAAATCACGTCCAACAATCTTACTGTAATGGCACCAGATAAAAGGAAACTGTAATTCCATACTTTTTATTGCATGGTTGGATTAATTGGCAATAGCTACAGTGAATATAAAAAGTATACACACCCCTGTTAAAATGTCAGGTTTCTGTGCTGTAAAAAAATGAGACAAAGATAAATCATTTCCGAACTTTTTCCACCTTTAATGTGACCTATAAACTGTACAACTCAATTGAAAAACAAACTGAAATCTTTTAAGTAGAGGGAAGAAAAAATATAAAAATAAAATAATATGGTTGCATAAGTATGCACACCCTTAAACTAATACTTTGTTGAAGCACCTTTTGATTTTATTACAGCACTCAGTCTTTTTGGGTATGAGTCTATCAGCATGGCACATTTTGACTTGGCAAGATTTTCCCACTCTTCTTTGCAAAAACACTCCAAATTTGTCAGATTGAGAGGGCATCTCCTGTGCACAGCCCTCTTCAGATCACCCCACAGATTTTCAATCGGATTCAGGTCTGGGCTCTGGCTGGGCCATTACAAAACTTTAATCTTCTTCTGGTGAAGCCATTCCTTTGTTGATTTGGATGTATGCTTTTGGTTGTTGTCATGCTGAATGATAAGGTTCATCTTCATGTTCAGCTTCTCGAGCAGAAGCCTGAAGGTTTTGTGCCAATATTGACTGGTATTTGGGACTGTTCATAATTCCCTCTATCTTAACTAAGGGCCCAGTTCCAGCTGAAGAAAAACAGCCCCAAAGCATGATGCTGCCACCACCATGCTTCACTGTGAGTATGGTGTTCTTTTGGTGATGTGCAGTGTTGTTTTTGCGCCAAACATATCTTTTGGAATTATGGCCAAAAAGTTCAACCATGGTTTCATCAGACCATAACACCTTTTCCCACATGCATGACTTCAGATGTGTTTTTGCAAAATGTAGCCTGGCTTGGATATTTTTCTTCGTAAGAAAAGGCTTTCGTCTTGCCACTCTACCCCATAGCCCAGACATATGAAGAATACGGGAGATTGTTGTCACATGTACCACACAGCCAGTACTTGCCAGATATTCCTGCAGCTCCTTGAATGTTGCTGTAGGCCTCTTGGTAGCCTCCCAGATTAGTTTTCTTCTCGTCTTTTCATCAATTTTGGAGGGAGCTCCAGTTCTTGGTAATGTCACTGTTGTGCCATATTTTCTCCACTTGATGATGACTGTCTTTATTGTGTTCCATGGTATATCTAATGCCTTGGAAATTATTTTGTACCCTTCTCCTGACTGATACCTTTTAACAATGAGATCCCTCTGATGCTTTGGAAACTCTCTGTGGACCATGGCTTTTGATGTGGGATGAGACTAAGAACATTTCACGAAAGACCAATTAGAGCAGCTGAACTTTATTTGGGTTTAATCAGAGGCACTTTAAATGATGGCAGATGTATGCTGACTCCTATTTAACATGATTTGGAATGTGATTGCTTAATTCTGAACACAGCTACATCCCCAGTTACAAGAGGGTGTGCAGACTTATGCAACCACATTATTATTATTTTTTTTTCTTCCCTCCACCTAAAAGATTTCAGTTTGTTTTTAAATTCGGTTGTACAGTTTATAGGTCACATTAAAGGTGGAAAAAGTTCTGAAATAATGTATCTTTGTCTAGTTTTTTTACAGCACAGAAACCTGACATTTTAACAGGGTTGTGTAGACTTTTTATATCCACTTGGCCCCACTTCTTCCTGCAGCCCCAAGACCTCTCTGCCCAGTCACCATCTTCTTTCCTCTCTCTTATTCTCTCACCCCCTTTTTTCTATATTTTTTCACTTTTCCTTTTCTTTCTTTCTTCCGTCTTTCCCGTTATTCCCCCTCCAATTACTTTCTTTCACTCTCCACCTATCCTTTTACCCTTCCTCTATTATTTCCCCCTACCTTCTTCATCTCTCTGCCCTCTTTCTCCCCACCCTCTCACATACTCTTTCTCCCTTTTCATTTTCTCTGTCCATCTTCACTCTATCTCCTCTCATGTCTCTACCTCTCCCCTTTCCTCACTTTTCTCGTCCATCTCTCGTTCTTTCCATCTCTCCACTTTCCTGTCCTCCTTAATTTCCCTCTTATCTCCTCCTTTTTTAATTTCTCCTTTTCTTTCCCATCCTCTCCTTCTTCAGCCATATTTCCACCTTTCTCTAGTCCTCTTTTTCTGTTTCTCCCACCATACTTATTCTCCATTCTCTCATTCCCCTTTTCTCTCTCCACTCCTCTCTATTTACTTATTCATCCCTCTCCTCTTAACTCCCCCTCCTCTCCATTATCCCTCTTTTCTAATCCTTTTCCTTTTCTCTCATCTCTCCTCATTCCATTTTTTCTCTTTCTGTTCTCCCTATTCCCCTCCTCTATCTTCTCTTAATTGTCCCTATTCTCATCCTCCTTTCTCTTCTCCCTCTTCACTTGTGCCTACATCTTTCCTATTCTCCTCCTTCTTTCATCCCTTAATCTCGCTATTCTCTGTACCCATTCTCTATCTTTTTCATTCTTTCTCTGCTCTCCTCATCCTACATATTTTCTCTCCCCTCTTTTCTCCCTTTATCACCCCTCTTTTCTCCCTTTATCACCTCTTGCTCATCCTTTTATCTCAGTTTCAATCCAACTTAACCCTCTCTCCTCCATTCTCTCTGTCCTCTTTTCTCTATTCATTTCACCCATATTATTTCCCACTGTCCTCTTCCTGTTTCTTTCTCTCACCCCTTTCTCTCAAACTTTATCTCTTGTACTTTCCAATTTCTCTCTCTCCCATTCTCTTACCATCCATTTTTCTGATCCCCTTCTCATCCCCCTGCCCTCTTCTCTTTCTGCTCCTTTATCTCATTTCACCTCTCTCTCCCACTCATGTCTCTCATATCCCCTCTACCCCAACCCTCCTATCCATCCCCTTTTTTGCAATTACATATATTATATTTACACTGTTGTATCAAGTCTCTTCAGATTGTACCAACCTATCTGGTGAAGTGACATAACTCTGCTACATTTGCGTGTTATGTGCGTGTTCGCGAGTGACCACTTTGCAATTTAATAGCTGAATTGAACAAGTAGCGGTTACGGGCATGACAGATCAAAGGATTTACACACACAAAGTTCAACGTTGCTCCACACGTAGCCTATTCTCGGCCATCCCGCGTCTTAACACGCAAGTCCACTGCAAGCTATGTAACGTGGATAATTTATTAGCCATAACCAATAAATATGGAGTTACGGGCTACATTTTCAAACGTAGCCCCAATTTAATGAGGCTGCAGATCAGATAAACCAAGATATTGTAAACAGGACACTGGCTCATTACTTACCCCTCTGTGATGTTTTAGTCTTGACAGCGAGGGTCAGTAAGGAAGAGCATTATGGGAATTGAGAAGGCAATTAAAGTGCGATGAACAGAAATTCTTAGAATTAGCGTGTGTATTTTATTAATCCTGTTTTCATCATACACTTAGTATTACTGGTTATATTATTATGATATTTTGGATTTTCAAGAAAGGCAATAGCTTCACTCCACCCCCAAGTATCCCATGTGGGGTGAAGGCATCAGGCCATTTTGTCTGACACATTGTCTCTGGGCTACAGAGAGTTAATTACCTGTATAAGTCTGATAAGCTTGATTTGGCTCTCTCGGTGTCCTGTATGCAAATCAGGACCACCACTCAGGAAATCAGGAAGCCAGGATCAGTCCAGTCAGTACACTGCTCTCTAGTGGGCTTGCAAAGACCAAGCAAGTCCAGCCTACTCTCAGTGGTATCTGGCTCCAGCTCCTTCCTTCTTAGGACATTGCAGAGATTCTGGACTAAAGACATACTGATATATTAAAAATAATAAAACCCTTCCCCGTCTATGTGGGACCGGAGAGTTAATTACCCCATAGGGTCTTAAAGTCTGATAAGCTTGACCTAACAAATAACCTCACCAGGCCCTTACATATCTGGAAACATGACAGCCATAAACACAAGCCTGTCAATCAAAATCAAGTAGGGTAAAATTAAACTGTTAGAGATTGACCATAACTTGCTTTCCCACGGAGGGGGACTAATGTGATTGGTTAATGTTATGTTTAAATATGTGGGTGGACAAATCCTTACAATCCAGGGGTGTATTCCTATAGCTGAGGGCACAATGTTTTGGGGTTACAGAAGACCCCTCCACCTCCAGGTTGTGACAGTTTCACTTTTGTACTTAATATAATAAGTATATATTTGTAACACTATATATTTGCATTATTAACAGGGTTAACATAATAATTTTTGTATGAGATATATTGGTATATATTGTTGTATATTGTTTTAAATTTTCTTTTTAAAAGGGTATGATGATTTAAAATGGGATTGATGAGTTTCATTAGATAAGAGCACTAAAAATGTTAATTTTTTCTATACAACATATTACCAACCATGACACCATTCCAGCACATCCCATACTAGGCCATCCCCCTCTCCCTGTTACAACTTTATAGCATTGTGTAAAATATCAGCATTTTATAAATACTCAATAATAATAATAATAAGGAGGTGTGGCTTCAGTGAATCATTTTACCCAATAGACTGAAAATGGTACAGTATTTTGTCAATATCAATTTAAGCTTTAATATAAGTATATATTTGTAACACATTATATTTAAATCATTAATGGGGTTCACTTTATAAATAGTGATGTCGCGAACATAACATTTTTGGTTCGCGAACCGCGAACGCGCACCGCCGCAAATGTTCGCGAACCGGCGAACATCGGCGAACCGCCATAGACTTCAATGGGCAGGCGAATTTTAAAACCCACAGGGACTCTTTCTGGCCACAATAGTGATGGGAAAGATGTTTCAACGGGACTAACACTTGGACTGTGGCATGCCGGAGGGGGATCCATGGCAAAACTCCCACGGAAAATTACATAGTTGATGCAGTGATACCCACACTCAGAGATTGAGGGGGGGACCTGAGAAGGCCATGGGCCGGAGATATAAAGGGGGGCCATCCCAAATAAGCACACAAGCGGGGACAAAGGTAGTGAAGGGGACATAGAGGCCCATGGACTGACGGTCTCCATCTTGGCAGGAAAAGGGCCCAGCAATTAAGCCAAACGGACCCAGCACAGGCAGCTACTTGAGTCAAACGCTGTACAATTACACCTTAATAAAGCTGAAACATGCAGCAGCAGGGATTCTAAACGGCCACACGGGGACAAGGAGGCTAACAGCCCCCACAGTCTCTGCACCACTCTTTTTAACAGATAACCCAATGGGCTAACCAGGGACCTTGCCCACATAAAAAAACAGAATTTTATTGGAGGAATTATTAGTGTCTTTACCCCCCAAGAGAGGACATAATATACGGTATCTTTAGACTACCTGATGGTCAAACCTCCTTTAGCCCCAATGCTATCCAAGAAACATTTCAAAACGTTATCTGACTGGGGGTCTATAGAGTGACATTAGTACTGACCTTTATATGACTGGGGGTCTATAGAAGGACATTAGTACTGACCTTTATCTGACTGGGTGTCTATAGAGGGACATTAGTAATGACCTTTATCTGACTGGGTGTCTATAGAGGGACATTAGTAATGACCTTTATCTGACTGGTTGTCTATAGAGTGACATTAGTACTGACCTTTATCTGTCTGGGGGTCTATAGGTGACATTAGTCCTGACCTCCTGCTGCAGTATTATTACTCCCAGTACTCCCAGGCTTGCTACTATTAGATATAATAACCTCAGTTTCGTTTCCTTATCTGTTGGTAACATCAAAATATGATTATTAAATATTTCATATTTGTTTGTTTTTTTCTCCCAAAGTGAACCCCTTCGTGTGTGTCCCACAGATGTGGCGTTTCCGCTCTGCGTATGTTGGATTTGCACCGCTCAAAAAGTATGAAAAGAGATCCCCCCCCCCCCTTGAAGCCCATTAATGACATCATCAGTAAATTGTATGTAACAGATTCCAGTGTTTAGGGTTTATGACCCAATACTGCGATCATATCATTTATGACAAAAATCTGTATTTGTCGTATTATTCAGACGCGCGTGCATCTTTGTGTTACATTTCCTGATACTTTTATTATCTTGATCTTTATATATTTACTAGCGACTTCCCCGTGAAAAAATGGCGGCAATATGATTGTAAGGCAGGTAATGGTGTTTGGACGAGACATTCATTTTGTTGGCGGTCCGAGATCCTGCATCGCTCATTGCGAGGCTGTTGGTTGTATTTTTTTTCTGATAGGCGCTTTTGCTGCTATTCTTTGGTCGGTGGTGATGTGTTTTTTGTGCTTATTGCAATGCTTTGTGTGCTATGAGCAGCGTTGGCACTCGTTGTGAGGCGCGCAGTGAATGGCTTTTATGTTTAATGTGATAATGTTTTTTTTGTGTATATGTATTTTTGTATGCTAATGAAATAATTACTAAATGAATATACTTTACCTATTTGTAAGTAATATATGCAGGAAGCATTGTGCTGAAGAGCTGACAATCTGTTTTCATGTTCCTGCAGCATACAATGTAGGTTTTCAGTGCTGTGGAGCTGCTGAGTTAAATGTCAGCAATGTGTGCAGTGTGTAGTGTAAATAGGCTGCGTGCGCGAGGGGAAACCGTTAGGATAGCTGGGTACTTCTGCATTGTGTAAGTTAGTGTTGTAAAATGGCGGGGAATGTGTATGTGGTACGCGGGTGTGGATGATTTAGCGTCCTTGTTAATAGTGTATCTTTACCTTGTACGGCTTTTTAGCAATATCCGTATGTGTTTTGCGTGTTTAGGGTCCTGTAGCCTCGTTTTCTTTTTTTCAACGGCCATTTTTTCTCTCACTTAGGTGATTTTCGGGTGTCTAAACTCATGAATTTGGACTTAAATGGAGGTGTAACTTCACTTGCAGAGGTCCTCGGTGCCCGCCTTGCTGTGGGTAAGCTTTTTATGTGTTTGTTGTGTGTATTTATTGTGTTTTTAATGTTTTTAAGTGCGCGCGGTTCGGGCGTTAAGGTCGTATTTTTGTGAGCTCGTAATGTTTTTTTTTCTAAGTCCCGTATTTTTGGATGGTAAGTCCGTAAATTTGATGGTGTAAGTCCCGCCTGCGGCTCATTGCAGCCGACGTGGGAGCCTTCGGCGCTCCTTGCCAGCAACTCTGGCCCTCGCTTCGCAAGTCCGCAGCGTTAGCAACAACCCGCCTGCTCACAACTATATATGTGATATCTGCAACGTCTTCCCCAGTTGGCACTTGTAAATCGGCTAAGCGACAAAAAAAATGGCGTCCGGAAAAAATGAAAACGAGGCTTCACGACCCCAAACCGCGCAAAACATCGCCAGCCATGTACGACTTTTACCTAGGAACAGACGATGTACAAAATACACTATTAGAAATAATGGAAACTGCTGGCGAGCCGCGTAACACATACACAATCGCCGCCATTTTACAACACTAACTTGCAACTAATAACATTACAAATCTAAAATGGCGCGTTACACGACTATACAAGCGGTTTCCCCTCGTGCACTGCGCACATTGCTGACACTTACACCTCGGGTCACCAACAGTCCAAATGTACACTGTAAGCTGCAGGAAAATCAAAACTGATTGTAAGCTCTTCAGGATATTGATCACTGGATATATTAATTAGAAATAGGTAAAGTATTTTAGTAATTAATTAATTCATTATTATTAAAAAATGTATATATAAAAAAAATATGCTTATATATTTTACACTGCCGTTACTTTATATACATTAATGATTCGCACTTCCTAATACATTTGTTCATTCACAATAGTTATTATCGTGCATTCATTTAATAAGTATTAATTAGTAATGGAAAATAAAAATGTAGACTTTACACTACAATAAAATGTTTTACTTTTTACTCTGCAGTTATATATCTGGATTACTGCTCATTGGCTGCCAGCGATAGCACTCTCAAAGCAGTTACAAATCTAAATCAATTTATTATGCTCTGAGACCTGAATACATTTTTTAATTTACACTGCACAAAAAAAATTATATATTTAACACTGTACTTATATATCTGTCTTTGCGATGAGGGTCGAAGATTGATCGTTGCAAAGCACGAAACATGAAGGACACGAGGGAAGAGGCTCACAATGAGCGCCGAAGGTCCTCAGAGTACAAAAAGCATCACATTGTGTGGCAAACAGCATTGCCATGGCTTTAAACTTTATTGCCCCGTCATTTGTGCCAGGCAAGTCGCTAGTGATATAATATAACATAATGCAATACAATATTATACAGTACACATGGGTGTTGGAACTGGGGGGGGGGGTAAGGGGTAACCCCCCCCACCCCAGATTTCTTATCGTATGTATGTATGCGTATAGAAGCTAACAGGGGAGGGGAGAGGGGGAGGAAACACAGGGGAGAGGGAGAGGAAGACACAGGTGAGGGGAGATGGGGAGGAAGACACAGTGGAGAGGGGGAGGAAGACACAGGGCAGAGGGGGGAAGAGAAACGGGGTAGGGGAGAGGTGAGGGGAAGAGACACATGGGAGGGGGGAGAGACACAGGAGAGAGTGGGGGGTAGAGACACAGGGGAGAGGGGGGAAGAGACTAATGGGAGGGAGTGGTGAGGAGACACCGGGGAGAGGAAAGGGGGTAAAGACACAGAGGAGGGGGGAAGAAACACAGGGGAAGGGAGAGGGGGTAGAGACACAGGGGAGAGGGGGTAGATACACAGGGGAGAAGGGGGAAGAGACACAGAGGAGGGGAGAGAGACACAGGAGAGATGGAAGGGGGGAAAGACACAGGGGAGGGGGCAAAGAAACACGGGAAGGGAGAGGGGGGTAGAGACACAGGGGAGGGGGGAGTGACACAGGGAAGAGGGAAGGGGGAAAAGACACAGGAGAGGGGGAAAGAAACACTGGGGAAGGGAGAGGGGGTAGAGACACAGGGAAGGGTGGGAGAGACACAGGGGAGGGGGGGAGAGAGACACATGGGAGGGAGTGGAGGGGGAGACACAAGGGAGAGGGGGGGGGGGAGAGACACATGGGAGGGAGGGGGGGAGACACAGGGGAGGTCTTGTGCTTTATTATTATTATTATTATTATTATTATTACTATATAATGTGTATATGTACCGGCTGGGCATGCTCTTGTGCATTATTATTATTATTATTATTATTATTATTATTACTATATAATGTGTAGATGTACCGCTGGGCATGCTCTTGTGCATTATTATTATTATTAGTAGTATTTTACTAATAATATTAATAATGCACAAGAGCATGCCCAGCTTGTACATCTACACATTATATAATAATAATAATAATAATAATAATAATAATAATAATGCACAAGAGCATGCCCAGCTGGTACATCTACACATTATATAGTAGTAATAATAATATTAAAAATAATAATATGCACAAGAGTCTTTCAGCACTGCACTGGACACTGAATAAACTTGCCTAGCTATGGTTTTCTCTATTGATGCAGTATCACCTACACTCTCCCTCCTCTCAGTAAGACTGCAAGTTAGTTATGATTCCAAAATGGCTGCTGTCCTTCAGATGGAAGGCTCTGGAAGGGAGTGTATGCTGCTGATTGGCTGGAATGTGTCTGCAGACTGTGACATGCAGGGTCAAAGATTGCTCAATGATAAAGTATTGGGGGCGGGTCGAATATCGCATATGTTCGCAGTTCGCCGCGAACACTAACATGCTATGTTCGCCGGGAACAGTCCGCGACATCTCTATTTATAAAGTTTGTATATGATATATTGATATATATTCTACATATGTTTTATATAAAAATGTATAATGATTTAGTGTTTGATTATTTTGTTTTATTACCTAATCTGGCTACCCTAATGTGATAGAGCCTCATTCAATTGAGCAATTGTAAGATAAAGTAGCCCGTAAGTGAGGCCTTCAGTTAATTTGCTATTCAATGGGCATCTTTTTGCGGGCTCCAAACGTGCTACGAGTTACGACTTTGAAAACTCTGCAATTGTTAATCCCGGAACTTACAGCCTCCCGAAGCCTTTGATCTTTCACATGTGCAAGAGTTTTGATCACAAAAATCGCTTTTCAATTGCAAAAATTGCTCAAGTCTGCACCCGCAGTCAAGCCCAAAAATGGCAAATGGTGGCCAAAAGCTTACGGGTTCAAATAGGACATGCAAAGGGTTTACAGAAGAGTTTGTAACACTGCAAATCACAATAAAAACCCAGCAATGCACTTTTAAATGTGGAGAAAGCAATGGAAGGCATTACAATTACATGCACAGCATCTCAGAGCTATCAGATATAAAAAAATGTTTTTATTTTTCTCATATGTTGTAATGGTCATGCATATGCCAATATGAAAAGCCATGCTGCGCACATGCTGAAAGCTGTTGAAGACACACTACCTCATTAAATTGAATAAATAAACACAAGTACATGGAATGGCTGACATAAAAACCCTTTTCACTCACAGAGGCTCTTATGTGGACCCTAAAAAAATATAAAGATCATCTTATATACATCTCACTCATCACATCTACATTGGGAAAACAAATAGTGGCCAATTACACCGCCACATGGCATATATCACGTACCAGGGGAACATCTCACATTTGGTTGTTCGGTCCCTCTGTTGTGTCCTACACTCTGTGACCCTATGGACTACAGAACACTCACTTATGTCTCTGCCTGTGCTTATCCACAAGGTTTGCATTCCAAAGATACTGGAGTAGGTTGCCAGTTCCTTCTCTAGTGGACTGTAATTTGTCTGACCTCTCTGCTATGACCTTCCCACCTACAGTGGCCCAACATGGTGTAGCTCACAGCTTCATTGAGGTATACAAACCCCGTCATCACCACCCCTTTGCAATCCTGAATGGGACCAGGAGATCATACACCACACTAATCTACTCTAACCCATCAGTAAGGGCTGCAAAGACACATGGAGACTGTACAGAGGCACGTGGAGCAGCAGCCAACTCACCCCCATCTCTGCTACGCCCATCCTGGAAAGTCCCATGCCATTGCTGGTGGCCATGTTCCAAGATGTATATCCATTATCATTTGGTGACATCCCATTAAGTGTTTTGATATCACTCAATTTACATTATCACCTGTCATATTGATATCAGGCCTTCAGGGGAATGTTGATAATCCACAGTATCACAAGTTGGACATTCCATGTGCATTAACCCTTCATTATTATATATTATATATATTATTATATATTTCATGATATTATTACTATTATTATTGTTATTCTTGTTATTATATGTGTTAAGCTATTGCATAATAACTAGGGCTGATTCGTTTACTGATATAGGAATGTGGCATAAATGTGAAGTATGGGGATGTCCCTGACTGAGAAGGTCCTTGGCCACCCTCTCCCACTCATTGTAGCACACAGTTAATTGGGGGCCACCACTTGCCCACTGCTTTTACCTCGGCCGCTATCTCCTTCCATGACAGGGCTCTAGGCCCTGGCCTGACTTCCCTCCCCCTGAAGGGAGGGAAATCAGGCAAGGGCCTAGAGCACAGATGGCACCAAGGAGGACCACAATCTCCCGGTGCGTGTAATTGTGGGCCTTGTGCTTGCTATTAGCCTCTTGCCCCCCCCCCCCCGACTATGGACAGGGATCCTGAGCTCTCTCATCTGTCCCTGAGGCCTGTCCCTCCCCTGAACTACCACCCCCCAGGATCAGGCCCCTCCCCCTCTGTCCCTGGTCTAGATGTGCCTCTTGCTATGTCTGCCCTGCCACCACCCACCTCCTGCTCCACCTCCTCCTCCACATGTGCCACCTCCTCCTCCAACTCCTTCTCCACATCCTCCTACTCCACATCCGCCACCTCCTTCAACTCCTCAACCTACTCCTCCACCTCTGCCACCTCCTCCTATAACTCCTAAACCTCCTCCTCCTCTCCTCCACCACTCCTCATCTCCTCCTACCGCCTCTCCCCTACTTTCCCCTCCTCTCTCCTCTCTCTATTTAAATCCCAAAAATAATATAAGGTTAAATAAAAATAAGTGTTTATGTATGTGTACGTGGAAAAACAAAAACGTGTGTATATGTATTTATTAACTGTTGGGGGATGGGGTGGGGAGTGTGTGTATGGAGTGACCTAGCTCTATGTGTGTCTATATGTGTTATTTAATTTATGTGTATTGCTGTTATGTGTAATCTATTAATATGAGTAAACAAGGATTAAGTGTAAATTCGTAATTAGATTAATAGAAATAAACAAAAACACAATATACTGCTCTCAGAACTCGCCTATTCAACTTATTGCAGAATATGGAGACTTATCTTACTATTAAGTAAATATTACTAAGAAGGAGGTGCTATATGCTTATATATCAGATAAGTATAAATTTGAACTAAAAGAAAGATTCCCATATAACTGGAAAAGTAACCAAATAACACATTTAGGTATCACATTTAGTTCAAAATAATATGGACAGACTATATTTCCAGGTCTCCTTTATATTAACAGGTTGGAGAGATTTAACTCTGTCATGTTTGGGTAGAATAACATTAATTAAATTAATATTCTCCCCAAAATATTATATATTTTAAGAAGTCTTCCTTTAAAGATTCCAATTAAAACTTTAAAACAATTTAAAAAAATAGACAAATTCATATACAGAAACCAAAAAACACGTTTTAAACAAGAAATTATCTTGAGAATTTTTTCTAGAGGAGGCCTGGCTCCACCGAATATTATTCAATACTCAAATGCCATTAAATGAGTTCATCTCTCAAAATTTACAATAAAAGAAAATAAACCTAAATTTTTGCTTATAGAAAATGAATTAGATAAAAATATTAACTTACAATATATATATTGGGATATGAAAATAGATAACTTAGATTCTTATGAAATTACCACTTATTCCTAGAACTTTAATAAAAGGGTGGTTTAAATATAATAAAAAAAATGAATTGGTAAAATTCACGGCTCCAAATACCCCAATACATAAATTGTTACTGGAGTTAACCCCTTTCCTAAATATATCATGGGAAGAATGGGGCATGAAAACTCTCAAGGACTTATTTCAGGGACAAAAATTGAAATCATTTGAACTTATATCTAAAGAATACCAAGTACCAGTTACTAAATGGCTGCTTTATGAAATACTATATACATCGATAACAAATGTAGATTATGGAAAAGTACTTAACAGAGAATTAACTGATTTGGAAAAAAAATGTAAACAATACTGAAAAGGAAAATACAATATCAAGATATCATAAAATAATAAAATCCCGATTAGAAATAGGGAAAACAGAAAGGATGGAAAAATGGGAGAGAAATCTTGGGGTATCTTGGTCTACAACACAATGGTATAAAGCATTCTCAAAAACAGAGAAAAGTATAATAAACTCGTCCTTGAGAGAAACATATTTTAAACTAGTGCAACGATGGTATATGACCCCAATCAGGATGAAAAAAATTGCCCCTGAAAAAAATCTTGGTCAGTATTGGAGATGTGGAAAACATATAGGAACCCAAGAACATATGTGGTGGACTTGCACTTATATTAGGGATTTTGGCATATTATGTCTAACAAATATTTCGGAAATTATTAATACCCAATTGGAAACGACTCCTGAGATTGTATTATTTCATATCTTTCCAAGTAAAATTAACTATAGACAAAGTAACGTGATTATAAATACCTTAATGGCAGCCAAGTGGCTTATAGTTAGAGCATGGAAAAAACAATCCTTACCGACCTGGACAGAAATTATGATCATTGTAGAGAGAAATAAACAAATAGAATTGGAGTACTTGACACTTTCACATGGTTCGTCAAAAAAAATTAGCTTAAAATGGTCTCTTTGGAAGATATAGGGAGTTATTTAATTTAATTATTAATGTTGGAAAGGAACATATTAAAAGAAAAGACGGAAAATATAAAGAATAAAGACAAATAAGAAAAGAAGGATCGGTGTAACAATTTCAGGAGTTGTTAAAAATGACTTACTCCTCTTCTCCTAGAACGGAATTATATCATGTTGTGATATGCCGAGAAATGTTCATTTTTATGTGAATTATTTAAATTCTACTGTGGTTCCGTTTCTGTTTTTATTTTTTATTTTTGTTGATGTTTTTGCTGTTTTTCCTTTATTTTTTTGTCTGAATATTTGTAGTTTTAATGTTTTGATGTCTTTTATTGTTTTTAAATGTTGTAACTCTTTTTATATAAATTTTGAAAGGAAAATAAAATAAATAAAAAAATAACTTGCCTATTCTCTCACTCTCACTCAAAAACCTCCAACTCTGGGACCTGCATGCTACTTCGGAAGAAAATACAAGAAGTCAACGCATGGGTGGGTTGAACGCAATTTTATAATCCCTCACTGTCAATCATCTGTGGCTAGATCGCTTTCTATTGGCTGAGAAGCCTGTGTCGCACTCCGTTATACCATGATTGGATCGTAACTGTGAATCGCATCTCGCATGGGCGCCCATTAACAGTATGGGGTCACGGGAGGGGTTTACGGGCTTGAGGCCTCGTCCCATAATTTGCGCCCTTTCTCAATTGCATAGTGCCGGAATTGGAGATGACCGGGAGCCTGCAGCATGCCGGCAGACATACGGCCTGTAATCCGCGAGATTTGGGCTTGGAATTTAATCAGGCTCTTAGTGTTTTTAGGGAATTATTTTGTGTGTTATAGGGTACCTGTAATAAGTGCAACTGCAGAATTTGGTGCAATCTCTAGTGCCCGTAGACTCCTATTAGATTAAAATTGGTTATATACAGCACTGAATAGACATGTGTTTTTTAAGACGTGTGGATATCTTGTAAGTGGGAATTAGAAAAGGTTAAGACAGACGCGACCAAGCAAAGATATATGGAGTAGCAGAGGAGATGTGCGAGGGAGTCATTAGAAATTATGGCTATCCCATTTGATGGCTAACAGGCACATTACTGTGGCTCTACAAACCAGTGGCTCTATGATAACAGACTTTGACCAGGTTGACCAAACAAGTGATGAGTCTCATTTACCTCTACAAAATATATAGTGGATAAATCGGTGTAAACTATTAGAATTTTCGCAGACTACTGTCATAATGCATATGTTAAGGGACGTGTAGACTTACATTACATACATAAATGTTGTACAGCAGTTAAATTACCTAACTCTACTAGAGATGATTTGAACTCTCTTATTGCCGACTCAGCTAAAAAGGAACAAAGCCTGATCCTGATGGCTTTGGACTGGATTCTATGAAATATGCACAGAGTATTTCTAGAGAATATGTATTTATTCACAATATATCTCATATTCTGCAATGGAGGTGAGTATGAACCCACTGATCTTCCCTACAAAGCTATTATGCAATACACTTATAGAGGTTATCTCCATATCTTCTCATTATCTTTGTTACTGAACCTTTAAAAGGTATGACTTATATTGTCCAATAAAGTGTTTCTCAAACTTTTTGATCTGGAGACCAGCTTGCTATTTTCCATTGCTCATGGTGACCAACTCTGAGATCCATAACTTTTTTTAACAGGATGATTGTACAAGTGACAAATTCTCTTCTAGTTTTGCAATGCTTTGAAAACATAATACATTTGTTACTGCACATACGTTCCTCAATGGTCTACCTATAACTGTGAATGATGTTTGTTTGTTGTTTAGTCGTTAAGTTGGCTGTGGCCCTATGGACGGCAAAACATCAGGCACATCTGTGAACCCCTCTGAGCTCCCTCAAACTTATGTCCATTGAATAAAGAGGACTTCCTGCCACCCCAGTTTGTTTTTCAATTGAGTTGTGCAGTTTATAGGTCACATTAAAGGTGGAAAAAGTTCTGAAATTATTTATCTTTGTCTCATTTTTTTACAGCACAGAAACCTGACATTTTAACAGGGGTGTGTAGACTTTTTATATCCACTGTACAACCTCATTGCACTCCTTTGACCTGACCTTGGTGCCTTGGTCCACATGGGTGGATCAGTTGGTCTGGTAACCCATCTCTTTCAGAATTACAATATGTTGATGTGATACACACAGTTAAAGGCACTGAAATAGTCTATGAAGTGGCGGTAATATTTTTTTTTCTGGAAAGCTCTAGCTTTCTCTATTATTCAGAGCACATTGGCAGTGTTATCTCTTGTGCATCTGCCTATTCTTTTGCAAAATTAGACTTGCACATCTTGTAGGTCTTGCAGGATGTTAGGTATTACCTTGTTGTTGGACAATTGGATAATTGCAGCACTCTTTGGCACTGCCTTTTTTGATTGGGCTGTAGGCTGTCATTTTCCAGTCTACTGACCACTGTTGAGGTTTCAAAATTTATTGGCATTATTCAATCAACAGCATCATCTTTAAGGATTTTGAACAGTTCAGTTGGCATAGAAGCAACTTCTGCAGCCTTGTTGTCAGCAAAGCTTTTTAGGACCCATCTCACTTCATTCTCCAAGATCTGTCTCCAGCTCATTGCATACACTTTTGGGATTATCACTGCTCTTCCTGTATATATCTTCTGTATATTCCTGCCACCTCTTCATTATCTGATCTGCTTCCCTTAATTTCCTACAATGTTTGTCTTTTATCATGCCCACTTTGGAAAGTCATTGACATTCCAATTCCGTTATCTCCTTCTATCTCTTGATGCTCAATATCAAATGTCTCCTTGTCTCTTCTTGTCATCCTCTGGAATTCTGCATTTAAATGGACAAGTCTTTTCCGATCACTACTACGTTTTCACTTTCCTTCTTTTCCTTGGCTACTTTCATTCCTCAGATATCCAGATTGTCTTCTTAGTTTATTTTGTTTTGAGGATAATCTTTATTTTGCTTTCTGTACAATGTCACAAACTTCTGTCCAATGTTCTTCTGGCATTCTACCTACATCTAGTCCCTTCAATATATTCTTTACCTCCACTGCATATTCATAAGAAATATTAATTATTTAGTTTCTGCTTGGTCTGATGATTTTCTCTCTTTTCCTCTTATTTCTGAACTCATGATCCAATCTGCTGTCGGCTCCAGTCATTGATTTTGCTGAATGTATATCGCTCCTCCATCTTTTGCTGCAAAGTATGTATTCAATTTGAATATTATCTGGTGATTTCCATTTGTATGTAGTCATCTCTGAAGCTGGTGGAAGAGGGTGTTTACTCTGACCAGACAATAATCTTGGTAGAATTCTGCTAAACTCTAACCTGCTTCCTTTCATATTCCAAGGACAAACTTGCCCATTGGTTCCCTGTTTTAGTATTGCAATCTCATATAAGGACAGCATTATCTTTTCTAGGTTTGGAGAACTGCATTTTTAAGTTTGAATTGAAATAACTATGTTATTTATTAGGTATTAACCAAGTACTGTTTTGGGCACCCTTTGATTAATTATAAGGGCCACTCAGTTTCTGGTGGTTATCATCTCATGTTTGGCCACATTCCTGATTCATAGTTCTAACATTACAGGTTCCTATACGGAATTGTTCTTTGCAACAGTAGACTTTCCTTTGCCTTCAAAAAAACATCCTCATTGACCCAATCACTTTATTAGATTTGGTGCTACTCATACTAGCTATCTGCTCTTCCCCAGTAATGGGGTAGGCACCTTCTGACCTGAAGGTTCATCTTCTGGAGATATGACATTATGCCTCTGGTTGGGCTTATCCATAAAATTATCTTAGGAAAGATACTAGCGTGGGTTGCCAATTCCTTATCCAATGGATGTGTCTGAGTCCTCTGATATGATCTGCACAGCCTGGGTGACACTACATGGTATAACTCACAGCTTCACTGAAGTACACAAGCCCCTTCACCACAACAAGGTAGTGATGACGAATGGTATGACTAATTGAAGTTATATGTTTAAAGTGTTAGGCTGTCCTCAATTCACAGAACATCCTGATAAGGTATCAGGGACCGGCACTGGTTCTAGAACCAGCTGTTGAGAACCAATGATCTAACAGTTGAGAGAGAGGGAGAAGAAGAAGGAGCACTCCCTTACAGTAAATCCTCACAAGACACTTAATGGAAAGCTTGGTTGTGAACATTTTAAATACAAATACAGTATTTTTCTTTGAGAAATGTCTAACTTGTCCATGACCTGCATCTCTTTTCAAACATAATTTATGCCCAATAAAATGAACAAAAAATACAGAATGTAGGTTATGTCCATGACACACAACTCATTCATCTATGTTGGGTAAACCATTGATAGATACAGTTTGCAATCTGGGATGTGATATAATTTGCATAGTATCCATTATCTGCTCACTTATGTAAATTACTTGGCTTATCTCATGTTTCTTGAGCTTTGAAACATTCATGAGAAGTAATAAATATATATAGTAACCCTAAAAAGGATAGAGGGATATAACCTAGTGTCATTTGCAAAAATGGAGACACTACTTTCCAGCCTTACTGAATCCAAGATGGCCTTTTCTAGTAGGGTCTTGTATAACCTGGACCAGATAATGATTCCTGAGTGTCCCCAAGAACCTGCTTCCCTTAGCTGAACTGCAGGTCTCATTTATCTAGTTAATTTCAGGGTAGTTACAACCTCCCATTAATAAAACTTGCCCATGCTTAGCTGCATTTCTAATCTATAACAATAATTGCAGTTCCTCACATTATATTATACTAGTGACTTGCCTGTCAAAAAATGACGGTCAATACAATTTGAAGCCTTTGCAATGCTGTTTGGCACACAATGTTAAGCTTTTTATACTCTAAGGACTTGGCGCTCATTGTGAGCCTCTCCTCGTGTGTCCTTTGGCTCCTCTCTATATTTTTTTAAATACTAATTAATTAATTAATTAATTAATTAATTAAATGAATAATAAATTAATATAGTTTACCTTTTTCTAATAAATATATGTAACAATCAATAGCCTGAAGAGGTAACAATCTCTTTTTATTGTCCTGCAGCATATATCCTTTGTAATAGTGTATTTGGTACCTCGTAGGTTCCTGTGTGAAAGTGGTATGCAGTTGGCGGTGTTTTGCAAGTTCCAGGGTCGTATAGCCTCGTTTTCATTTTTTTGGGCTGAATTTATTTTTCTTGCTTAGTCGATTTTCGAGTGCCGAAACTCACCGAAATTGACTTAAATTCTCTTTCCACCTCACTCCCAGACGTCCTAAATGTTCCCCCGTGCTGTGTGTGATGTTTGTGTTGTATTTTTGTGTGTTTCATGATTTGTGCTTTGCACGTTTCGTCCGTTAACTTCGTAGTTTTACTATCTCGTATTTTGGTTTTCTAAGTGCAGCGTCTCATGAAGTGTTATGCCTTTGGCATCGTTTTGCATGGCCCAGGGTCATGTAGCATCGTTTTCAATTTTGTTCGCCATTTTTTTCTCGCTTTCCACCTCACTCCCAGACGTCCTGGCTGTTCCCTCGTGCTGTGTGTGATATTTTTGTTAACTTAGTATTTTCCTATCTCGTATATTTTTTTATAAGTCCTGCGTCTCATATTTTTTTAATTCTAAGTCCCGCGTTTGTCTAGTGCTTGCAGCCTAAGGTGATCCTGCATTTCCTAAGTGTTACTTTGGCTCTGCAAGTTTTAGTGCTGTGAGTTAACGTCTCGCCTCGCTAATAGGCATTCTATACTGTATATACAGAATGGATAATAAATGAGACTAGATATAGAATACTATTGGAATATTACACTATAGCTTAGTCTACAGCTTATTTATTTCTCTATGACATTACAATCTAAAATAATCATTTTGTTCCATGTCTTAGAGCGTTTGAATTTCTAATTTGTTACTGAGCAACCAGACAAGTGATCAGCATTGGGTGTGCTGTCGGTTTGGTGTAAACACTTATATTGCTCAAAAGTGATTTAAACTGAACACTATTCAACATGCTTTTTTGGTTAGTGGGTAGGCTGCCAACCAGTTGATGAATAATGAGAGGACGGAAAAGAAAGGAATGAGAAAAATTGTATAGAAAGGGAGGGAGGATGGAAAGAACGGGAGAATGGAGAGAAAGGATGGGAGAGAGAAAAGGGGGTGAACAAGATTTGACTATGAGGGAGAACAAAGGGAGAATAGAGATGAAGGAGATGGAGGAAAAGTAAAGGTTGGCCACTGCTGCCCCTCCTTGTCCCCATTTCCTCTACAGCTTCATGGCCACTCTGGGCCTCCTGTAGCCCCCTGCCCCTCCAAGACACCTCCCAATCTTTCATCCCTCCTCATTTTTTTTTCTTTTTATCTTCATTAAGGGATTTTTCCATAAGTAGAGTATCTCTATTGACATTTTTGGCTCTGTGATAGGCCTTCTTTTATACTCTTTTATTATATCCCTGTTCTTGGAACCTTTTTTGCAAATCTTTTGCCTCTAATTCGAAGTTGTATTCTTCAGAGCTGTTTCTTTTAATTCTCAAATATTGTCCTGTTGGGATCCCAGAAATCAAAGATTTTGGATGGCTACTTTTGGCATGTAGAAGGCTATTTGTTGCTGTCGGTTTCCTGTAAGTATTAGTTGTTAGTTTGCCATCTTGTTTTTACAGATTTTCAAATCCAAAAAAGTTATAGATGTTTCACTTATCTCAAGGTCAAATATAGAGGATAACAATGTCAGATGCTTTCGAATATGTAATAATAAGTGGTTTGATGTAAAAAATATTCTTAATAAATATTGGCAAATACTGAGATGATAAAGATCTCAGACCATTCCTAAATGATCATGCACAATTAACAAGCAGAAGATCCACAAATTTAAAAGATATGTTATCTAAAAGTCATCTGGAGAATCCAAAGAAGACTACTTGGCTTCAAGAAATAAAATGCTGTTTTAAATGCCAATCCTGTAAGGCCTGCCAATTTGTGAAACCTGCCAAGATGTTCACCTCAAGAGATAGGACACAGACATACTTAGTGAATTATTTTATAACTTGTAAAACTGAGAGAGTTATTTATCTAATATCTTGCAAATGTGGAATGAGATAAGTAGGTAAAACCTACAGAGAATTCAGAAGAAGAATTCTAGAACACTTCTATAGTATCAACAGAGAATATGTTCATGTTAATACTAAACACAAAGGGGATGTTAAAGTCCTTTCATTTATGGCCATTGACCATATTGAAAAAAAAACATCAGAAGGGGTAATATAGATAATGAATTATTAAAGATGGAGGCAAGATGGATTTACTTATTAAAAACTAGGAAAACATATGGCCTAAATGATGGTTTTACTTTTTCTCCTTATATTTAATATACTGATATCTAATGTTCTATAAAAAGAGAAATATTGAGCAGACTACATAACTTTGAAGTCATGGTCCAATATACGCAAAAAAGATAATTTGATACATGATATTCTCCAATGACTATATCAACATGAGACATGGTTCTAATAAATGACAATATATCAGTCCTGCTGAAAGATTGGTATACAGTATAATAATAAAAAAGATAAAAACAGATATAAGTCAATTCAGTAAGTGAGTAGTAATAATATATATTGTCATATTATACTGTAAGGTTGAGGTCCCAATATCAGATATTTAGAAATTCTGATAAAGATGAAGAATGTCAAATCATTATATAATTTACTTATATTAATTTAATATATAATGAGATACCCAAACAAATTGGGTATTTGTAGCTCTATAACAATATAATGAGACTTATTTAATAATTTTAAAGTTAATATTATGTTTTTTTAATAGCAGACACAATTTACATGACTACCGGAGACTATAAAGGGATGTCCACTAGTCATGGCGGTAACCCCTGAAGAAAGTGAGAAACATGCGTCGGGTTAGACGCAGCAACGTGAGACGCGGGTTAGTGACGTCATTGCTAGACGTCCTAACTGTGATCTCCACGCTAGTGTGCTGCTCCTCGTCTCATGGACGTAGTGTATTACAAATCACTATGATATACACTTAGAAACAGGTCCATAAGATGCCCAGCACCATTAACAGGCTCTAATTAGAAGAGTTTATTTTAGATTGTATAAATACTGCGGAAAAGAAAATTTAAGAAGATAAGCACTTTGATAACTCCATTAAAATTGAATCAGACATACAGCTGACTCCACACAAGTACTTTAGATTCACTATTTTTAGCACTTGCACTTTAAATTCAGCACTAAATACTTTATATGCACTAATATTTAATAAGTGCTAATTTGCCCAGTAAGTTTTTATTATACAGTCCCTGATAGCATTGCAGCGTCTAAATTTGAAGGTTTTTATTAAGCTATTAAAAGTAAAGTTTTAACCATTTACTTAGGTCTCTTCAAGATAACCATAGGTGTGCACTATAAGAGGGAACTTTTTCTACAAGTCTTTAGAATTTATAATAAATATAATTTATCAGCATGGCCACTATATGCATACCAGGACACATAATGTACTGTGACTAATAGAAAGTACACAATTACAAACAAATCTGCATTCAATTGAAGTACCACGTTCAGGAGATTCTGCTGCTGAGATCTTTCTACAACTTGGATCTAGAGAGGTCAACATTCGAATTGACTGGACCAGTCGCCAGGAAGACGGGCACTCTCTTGAGGATTGAATGGTACCATTAAGGACTATAACTCATCTTTGAGATTAGAAAGGATCATGTACTAATATTGTTATGGGCTCCCTGGTTTTTACCACACCATCTCGTTTGATTGAGACTTACATTTTCTTATTACATAGTTTTGTCTGTTGTTCCATTGCCAGTACTGTTCATGCATATGAGAAGACCAGAGTGCAATTTTTATTTTAAAAGCTTTGTATTAGTAGATATATACACCTACATATACCAATATACGTTTATCACATATATAGTTGTGAGCGTACGAGCCACACACACACATACACACACATGACTTTTTAACAAAATAAACCCAACCTCCCAGCCAACAAAAACCCAACAATGTCCCCGCAAATGCGGATCCTCGCGAAGCATTTGCGGTGGTGGGAGCATCCCAACATCGGCTGTGTTAACACACACATACACAGACACACAACTTTATAACAAAAAAAACCTCAAAGTCGCCTCACACCCGCTTACACCCAGACACACAGACGCAAGACTTAACAAAAAAACAGTAAAAAAGGCCCCTCACACGCTCTTAACACACATACGCACGACTTAGAAACAAAGACACTGCGTCATACACGTAAAAGCTAACCGCGTCTATCGCAAAAAAATACGACAGCATCGCAACAACATACTTCCGCATCGGAAAAAAAAACGTCGGCGAAAGACCAATTCCAACCGCCGCGTATCAAAACATCACAAACACAAGAAATAAAAACAACGAACACATAAAAAGCTTACTTACAGCACGGGGGGGCATCCGGCACCTCCAAAAGTTAATTTACACGTCCATTTAAGTCCAAAACAAAGAGTTTAAACTGCCGAAAATCGGCTAAACGAGAGAAAAAATGGCCGCCGAACAAAACGAAAACGAGGCTTCAGACGTAACTACACTACACTTACTCGCAATAATGAAACACATACTATGCGGAACGGATCACACTCATATTAAAAACCATTTTAACCACTACTACGCACAAAATGGCGGATGGAACGCAAATTGTAAGCTGGAACGCAAATAGCGCATGCGTATTGCGTTCTAACGGTGTAACTTTCCAGAATGTTCTACAAGTTTATAAATACTGCCTATTTGACAGAGAAAAATACATTTCTACTCAGGTGATGAACAGAGTGACTTCAGACATAACTGCTGCTAAAACTTGAGAAGACAATTCTTTCCTAATTTAATACTTTAAATTGTGCAAATTACAACTGAGAGGTAAGCTATAATATATTACATTTTATTATCAAGACAGGACATCAAAAAAAAAAATTAAATAGGAAAATGAGATTTATGTAGTGACATGTGACACGCACATTTATGTCTATCATGTATACTCACATGTCCCAAACACATTTATGTGTGTAGGCCCCCCCAAAAAATAAGGTTCATTTAACAAAAAAAAAAAATATCAAAAAGAGGTTTATGTATACTGACATGTGACACGCACATTTATGTGTATTGCCCCTGCAACAAAATTATCTTAAAACAAACTAATTAAACAACTACATTTAAATGACATTAGAAAAAAATAAGTTGGGAATATTAAAATATGAGTCATGTATACTGATATGTGACACGCACATATATGTGTATCATCTATAGTCACATGTCACACACACATTTATGTATGTTGGCCAAAAAAAAAAATACGGTTCATTTAACAATTAAAATATAATTCATGTATAGTGATATGTCACACGCACACAAAATAATTACTTTCAACTATGGAAATGTGCTTTATGTATGTGACATATGTGTGTAGCCACCACCGAAAAATAATGTTAATTGAAAATAATTACAGAAGTATATTTAAATGACATTAATTTACTGCAATTCAATAGATCACCTAAAGCTTAATCTTTCTACTTTTTTTAATATTCAAACAGACTCTGCATCAACAGCGTCACTCAACAATTTGCACCGTGCATTGTGAAGCACAATCCCTTTTAAAGAACACCAACAAAGAACAACAGGTAAGATACAACAAGACATTACATGCTGAAAAGGCCATGCTCTGCTAGATGAAAAATTAAAAATATACAAATAACTATTTCACTTTTTTTTTTTAAACAGACACTACAAGAAGACCGGCAGATTAAGATTGGCAGGAGGGGACCCTCTGTCATTCGACACTTCAATCAAGGTAAAGTATTAAGTATAAAAAAGACCTGAACCATGAGCCTCATTCAATTGCGAGTTGCCCAGTTGAATAGGGCTCTATATAAGCACATAACAGATTTTTTAGACAGACATTTTTAGTTACTGAACTTCTAACCACAATCAAGGTCTTCACTAACTAAAAACTTCTGTCAAAAAATATGTTATGTGCTTATATAGAGCCCTATTCAATTGGTCAAAACGCAATTGAATCAGGACCTAAATATGTTTAATGGCCGAGGGCCTCATTCAAATGTGATTTGCCCATTTCAATAGGGCTCTATATAAGCACAGAGCATATTTTTTTACAGAAGTTTTTAGTTAGTGAAGACCTTGCTTTTGGATACAAGTTCACTAACTAGGATTGTACGAAAACTCACACAAACACATAGCAAACTACATTTATATTCTTATTTAATGTTTAACAACCTATAAGCCTTAAAAAGAAGCCTAACTAAGCATACCAACATTGGTGCGACCAAACAGGATTGTACGAAAACTCACACAAACACATAGCAAACTACATTTATATTCTTATTTAATGCTTAACAACCTATAAGCATTACAAAAAACACATAAATAAGCATACCAACAGTGGTGCGCACCAAACAAGATTGTATGAAAACTCACACAAACACATAGCAAACTACATTTATATTCTTATTTAATGTTTAACAACCTATAAGCATTAAAAAAAAGATAAATAAGCATACCAACAGCGGTGCGCACCAAATAGGATTGTATGAAAACTCACACAAACACATAGCAAACTACATTTATATTCTTATTTAGTGTTTAACAACCTATAAGCATTAAAAAAAAGATAAATAAGCATGCCAACAGTGGTGCGCACCAAACAGGATTGTATGAAAACTCACACAAACACATAGCAAACTACATTTAGATTCTTATTTAATGTTTAACAACCTATAAGCCTTACAAAAAAGCCTAAATAAGCATAACTACATTGGTGCGGACCAAAAAGGATTGTACGAAAACTCACACAAACACATAGCAAACTAAATTAATATTCTTCTTTAATGTTTAACAACCTATAAGCATTAGAAAAAAACCTAAATAAGCATACCAACAGTGGTGCGCACCAAACAGGATTGTACGAAAACTCACACAAACACATAGCAAACAACATTTATATTCTTATTTAATGTTTAACAACCTATAAGCTTTACAAAAAAACATAAATAAGAATACCAACGGTGGTGTGCACCAAACAGGATTGTATGAAAACTCACACAAACACATAGCAAACTACATTTAGATTCTTATTTAAGGTTTAACAACCTATAAGCCTTACAAAAAAGCATAAATAAGCATAACTAAATTGGTGCGCACCAAAAGGATTGTACGAAAACTCACACAAACACAGAGCAAGCTACATTTATATTCTTTTTCAATGTTTAACAACCTATAAGCCTTAGACTTTCAACAGAGGACTACACTATCGGACGAGGACTTTCAACACAGGACCAGACCATCGGACGAAGGCTTTCAACACAGGACCAACAAAGAATTCTGCTTGAAATCAAACTTCAACCAAGGTAAAGTATAACAAGTAAAAAAAGAGAAAAAAAAATAAAGATCTTAGCTTTGCATCGATGTCAACAGAAAATAAAATTTAAAATAAACCACCGGTAACTATAACTGTTGAAAAAATATAACTAACACATTTTTCATCTATCTCTTATTTGTCTTTTAGGGCCAATAATCTTTAACAGTAAATACAAACTTCAATGTAACCTTAAAAAAAAATTGCATACTCCAAAAAAGTCTAAAAACACAGAATCTATACAATTTGTCATTGTAACATTCCACTCCTAAACCCTAATTTAATTGCCATTTGACAAATTGAATAGTGCTGTAAATAAGGACATAACATCTTTTTGAAAATACCTTTTTAGTTACTGAAACACTTGCTTTTGGATACATGTTTAATAAATAAAAACTTCTTTAAATAATTATCTGATGGCCTTATTTAGACCTCTATTCAATTGACCGCATTGAAATTGATTAAGTATAAAATGTAAACACACTGTTGATAACAATTTGCCATGAAAAACAACTTAACATCTCAAAATAAACTAATGGTACATTATTTTATTTTTACAGATTAACATGGCTGATAACGAGAGTAAACAAGAAAAGAAAAGACGCCAAGCTAGAGAACGACGACAGAGAGCAGACAGCCAGCAGACACCGGAGAAGAAGGAAATTCGACGAGAAAAAGAACGCAAAAGAATTGCAAGCAAAAGACTGTCACTTGCAGAAATTAAAGATATGTCAAAAAAGGCAACAAAGAAAATAAAGCATTTACAACCTGTTGCTCAAACATCAGATGACATTTTACCTGAAAAAATACAACAGACACCAAAAAAAGCAACAAAAAAAACAAAGCATTTAGAACCGTTTCATGAAACATTACATGACATTTTACCTCAAAAAATACAACATATACCAAGAAAAGCCACAAAAAAAACAAAGCATTTAGAACCTGTTGTTGAAACATTATATGACATTTCACCTGATGAATATGAAAGTCAAAATCCTATATGCTTTGCAAATTGTCCTCTACTCAAGTCTTTAGCAGTAGAGGTTCATAGTTGTGGGGACATGACTACTCAATGTCAGTTTTGTGAGGCTTATTATTTTAAACAGGAGAGACCCAGAGATGGACAATTTATTAGTTGTTGTCAAAAAGGCAAGTTCAAACTTCCAGAAAGCTATTTACAAAATATTATGACTGAACCTGCTTTTCCAAATTACAAAATTTTTAAGACAAACATAAGATCCTACAATAGTGCCATATCCTTTGCATCCATGGGGGCAACATTAGCTGCTAATGTACCAGGACATGGTCCTTACTGTTTTAAAGTCCAAGGACAAATTTATCATCGCACTTCCCATTTACATCCAGAGGAAGGAAATCAAAGAAAATTCGCTCAACTATATGTCCTAGATACAATGGAAGGTGTTGACCAACGTATGCAGATGGAAGAAAATAAAAAATGCTTACACAGTGTTTTTATAGAGCTAAATAACATTATGGACAACAATCCCTAAAGTAAAGCTTATAAAAAATTGGCAGAAGTAGAAAATGAACAACTACTTCATGCACAAACACATCAATTATCAATGCCGAAGGTTAATATGGTGCTTAAAAGAGACAGACATACTGATAAACGTCGTTATAACTTGCCAACATCAAATGAGGTTGCAATGGTGTTTCAGAATGATGAAGGAAAACCACCATTTCAAAGAGACATTCGAATATATCCCAGAAATGAGGAGCAACCGTTTATTAATATGAGTATTTTTAAGTCCAAATTTAGATCCAATGACATATCCCATCATGATGAACTTGCATCTCATGTAGATGCTCGCTATGTCAGTGCGCCAGAAGCTATGTGGCGGCTTTTAAAATTTGAAATGCATGATAGATCACATGCAGTATATAGGTTAGCAGTACATTTGCCACAACGACATTTAGTCTATTTCCATGCTGGAAATGAAATGAATGCATTGGCCCAAAGTGAAGGTCGTCACACTACACTAACTGCATGGTTTGCATTAAATTCCACTGATGCTGAAGCAACACAATACTTATATATTGAAATTCCATATCACTATGTTTTTGTGAATGGATTATGGAGACCAAGAAAAACCAGAGGCAATAAAATTATTCCAAGAATTTACACAGTCAGTCCAAGAGATGTTGAACGTTTTTGCTTACGGATATTACTTTTAAATGTTCCAGGAGCACAAAGTTTTGAACAATTAAGAACTGTTAATGACATTGTATATGAATCCTTCCATTTAGCTGCAAGACATAGAAACTTACTCGCTGATGATACAGAGTGGGAAAGATGTTTAGAAGAAGCAGCACAATGTCAAATGCCACGACAGATGAGAGAACAATTTGCTTTTATTTGTATCTTCTCAAATGCTCCAAATGCATTAGCTTTGTGGGAGACTTTTAAAAGTAATATGGCTGAAGACTTTATGCGACGATACAATGAACCCATTGCACACTTAAAAGCGTTAATGGAAATCCAAGAAGTCTTTTTAACTCATGGATTAAGTTGTGCAAGTTTTAATTTGCCTGATCCAGGTCTTATAGATGACATTAACTTTGAAGACTATGACATTCAACTACAAGCAGAAAGAACAGAAGAAAGACTTGCAACTTTAAATACACTACAATTGCAAGCATTTCATGCCATTAAAAATGCTATAGATGATGACATGGTGACAGAGCGTTATTTCTATCTTGATGGACCTGGCGGATCAGGAAAAACATATTTGTACAATTTATTAATGAGTTCAGTACGAGCACAAGGAAAAATAGCAATGGCGTTTGCCACTACTGGAATTGCTGCACTTTTATTAGAAGGTGGAAGATCTGTTCATAGTGGATTTAAACTGCCAGTGCCTATTTTAGAAAATTCTGTGTCAGATATTCGCATGACATCCTTACAAGCAGAGAAATTGAAGAAATGTAAATTAATTATAATAGATGAGGCCACAATGATGTCATGCTATGCCCTCTAATGTATTGACCGTTTGCTTCGGGAAGTCATGGATAATATTTTTCCTTTTGGTGGAAAGGTAATGTTGTTGGGTGGCGATTTTAGACAAACATTACCTGTCGTTGTACATGGAAATCGAACTGACATTATCGAAACATGTATAAAGTCAAGTACGGTATGGAAACATTTTACCCATCTTCAACTGCAACAAAATATGAGATCAGAAGGCCAAACGTATTTCAATGATTGGCTTATTAAAATTGGAGAAGGCAGAACAGAAAAAATACTACATTTACCTGACGACACTGTAGAGATCCCACCTCATATGATTTGTCAACAAGATATTATATCGGCTATATTTGAAGGGAGCATAAATAACGAAGAATATTCCGAGCTTGCCAACCAAGTTATACTGACGTGTAAAAATAAAGATGCATTAATACTCAATAATGAAATCTTAAAAAAAATTAATGCACCACAAAGAAATTATCACAGTGCTGATTTTGTACTTGCTGATGACAATGAAAGTCAGGCAAACTTTTCAACTGAATTCATAAACTCTCTAACTCCTTCTGGAATGCCACCACATATTTTGCAGCTAAAGAAAGGTGCAATTATCATGTTACTGCGAAATATGAACCCCAAAAAAGGCCTATGCAATGGCACAAGATTAATTGTTCAACAATTAAAGGACCATTTTATAGATGCTGAAATTTTAACTGGGACCCATAAAGGAGAGAGAGTTTTCATACCAAGAATAGATTTAGTACCAAGTGAAAGTAGTCTCCCTTTTATACTTCAAAGAAGACAATTTCCCATTATTATGGCATTTGCCATGACCATTAATAAATCACAAGGTCAAACTTTCAAATCTGTGGGTATTTTCTTGGAAGAACCAGTTTTTGCACATGGTCAATTGTACGTTGCGTTGTCACGGTGCAAAAATCCACAGGCTATTAAAGTTTACATTGAAAACAATGAAAGTCAAGGTGATTTATTAGAAGATGGACGTATTTTTACTAAAAACATTGTCTACTATGAAGTACTATAACTTTGCAGGATACAAAGATGCCAACATTTTTTAAAAGCATTCCAAAATACATAACAATTGGTTGTTTAATTCAGTCATAATTAATGGAAGTACTGTTTATGAATGATTCGCCTCTCAAAATACTTGCCTTGCATTGTTACTAAAAATTATGTTAAAATGTGAAGGAACTATGTTAATGTTTCTAATGTTACAAGTTTAAAAAATATATTTTCAAGTTATTTCATTCAACAGATTACAAAGTGGATGTTAAGAGGTCAAGCACCTTTTAAGTCACAATGTAAATATTGTCTGTTATCTTGAGATTACTACCTACATTCATTTTTATCGCCAGTTTATGTGGTCAGTAATGAATTACTTTAATTACGTACGTTTTAAGGAGAGTTTTTACTGTATGCCTTCCTCTACATTCAATGTATATTCAAGTTAACAATTATTGTGATAGAAATTGCATGTTAATTCTGATTAATTTAAAGGTCAACTATTTTTACATTCAAATGTTAATACTTTTAATAAAAAATTAGGTTACAAAATGTATTCACTATGTTCCTGTTTATAATGTTCAAAATTATACCAATGTTTTGTCAACTTCTAAACTTACATAAAAAATAAAGTTCAAGTTTAAAAATATATACTTTGAAGGTTATTGCTTACATATATTTTAAACTTCATGTTAAAATTCGGGACGTTTCAAGAAGGCTTTTTACTTTTTGCTTTCCTATTCATTCAATGTATATTAAAGTTAACAATTCTTCAGATACAAATTACATTTTAAAAAACCATTACATCAACATTTTACAAAAATACACGTTCATATTAAAATACTTACAAGTGTCAAAAATATATGTTAATAACTAAACAACTTGACAAACATATACATCACATTGCCGTCATTTTTTGACGGGCAAGTCGCTAGTATATATATATTATTTGTCTTGTATTTTCAATCTGTTTTGTTATTAGTTATTATTTAAGGTAACTTACTAGCACTACAGACTATCTACACGTGATGAATAGTGTGTAGATTACTTACTAGTACCTTCTAGATTGTAAGTTCACAAACACATGACCCTCAGAGTCTTCTTTACCATAATCATCTCCATTTGTATGGCTCTATAAAATATCAGCATTTTATAAATGCTCAGTAATCACATATATAGTTGTGAGCATACGAGTTGTTGCTAACGCTTGCGGGCTCGCGAAGCGAGGAGCCGCATTTGCGGTGGTGGAGCATCCCACGTCGGCTGTGTTTGTCCGCAAATGCGGACCATCGCAAAGCGAGGGGCCGCATTTGCGGAGGTGTAGCCTCAAAGGCGCCTCACACGCGGTTAACACACACACGCAAAACAACTTTAACTATGAAAATGTGATTCATGTATAGTGACATGTTACACGCACATTTATGTGTGTAGGCCCTAAAACAAACTAATGTTAACTGAAACTAATTAAACAAGTATATTTAAATTACATTAATTTACTGCAACTCATAGCAAAAAATAATATGACACTAATACATTTGGAACCTAAAGCTAAATCTTTGCCCTTTTTTTACTATTCAAACAGACTCTGCATCAACAGCGTCACTCAAGAATTTGCACAGTGCACTGTGAACGAGAATCCCTTTTAAAGAACACAAAGAAAGAAGAAGGGGTAAGATAGAAAAATACATTACATGCTGAAAAAGACCATGCTTTGCTAAATCAAAAAGAAGAAATATACAATTAACCATTTCACTTTCGTTTTCAGACACTACAAGAAGACTGGCGATTTAAGATTGGCAGGAGGGGACCCTCTGTCATTTGGACAAGAACAGCACTTCAATCAAGGTAAAGTATAACAACTAGAAAAAATAAAGGAACTATATATGTTTAATGGCCGCCAATATAACAATTTCAAGTAAAATAAAAATAAAAATACATAAAAATTGAAGGAACAACACACGGTTCAACAAACTTCACAAAGACCTATACAATTTAGGAAGACAGACAGTTTCACAGAAACCCCCCCAAAAAAGAGGTGGCCACAAAACAGGATTGCATCTGAAACATTAGCAACATACATAAAACAAAAGTATTCCTCCTCTTTACTGTAAAATAACCTCCAACCATCACCCAACAAGCCAAATGCAGCAACCAAAAAGTGGTGAACACAAAACAGGATAAAAAAAAAAGCACAACATGATATAGAAAAGGCAATCAACATTGATTTGTACTGTCCAACATGATTGAATACTCATAAAGAAAATATGGTGGACACAAAACAGGATGTACCAAAAATCACAGAAACAGATAGAAAAGTTAAATAATATTCTTCTTTACTGTTTAAGAACCTATAAGCCTTACAAAGAAGCCTAAATAAGCATAACAAAAGTGGTGGACACAAAACAGGATAATGCTAAAAACATTGCCAACACATCCAAAATAGGAAAAACATTCATTGTCAATGTATAACAACATTTAATTCTCTTAAAAAAGACTAATTAAGCAAAAAAGGTATGCAACATGTGGTGGACACAAAAAAGTATTGTATCAAAAATCACAGAAACACATAGAAAAGTAAATTAATATTCTTCTTTAATGTTTAAGAACCTTAAATTAATAATTACAGTATAAAAAAAGGATAACTGGAATATACAAATTCAATTAAACAATTTTTAATAGGTTGCACAAAAAACAGCATAGCAGAAAAATTCACCATAACAGATACAATAGACCAAAACAATGAAATATGTTATTCATTACAAATACATTCAAATCAAATAACATTTTAATTTTTCTTTTACAACAGACACTGCGTGAAGACCATCGGACGAAGACTTTCAACAGCGGACCAACAAAGATTCTGCATGAAATCACACTTCAACCAAGGTATAGTTTAACAAGTAAAAAAAGCGAAAACTAAATAAACATGTTTCCATGTCAACAGAAAAAAAAAAAAAGAATAACAACTAGAGATGTTGCGGACAGTTCGCCCGCGTACTATTCGTGGCGATTTTGGCTCTTTCGCGCTCGCATCGGACGGCGGACACATGCGCTTTTCGGTCCGCCACCTATTCTTTATCATTGAGAAAACTTTAACCCTGCACCTCACAGTCAACAGACACAATCAAGCCAATCAGCAGCATATACTCCCTTCCAGAGCCTTCCATCTGAAGGACAGCATACATTTTAGAATAATTCTGAAGCTGCATTCGTTGTGAGAGGACAGATAGTGTAGCTGCTGGAGATTTAATAGGGAAATAGATAGCCAGGCTGTGTATTTAGCTTCCACTACAGACCTGAAGGACTCATCTGATATCTGCTGCAAGGAAAGCAACCCAAAAAGCCATTTTTAGGGCTAGAACATCATTTCTTTTATTTTATAATTTTTTTCTGTGTAACCTAAATGCATATGCCTGCCTGCCAGGGTGTGTGTGTGACAGGCTAACACCTAACAGCTTATATTGTGCTTATTTTCACTACTCATACCTGGTGGTGTACCATACATTGAAAACAACCATTTTTTTCCTGTAATCTAATTTCAGTTGCCTGCCTGTGTCAGGCTCACAGCTAATATTCTGCTCTGTTTCACCAGTCATAGTTGGTGTACCATACATTGAAAAAAAAAAACCTTATTTCCTTTAATCTAATTTCAGTTGCCTGCCTGTGTCAGGCTCACAGCTTATATTATGCTCAGTGAAATAAAACAACACTTTTTTGACTGTAATAGATTGAATAGCAATTGCCTGCCTACGGGCTTGTGTGTGAAGCCTATTGCATCTACTCTGCCAACTTTTGCCAGTGCACAGTGATACGTCATATCTGGGGCAACCGTAGTGTACAGTGACATAAAACAACACTTTTTTGACTGTAATTTATTGAATATCACTTGCCTGCCTACAGGCATGTGTGTGAGTCCTACAGTGCCTACTCTGCCAACTTTTGCCAGTGCACAGTGACACTCATATCTGGTGGCACCTTAGATTGCACGCACAGTGCCCCAAATTTGATGTGGGAGGACCGACCAAGCATCTTTTTCCATCTCCCGCTTCCAAAAATCCATGCCATATACACGTCCCCTGATAGGTGACGTAACAGGTATCAAACTGATAGGAATAAATAGTACAACTTAATACACCACTCCTATCTGGTGGCACATTACATTGCACGTGCAGTGCCCCAAATTCGAAGTAGGAGGTCCGACCAAGCATCTTTTTCCATCTCCCTGTTCCAAAAATCAATGCCATATACACTTCCCCTAATAGTGGAAGTAACAGGGATTAAACCGATAGGAATAGTACAACTTAACAGTACACACCTTATAATAACGCAGACAGAGGCAACGCAGAGAGAGGAGTCTGAAGAAGAGGAGTCAGAGGAGGAAGGTGGCTTTGAGGAGGTGGAAGACCAAACACAGCAGGCGTCCCAGGGGGCTTGTTGTCACCTTTCGGGGGCATTGGTGGCTGGGTGGAGAAAGAGACCTTCAATGACATCAGTGAGGACAAGGAACGGAACATGGCTAGCTTGGTATCCAACCTTGTGCAAATGGGAAGTTTGCGGTTGTGCAAATGGACTGTTTGCGGTTGGTTGCGGTGCATTAAATGGGGAGATTGGTCTGTTACTGTGAAGCGGGTGTAACCCTTACACTACCTGATCGATACAACATCATGACTGATGTTTTACAGCATGTTATTCCAAACAATTTAGGAATGTTAGGTGATTTATGCCCTTTATGGCCTAAAACCAGACTCTGCATCAACTATGTAATTTTCCGTGGGAGTTTTGCCATGGATCCCCCTCCGGCATGCCACAGTCCAGGTGTTAGTCCCCTTGAAACAACTTTCCCATCACTATTGTGGCCAGAAAGAGTCCCTGTGGGTTTTAAAATTCGCCTGCCCATTGAAGTCTATGGCGGTTCGCCCGGTTCGCCCGTTCGCAAACATTTGATGAAATTTGCGTCCGCGGTCCGCGAACCGAAAATGTTATGTTCGCGACATCACTAATAACAACCACTAACTATAACTTTTACCAAAATATAACTGACACATTTCTTATTTACCTCTTATTTGTCTTTTATGGACAATAATGTTTAACAGTAAATCCAAACTTCAATCTAGCCAACAAAAAAGAAAACAGCATACTCCACAAAAGTCTCAAAACACAGACTAAATTAAATTTGTCATTCTAAATTACCAGTTGTAATGTACAATATTAAGCATAAAACCTAAACACACTCATAAAAAAGAATACTACACAAATAGTACTAACACCCCAAGAAAAAATAAAAAAAATGCATTGCACGAACATATAAGCCTTTAAATAAACTATCAAAATACTATTATGACAATCCCCTGTAGTAAAAATTACAAAGACTAATTTTTGCCCTCTACTATGAATGTAAGTTAAAAGTACAACAAAAAAATAAATTGCCAAAACAACAAAAATATAAATTTCAATTAACACTAGACACCTACTACATGTAGAAGAAGATATAGTGTCAGTTCCTTGAGTGTGCTATTCATGTAAGGCAAAGATTTAAAGACCAAAAAAATAAAAAACACTTATTTAACAATACAAAAAAAGTACCGCTACAATGAACTACAAGCACATATAAACAAACTGTTGATAATAAAAAAAAAAAAAAAAAAAAACTTAACATCTCAAACTAAACTAACTATACATTATTTTCTTTTACAGATTAACATAGCTACTAACGAGAGCAAACAAGAAAAGACTTCAAAATAGAGAAAGACAAGAGAGATGGGCCAAACAGCAGACACCAGAGGAGAAGGAAATTCGACGAGAAAAAGAACGCAAAAGACTATCAGCTGCAAAAATTAAAGATACACCAAAAAAAGATACTAAGCAAACAAAGGATGTAGAACCTGTTCCTCCAACATTACATGACATTTTAATTAAACCATTAAAAGATATACCAAAAAAAGCCACGAAAAAAACAAAGCATTTAGAACCTTTTCCTGAAACATTACATGACATTTTACTTAAACCAATAAAAGATATTCCAAAAAAAGCCATGAAAAAAAAAGCATTTAGAACCTGTTCTTGAAACATCACATGACATTTCACCTGATGAATTTGAAAATCAAACTGATATATGCTTTGCAAATTGTCCTTTACTCAAGTCTTTAGCAGTAGAGGTTCATAACTGTGGGGACATGAATACTCAATGTCAGTTTTGTGAGGCTTATTATTTTAAACAGGAGAGACCCAGAGATGGCCAATTTATTAGTTGCTGTCAAAAAGGCAAGTTCAAACTTCCAGAAAGAAAAGAATTTCCAATCTATTTACAAAACATTATGACTGAACCTACTTTTCCAAACTACAAAAAATTTAAGACAAACATAAGATCCTACAATAGTGCCATATCCTTTGCATCTATGGGGGCAACATTAGCTGCTAATGTACCAGGACATGGTCCTTACTGTTTTAAAGTCCAAGGCCAAATTTAACATAAACTTCCCATTTACATCCAGAGGAAGGAGAGCAAAGAAAATTCGCTCAACTATATGTCCTAGATACAATAGAAGCTGTTGACCAACGTATGCAGCTGGAAGAAAATAAAAAATTCTTACCCAGTGTTTTTATAGAGCTAGATAACATTATGGACAATAAACCCTACACGAAAGCTTATAAAAAATTGGCAGAAGTAGAAAATGAACAACAACTTCATGCACAAAGACATCAATTACCAATGCCAAAGGTCAATATGGTGCTTAAAAGAGACAGACATACTGATAAACGTTGTTATAACTTGCCAACATCAAATGAGGTTGCAATGGTGTTTCATAATGATGAAGGAGAACCACCATTTCAAAGAGACATTAGAATATATCCCAGAAATGAGGAGCAACCATTCATTATTATGAGTATCTTAAGTCCAAATTTAGATCCAATGACATATCCCATTTTTTTCCCACATATAGAGAAAGGTTGGCAACCAAAATTAACACTTCCCAGTTACCCAAATGCTAAAGCCAGAATCTGAAATAATGTTTCTATGCTTGAATTTAAAGTAGCTAAAATTGCCATTAAATACATGTAATCCAATTGTATGTGGTGGAAAACTAACACAACAGTGGATTATTGATTCTTATTTGCAAGTTGAGGCCAAAAATTTAAACTTTATAAAATATCAACAGGATAAACTATGTGTAGAACAATATTCTGGACTAATGGACTATGTTGCTGAGGTGGCTACAAGCAGAGACATGAGAGATGGCAAAGCCATAATTTTACCATCTTCCTTTCTAGAATCTCCTCGAAATATGAGAGAAAGATACAATGATGCTATGGCTATTGTCACCAAATTTGGCAAACCCGATTTATTTCTTACATTTACATGTAATCCACAATGGACAGAAATTACACAAAATGTACTTCTTGGCCAAATCCTTCCGATAGACCAGATTTAGTAGCCAGAATTTTTAAGAGTAAATTGAATGAATTAATACGTGACATCACTATAAGTCACTTATTTGGCAAATGTCCTGCTTATGTATATACCATTGAATTTCAAAAAAGAGGCCTTCCACATGCACATCTTCTCATAATACTTAAAAAAAAAGATAAATTAGATACTTCTGACAAAGTGGATGCAGTCATTGTTGCTAAACTACCAGATCCAGAACTATATGGTAGACTATATGAGATTGTTACTCATCGCATGATTCATGGACCCTGTGGTGAGCTTAATCCACAATCACCATGTATGGAAAATAATAAATGTTCCAAAGATTTTACAAAAGATTATAGAGACAAAACCTATGCCAATTGTGATGGCTATCCACTTTATAAAAGAAGAGAAGGAGATAGTGCCATTATTCGTTGCAAAAAAGTTGACAATAGATATGTAGTACCCTACAATCCACATTTACTCATGAAGTATAACGCCCACATTAATGTAGAAGCCTGCACTTCCATCAAATCTATTAAATATGTTTACAAATATATTTACAAAGGCTATGATGCAGCTACTGTTGTCGTCAAAAGTGCAGACAACCATGAAAGTAATGAGTTAGTATATGATGAACTTGCATCTCATGTAGATGCTCGCTATTTCAGCGCGCCAGAAGCTATGTGGCGGCTTTTAAAATTTGAAATGCATGATAGATCACATGCAGTATATAGATTAGCAGTACATTTGCCACAAAGACATTAAGTGTATTTCCATGCTGGAAATGAAAGTAATGCATTGGCCCAAAGTGAAGATCGTCACACTACACTAACTGCATGGTTTGAATTAAATTACACAGATTCAGAAGCAACACAATTCTTATATATTGAAATTCCATATCACTATGTTTTTCTGAATGGATTATGGAGACCTAGAAAAAGCAGAGGAAATAAAATAATCCGAAGAATTTACACAGTCAGTCCAAGAGATGTTGAACGTTTTTGCTTACGAATATTACTTTTAAATGTTCCTGGAGCACAAATTTTTAACACTTTAACACTTAATAACTGTAAATGACATAGTATATGAATCCTTCCATTTAGCTGCAAGACATAGAAACTTACTAGCTGATGATACAGAATGGGAAAGATGTTTAGAAGAAGCAGCACAATGTCAAATGCCACGGCAGATGAGAGAAAAATTTGCATTTATTTGTATTTTCTCAAATGCTCCAAATGCATTAGCTTTGTGGGACACATTTAAAAGTAATATGGCTGAAGACTTTATGCGACGATACAATGAACCGATTGCACACTTAAAAGCGTAAATGGAAATCCAAGAAGTATTTTTAACTCATGGATTAAGTTGCGCAAGTTTTAATTTGCCTGATCCAGGTCTTATAGATGACATAAACTTTGAAGACTATGACATTCAACTACAAGTAGAAAGAACAGAAGAAAGACTTGCACCTTTAAATACGTTACAATTGCAAGCATTTAATGCCATTAAAAATGCAATAGATGATGACATGGTCACAGAGCGTTATTTCTATCTTGATGGACCTGGCGGATCAGGAAAAACTTATCTATATAATTTATTAATGAGTTCTGTACGAGCACAAGGCCAAATAGCACTGCCGTTTGCCACTACTGGAATTTTGCACTTTTGTTAGAAGGTGGAAGAACTGTACATAGTGGCTTTAAACTGCCAGTGCCTATTTTAAAAACCTCTGTGTCAGATATTCGCATGACATCATTACAAGCAAAGAAATTGAAAAAAAGTAAATTAATTATAATAGATGAGGCCACAATGATGTCATGCTATGCCCTCCAATGTATTGACCGTTTGCTTCGGGAAGTCATGGATAATACTTTTCCATTTGGTGGAAAGGTAATGTTGTTAGGTGGCGATTTTAGACAAACATTACCTGTCGTTGTACATGGAAATCGAACTGACATTATCGAAACCTGTATAAAGTCAAGCACACTATGGAAACATTTTACCCATCCTCAACTGCAACAAAACATGAGATCAGAAGGCCAAACTGATTTCAATGATTCGCTTATTAAAATTGGAGAAGGCAGAACAGAAAAAATACCACATTTACCTGACGACACTGTGCAGTTCCCACCTCATATGATTTGTCACCAAGATATTATATCGGCTATATTTGAAGGTAGCATAAATAACCAGGAATATTCAGAGCTTGCCAACCAAGTCATACTAACGTGTAAAAATAAGGATGCATTAATCCTCAATAATAAAATCTTGAAAAAAATTAATGCACCACAAAGAAATGATCACAGTGCTGATCCTGTACTTGCTGATGACAATGAAAGTCAGGCTAACTTTTCCACAGAATTCATAAACTCACTAACTCCTTCTGGAATGCCACCACATATTTTGCAGCTAAAGAAAGGTGCAATTGTCATGTTACAGCAAAATATGAACCCCAAAAAAGGCCTCTGCAATGGGACAAGATTAATTGTTCAACAATTAAAGGACCATTTTATAGATGCTGAAATTTTAACTGGGACCCATAAAGGAGAGAGAGTTTTCATACCAAGAATAGATTTAGCACCAAGTGAAAGTAGTCTCCCTTTTATACTTCAAAGAAGACAATTTCCAATCATTATGGCATTTGCCATGACCATTAATAAATCACAAGGACAAACGTTCAAATCTGTGGGTATTTTCTTACAAGAACCAGTATTTGCACATGGCCAATTGTACGTTGCATTATCACGGTGCAAAAATCCACAGGCTATTAAAGTTTACATTGAAAAGAATGAAAGTCAAGGTGATTTATTAGGAGATGGACGTATTTTTACTAAAAACATTGTCTACTATGAAGTACTTTAACTTTTCATTAAAGAAATAAAAGCCATGCAAAACAAATTTAAAGGCAAATGCAAAAATATAAAAAAACACAATATAGAGAACCACTTTTCCAGAGAACAAACTATATGTGCGATTTAAAACAATTACCATAACAACAAACAAAGGTCAACCATTCAAAACTACAAATCAATAAACAATTCAGTCATAATTAATGGAAGTACTGTTTTTATATCATTAGCCTCACAAAACACTTGCCTTGCATTATTTTCACAAATTATGTTAAAATGTTAATTAACTATGTCACTGTTTCTAATGTTACAAGTTTGAATTGTTTTTTGTCAAGTTCCTTACTTAGACAGATAAGAAAGTTCAAGTTTTAAAATATATGCTTTCAAGTTTCTTAATTAGACATATTACAAAGTTCATGTTAAGAGGTCAAGCACGCTTTAAATCACAGCAACAAACAAAGGTCAACCATTGAAAAATACAAATCAATAAACAACTCAGTCATAATTAATTGAAGTATACTGTTTATGGATGATTAGCTTCACAAAACATTTGCCTTGCATTATTTTTACAAATTATGTTAAAATGTTAATTAACTATGTTACTGTTTCTAATGTTACAAGTTTAAAACAATATTTTCAAGTTCAATACTTAGACAGATAAGAACGTTCAAGTTTCAAAAAATATACTTTCAAGTTCTTTACTTAAACTTATTACAAAGTTCATGTTAAGAGCTCAACCACGTTTTAAGTCACAATGTAAATATTGTCTCTTATGTTAAACATTAATCCAGGGAGTAATCTGATCACCAGTTAATGGGTTCAGGAAGGAATTATTGTTTTCCCTCTGATACAATTCGCTACATTTCAAGGAGGGTTTTTACTGTTTGCCTTCCTCTGGATTCATTGTATATTTAAGTTAACAATTCTTCAGGGAGGACTTTCATGTTAAAAAAACATTACCTCAAGTTTACCATACTGATTAATTTAAAGTGCAACTGTTTTTACATTCAAATGTTAATACTTTTAATTAAAAATTATGTTAAAATGTTAATTAACTATGTCACTGTTTCTAATGTTACAAGTTTGAAAAAAAATGTTTTCAAGTTCCTTACTTACACATATTACAAATTTCATGTTCAGCGCAACCACGTTTTAAGTCACAATGTACATGTTGTCTTTTATGTTAAACATTAATCCAGGGAGTAATCTGATCGCCAGTTCATGAGGTCAGGAAGGAATTAATTTTTTTCCCTCTCTGATACAATTCGCTAGGTTTCAAGGAGGGTTTTTACTGTTTGCCTTCCTCTGGATTCAAAGTATACTTAAGTTAACAATTCTTAAGATAGAACTTGCATGTTAAAAAAACATTTCCTCAAGTTTACAGTACATATTAATTTAAAGTTCAACTGTTCTTACATTCAAATGTTAATACTTTTAATACAAAATGCTTTAACAGTCACTGTTCACCAAGAGAACATTTTACAAAAATAAACATGTTTAATATCACAAAACTACTTATTTCATCATAACTAAAATCTTACAAGTGTCAAATACGTATACCTAAACAACTTTCCACAAATACACATCTCATTGCCGTCATTTTTATTTTCAACCTGAGAACGAACAATACCTAATTAGGTTTGTTCTCTTGGTCTGGTTACCTACTCAGAGAGCAACCTCTTTTAGCTCACTTTGCCCTTCACAGGGAGAAATATCCTGTAATATATCAGTCTGGTCTTGCTAAAAAAAACGGATCTAGCCTCGAAATAGTCTCGAAATACCAGGCAATTCTCTCTTTGATGTTACAGGAGTACCCCAGACGCGTTTCGGCCTCTATGGGCCTCTTCAGTGAGGTGCAGCTGTACTCCCTAAGGCACAATGAGCAAGTAATCCCTGTGAAGGGCACAAGTGAGCTAAAAGAGGTTGTTCTCTGAGTAGGTAACCAGACCTAGAGAACAAACCTACTTAGGTGTTGTTCGTTCTCAGATTGAGCACCTCTGATTTCTTTGTTGTGTATGCAAAGGATCCTTAAGGGGTTTTCTCATCCTAAGGGTGATAGGGGGAACCAGGTGTGGACCCCTTGCTCATTGTGCATTAGAGAATACAGCTGCGCCTCAATGACAAGGCCCACAGAGGCTGAAACGCGTCTGGGGTTTGCTGTTTCTCCTGTTCAGGGAGAAATACCTGGTATTTTGGGGCTGGATCACCCTTTTGAGTGAGACCAGACTTGTATACATCAGGATATTTCTCCCTGCGAAGGGCACAAGTAAGTTAAATGAGGTTGCTCTCTTAGTAGGTAACCAGATCTAGAGAACAAAGCTACTTAGGTATTGTTCATTCTCAGATGAAGCACCTCTCATTTCTTTGTTAAAAAAGAAACAGGCCACAGATCCTGGGTGTGTTTGGGACTAAGTTCTATGCTTAATAATGTATGCTTAATTTTAATTATCTAATAAAGTGTTTCTCACACTTTTTGATCCAGGGATCAGCTGTTACTTTCCATTGCCCATGATTTACTTTTTAGACACAGGGAAAAGTAAACAAGACCATCATGATAACATCAGTAAAACATGGAGTTTACACTTATACTTCACTCAGAGACTACAAATTAATTAGCAATCCAGCAATATAGAAATCAGTAAAAATCATTAAAGCAACTGTTCTAGTCCATGCAGGTTCCATGATATGTTTTGACCCCTTAAGTCCCGGGATCCATTTCCCACACAAAAACATTAAAAGAAAATGTAATTGCATATTTGTGCATTTCAGACTGTTGTGCAATTAATTGTAATGCATTTTCCTGCCTTCCGATGCTTTTAAAGTACATTAGTTTGTTTTAAATTGCTGCTGCAGCTGTAATAATTGCTGCTGCAGCTGTAATAATTGCTCATGTGAGCCCTGATCAGAGCTAGTAACATTTTTGACAGAAAATTGATACATTTCATCATACTTAATTTGCAAGGTAGAACTACAGGTTTAATAGAATATTGATTTTGTGAAACTTTAATTACTTAGCACTTATACTTTTTTATTTTATTTTCTTTTTAACGGGAATAAAAGTCATAACAGAGTAAAACGTACAGTACAAGAACAACATATATTGTATACATACTGGCTTAGACCACGCCCAGGAAGATATTAGCATGGCGTGCTAGTCCGGGGCGAGAAGCTTGAATGTCGAATGCATGCAAGAGATTTCCCAAGCTTAAGCTAATGCCCTACTAGGGGCCCTGTAGGCAATAGTCCGCAATCTTGAGGGACAGAAGAGCAGAGCGGCTCTCTCCACTAAGGTATGCCAGTAAAGTGCCTGTAAAGTGAAAGGCTCCACAATAGCCCAGGCATATACCACAATGCTGGAATAGCAAGAATCAGCACTCAGAGGCGCAGTCAGTGCCGGAGCCTTGGTAGACAGGGGACTGAGCTCTGGAGAGATCCCCCAACAACCCACTCTGTCTCGGCACACAGATGCCCCCACACTTGGATCTGCAGACGATGAGTGGAAGCACGAGAAAGGAGGAGCTGTAAGTCGCTGGGTTGGGGGAGGAGAGAAGTGCTGGCACAGAGGTGAAGTGAGCTCCTGTTGAGACCTGTCATGGTATGGTGGTGAGGTTCCTTTGGAGTGTGGGAACCAGAGAGTCTCTGTACCAGCATCAGGAGGGGCCACAGAAGAGAGGTGAGTGCCTGCTGAGACCTGTTGTGATTTGCCAGTGAGGACCTTCCGGAGTGCAGGAACCAGAGAGACTCTGAACAGGCATCAGGAGGCGTGCAGACCTAAGGAGAACCAGAGAAATGGCTCCACGTGGAGACAGGCTCTACATAGGGGTGCCTGGGTCTCTTGGGGAGTGTGGGCTGCTCAGGTGACATAGTCACCGTTAATACACTTAACAGCATAGAGTGCCCAGATAATTTCCGATGACAGTTTATGGGCCCCTGACTGGACTTTCGACATACCTTGGGCAAGACTGCACTTATACCTATACCATTATCTAACAAGAGTCTGTAAAAAGTCTCCTATACAGATGGAACTATGTATATAAAACTCTGACACCTACAGGGAAAAAAAAAAAACACAATCTCATAGAGATCTGATCAAGAGGCTCCACTTGGACACTCTCCTCATATTCCTGCAAATTAAGTAGGATATGGAGCAGTATAAACAAGCTATAGGATAGAGGAGGGGATAAAACCCACATAAATTTGGACATTTGAATAAAAGACAGTATATGCTTTACCCCAATTCAGATATTACACCTTTTTAACATTCCAACTGGACTAAAACAGGGTACATTACATGTCATTATCTCATTTCCTTTAATCAACTTCAAGGGATTCTTCTTTTTAGGGGCATTATCCCAGTGAGTTACCTAAGTAATGGAGGATAGATGGAGCAATACATTGGGGTAAAGCTATTGTGCAATATGTATCTATGTCCTAAAGAGAATTGGACTGGGACTAATAAGAAGTGGTTAATGAACTTTAGCCAGACTCTTGACTCTGGATACCAAATTGGATTCTTATACATTAGGAATAACAACAGACTTTAACTGTTATAACTTACAACAAAAGGGAAAAGGGCTTTTCCAGAACCACAAACTCATCCTTTATATAATTGACTACTAATACTGCTAAGACTTTTATAAGTTTTCTCTCTTGTCGGAATTTAATAATTCTGTATACAGTTTGTATTTTATGATCCAGATATATATGAAACCACCAACTATAGGGGGAGAAGTGACCCAGAATAATCAGTAAATCGGCATTTCATAGCCACTAAATAGGCTTAAATATGAAGGGTAAGGAACAAAGCAATACCAAGGGGAAAGCAAAAGATAAAAAGCTTAATCTTAAAACTCCTTCTATCTTCCTTTCCCCTAATGAAAAGGATAATGCTAAAGAAAAATATATTTTCTGGAGGTCTCTACTTGCCCTGAGGCTCACCCTTCTTGCATGGACGCTAGTGAGTGCTCCATGGAAGAAGGGAGGATAACAGTTGAAACGTCTGAAGAAAAATTGACAATATCAACTATGAAAAAAATATTAAAGGAATTTAAGTCTTCCTTAAGGGAAGAGCTGACTCGGGACATAGTAAAGAACAGTAAAGCTATTAATGACCTCCAAGATCATTATATAGCTATGGAGGGTGAACACCTTAAACTTACAAAAGAACATAATCTTTTATTTAATCAATTTGAAGAGATGAAAGTAGAGGTTAAAACCACATATCTAGAAAATCTAACTAGAAGGAACAACGTAAGAGTTAAAGGAGTACCAGAGTCAGTCCTGCCTAATGAACTAGCCTCTTCAAAAATATTTTTTTTACAGTTATTGAAATTGGACAAAGATGAAATAAAGGTAGAAAGACTTTATAGAATCCCCCTCCCAAGGGCATTAAAAAGTGCGCCCCACAAAGAAGCTATAACGAGAGCATATATGGAAGGGGAATCCAGCTTGGACTCACAATATAACAATAATTTTAACAGCTATTTAATAATTTATCCAGGGAAACATTACTTAAATGCAAAGAATTTCTCAAAATTACTAAAATCCTAAGAGAAGAGAAAATAGCCTACAAGTGGAGATTTCTGGTTAAACTTCTAATCTATAAAGACAGCCAGAATTACATCATTAATAATGGGAAAGAGGGGGGAAAATGACTGCTAAAATGGAATCTCTAATTACAGGAAAAGTGAAATTAGAACAGCAAGAGTACAAATAGGAATTATACTCAGAACTTACTAAAAACTTTATAATATAATAAAAGGAGCTTAATTGAGAACTGAGAAGTGTAAGAAGGATGAAGGCAAAGGGAAAGGGTGAGGGGAGGTAGAAGATGATGGTGAGGGGGAGGGTTCAAAGAAGGTGAATTTTTTTTGATGGCGGAATGTCACTGAGGATAAAAAGTTTTGATTTTATATATTAGTTGATATTTGATTGTGTTATGATCAAGAAGACCCGTAAATATATATTTTACGTCAGAATTTACATAAGGATTATGGAGAATCATCACGTTGTAAAATAATTAATGGTCAAACAGGGTTTAGTTATAATGGTGGTATAGAATTGTATTTCTTGTGTTTAAACAATTGCACCTAAGACACTAGTCACTTTAACTACAATCCACATAAGAACTTCCCAGTTTGATAAAGAATGCAAAAGAAAGACAATTAATTGCACTACTTAAGCACTTTATTATCACTTTAAAAATTACTATTTTAGCATAAATTATTCTAGTACACACCATAAATTGAGTCACTGTACCTACTAAACACTAGAGATGGATCACTCATGCACTTTATTATCACTTTAAAACTACTATTTTATTATAAATGAATATATTACACATTATACATTGAGAAACTGTATTTACTAATGACTAGAGAAGGACTATTCACACTATAGTTATTAAGGAATTGGTCCATCTTCCCCGTTCCAACAATGTTTCCGTGTTTCAGTGTTTAGAGAGCTTAGGAAAACTAATAAGCATCTAAGATAAATACATATCTCTACTAACATATTGCCATACACTCAGTAAGTCTCAAGTTGTGATTCCAGCCTTCTCTTGGTAAAGATTAAATATATAGTTTGGGGCCATAGCCGATATCTATAGACAATTGAGCAGCCAGCCAGCTTCTTTTTGGGTCACCAGAATCTTTTTTTTCTTTTTTTTTCTGGCCATAAAAAAGGTTAACATCTTATACCTTGGTAATTGCTCCAAGATGTTGTTTTTACATATTCCTTTTTTTTCTCTCTTCTTGGTCTGTAATTTTTCTTTTTTCTTTAAAGGCAGTGTGGGGGGAAGGGGACAATTACTTCAGATGTGTCCTCATGCATGGACACCCACCGTAATAGTGGAATAAAAGTCTTGTCCCAGAATGTACAAGGCCTGAATACTGTGCATAAGAGACACTTAATAGCAAAAACATTCTTAAAAGAGAAACAAGACTTAATTTGTATTCAAGAGGCTCATTTGAGAATAGGTAATACAATCAATTTTTCGAATGGAACATTTCCATATCAGCTACACGCAACATATAAGAAAAAAGCCAGAGGAGTATCAATATTCTTTAATAATAATCTTCAAATTGTGGAACAATATAGTGAAATAGACAATGAAGGGAGATTTATAATTTGGGTGGGAAAAATAAATGAACAGAAATACACAATTGTCAATCTATACGCCCCAATACTCGACAAAACACCTTTTTAAATACTCTCTTAAAAAGGGTGTAGAAACTAAAAATAGGGCATGTGCATGTAAGTGGGGACATGTACTTGGACCCTTTAATAGACTGGAAGTCAAGTAAGAATCCCCTGACTGACAAGTCTAATATCGGTACTTCTAGATGTTTTCAAGATACTATTGTTAAATTTGAACTTTATGATGTCTGGAAATCCTTTCACCAAAATGAAAGAGAGTATACATTTTTTTTCATACAGGCATAAGGCCTGTACAAGAATCAATTACTTTTTAGTAGACCTGTTAACTCTTGAGCAGATAGAAAAGGTCGACGTTGGAGTGATAAGCTCTTCTGAACACGCTATGATTACACTTCAATTAAAAACAGATCAAAGAACACACAATAGGAAAATTAATAGACTTGACAAATTATTATTTGAAACAGTTAATTCCAAAGACCTAATGCAGCAAGAAATTATTTATTTTTTTTAAATTAATGCAAACACTATTGACTCCAAGACTACCTTGTGGAACGCCCACAAGGAGTACATGAGAGGCATATTAACTAGTTGGTCAATCAAACTTAAAAAACAAAAAGGAAATTTGTCATGAGTATTCTATATAAAACTGTCTCAAACACAGAAACAATAAAATTAATCCAAATATAAATAATAATATAGAAATAATGAATCTTCAGGCTCAAATTAGGTAAATCATACAATTAAGGGTGGATAGGGCGTCTTGGGCATACCAACAAGGGATGTAACATTATGGTAATAGAGTCAGTACTATAAAAAAAGAGAATCTTCTAAAAGAATAACAAACATACTGTAAGGGATGAGGATGAATTAATTCAATCACACCCAGGAAAAATAAGTAAAGTGTTTTATAGGTACTACAAAGCCCTGTATAATTTAGAGAAATCAAAGGACTTTGAAAGACCTACACCACAAGAGATTGATGCTTTCTCCATACCTAGGATTTTGGATAAGGAACAAGAGCATATAAACTGAGAAATATCAGAGGAAGGAATTAGTCAGGCAATACCTGGACTACAACTACACACAGCACCAGGCCCAGACAGTTTTATAAATGTTTATTACAAATCGTTTTCTACTATACTGGTGCATTCCTTAAAGGGTTGTTCAATTAAATTAATTTTTGGATACTGCACCTCGACTGCACCTCGGGAAACTCTAGAAGCTGCAATAGCTTTGATACCCAAGGAAGGTAAGGATTTGTTGGACTGTAGAAATTTCTGACCCATATCTCTGATCAATACTAATATCAAGTTATATGCCAAAATAGTGGCCACAAGATAAGCTCCTCTTACCCCCAAATTAATATCAATAGATCAGACAGGCTTTATAAGTCAAAGAGAGGGAGTAAACAATACAAGAAGACTTTTGAACTTTATATCATATGTGAAAATAAGGAAAATTCCCACCCTGAAACAGCTGTTGACAGAGTGGGGTGGGAATACATGGATAGAACTCTTCCGAGATATGGCTTGGGTGATTTTGGAATGAAAGCCACCAAATCCTTATAAACCAAGCCCTTGGCCTTTGTGTCAGGGAAAGGGATTGAACCACACAAATTCAGTGTAAGAAACGGGACAAGGCAGGGATGACCATTATCACCACTGATCTTTAATTTAATGAGTGAACCCCTGCTAGAAGCCATTACGGCTTCAGATAAGATCAAAGGCATGTAGCTCAAATAAGCTAAAATCCCCCAGAAAACTCTGGCATTTGCAGATGATGTCCTCTTGCCCTTGGCAAATCCTGAAAATTCAATAGAAGATCTCTATGATATATTAAACACATTTAGCAGGATATCCTATTATCCTATTATAAGGTTAAATGGTCTAGGACAGAAATCCTGACGATAAACTTAAGAAAATTGGAGAGAGACTCACTGGATTATAAATATGCTTTAAACTTGAAATTGAACCCAGTAACACACATGGGGATCTCTTTCCATGATTAATTAAAAGTAACTGTTAAAACCAAGCTTTGTAAGGAAATAAAAAAAAAATGGGAAAATGGAGATCTGGGAATTTAATAAATTACCCGATGAGAGACCTACCTATAGAAACACCCATATATTTTACTAGACAAATCCAATCTATGATTGAAAAATCTATATATAAGGGTAAGAAGCCTAGATTAAAAAATAGAAGTAATAACAAGACAATTCTAGAGGGGAGGCTTAGCGCTACCCGATATTAGATGTTATCAGGAAGCAACAATGCTGTTATACATAGTAAAGTGGACCCTAAGGAAGGAAAAAAACAAATGGTTTCAAATAGAGCAAGAAACAAACCCAAAGCGAGATCTTAAAGACTTTCTATGGGGAGAAGAACTAATAAAACAGGATGAATCTCACACGTGGGTACTTAAAAAAGGTCTCAAAACATGGTTTAGACTCAATAAGAATTGAGATCTTGCTCCTTATCCTAGTCCATTGATGTCTCTGCAAGTATTTAAAGGGTTTTTAAACATCCCCAAAAGTGTCGATTGTGAGGAATAGGGGATAGTAACTCTAAGAGATATGTTTGATAAAAATGCACTATGTACATCTGAGGATTTGGTTCAAAAATTTGGCCTTCCACACCACAGATGGATAGAATACAATGTGATTAAACATGCGTTGAAAAAAATGAAGTTTATAAATATTGTTAATAGAAACTTAACTAATTTTGAACTAATTTGCATAAGGGGAGGAGAGAACATCTAATTTCTTGTTGCTTCAAAACTCTTAGATCTAAGAAAGAAATAGATAAAACAGAGAAAATGAAGCACTGGGAAAAATAAGTGGAGACTGTCTGGTCTAAAGAAGCCTGGTTCCAGGGCTTCCAATATACAGAAACGTTTATCAAATGTGCTTCATATAGGGAACTTTTATTCAAGGTCACGCAAAGATTGCATGTAACACCATCAAGATTATCAGAGATAACTCATAATAGGGAACTTAATGTATGCTGGAAAGACTGCGGCTAGATAGGCAATTTCAAGCATATTTAGTGGGAATGCCCAAAATGTAAAAAGTATTTTGGAAAGAATGCTATAACCAGCTCACCAGCATTATAAATAAACAGATCAAGACCTGTATAGAGATGTTTCTTTTTCGTATATTCCCTAGTGCTATAAATCTGTTAGAAAAAGCTCTTTTGAATCAAATTTTTGTGACTGACAAAAGGCAGATTTCGATCAGATGGAAAAAAAAGTTCTATGCCCACATGGAATCAAGTTTTGGATTAAATAATAAGAAATAGACACGTAGAAAGAGAACATAGAGAATACATTCAGCTATCAATAGAGGATAAAAAATGGGAACTCTGGGACACTAAATTACAAAAATAGGTGATGAACATCTGGGATGTCGTCCCACCCCACCCTACTGCCCTGTATGTTATCTTATCTTTTTCTATTCCTTTTTATTATTTTTCTTTTCTTCTCTTTTTTATTTCTTCTCTTCCTTTTCTGTTTTTTTTTTTTCCTTTTTTCTTTTTTCTTTTGTCCAGTCTTGCTATATTACAAGTATATTTTAGTCAAAAATTGTGTTGCTTTTAAAATGCTGAATATTGTAACTCTGTCAACTTGTATATTGGAAACGGCGTGTTTTATATACTTGTAAAATGTGTAAAACTTAATTCTCAAATAAAAAAAAAAAGAACAACATACTGTATATTGTAATCAAATGACATCAGAAAAGGCTTAGGTCTACTTTTTCCAATTTTTCTTTTTCCCAGCTAAAATAATTTTTTACCAACAGGATGTCCACTTTTTATAGTTGTCATCTAGTTTGGCCCTTGTAAATCTTAATCTGTGCTAAAACCAATGGCGTTCTAAGGCTTTGTGACTTTGGCTGGCCTGTACAGATTGTGGACGGGTAACTCGCAATTGGAATGTGAGTAGCTAAATGTAGCGAATTTACTTTTAACTTTTACAAGCTGCTTTATGAATTCAAGTAATTGTGATTTGGGCAATAGAAATGGGGTCCCGTGTTACTACTGGGAATACCATGGTACTAATTATGCAGACCTTTGTTGACAGTATAGTGTCTTTACTTTTTAATAGCTTGTCCAGATTCGATATATCCTTAATCAACCAAAATAAAAAGAATATAACATTTCAAGTCTGCAGTCACCAACTGCAGAGAACTTGGAGTCAAGGAAAATAAAATCTGCCATTGCATTTAGTGACGGAGCTAGTGAATTTCTGGCCCCTGTGCAAAAGAATAAAAAAATGTGGACCACCCTCAACTAATTATATACATACATACAAAAAAATATAGATAGGAGATTCCTCTTACCCAGCATACTGCATTCCCTGCATAATGATGTAGCCTAAACTTCACATATGCACAAAAAAAGAAATATAGGATATAAGCCACACATTTAATGCTTAAAGAAAAGCTTCCCTCTCGCTTTAATCTGTGAAATTATGGCATTTCTTCATATTTTCTCACATCTACAAGGAGGAGAAGATACTAAATCCTCAAAAGACATTTCATGGAAATATTTGGTTGTGAACATTTTGAAAATCAAGCATTTATTCATTGAGAAATGTCTCTAAATTTTACATAACCTGGGACTCTTTTCAGACATGATTCATGCTCAATAAAATAAATTAAAAAATACACAATATTATAAGATTATGTCAATGACACACAGCTCATCTCATTCCTCTGTGTTGGATAAACCATAGTTCTTATGCAATCTATTATATTTGCATAGTATCAATTATCTGCTCACTTATGTAAACTACTTGGCTCATCTCACATTTCTTGAGCTTTGAAAAGAAATAAAGTTTAAACCGGTTATATTTATCATTTAGTCATGCAAAAGAATATTTTTTTGGAGTGTATAAAAAAAGTTTCTTTAAATGCATGAAAAAACAGTTGTGTTCCATGTCCCTTTATGTTTAATTTACAAAACTTCAAGACATCTATGGGAATGGTTGGTATATATTCAATGAGCCAAACATAAGTGTGCTCTGTATGTAAACATGGAACGTAGATGATGTCCACAGCTCGGTTGTCTACTTTGCATACACTTTAGTTCTTTAGTATTCTGAGATGAGGAGCTCGTGTGTAATCATTTGCATAAAATAAGTTGCCTATTCACTTAAACAGACTGTTGGTTCAGCATAGAGTGATTACAGTATCCAAGCAGAGGACAGAGGAAAGTCATTGAATATTTTCTCATATAGAAGACATGTCCAACAATCTTACGGTAATGGCACCAGATAGCAGGAGACTGATATTCCATACGTTTTATTGCCTGGTTGGATTAATTGGCAATAGCTACATCATAGCCCTGAGTATAAGAGATGCAAATAAGATTTGTAGACTTTCTCCAAGGGAAAAACTTGTAAGCAGTCTTAGTTGCCTAAATCTCTGTCTACAGCTTGTTGTAACAATGGACTTTTATTACTCTTACTTCTGGCCAGATTTATACAACACTGAATATGTCGTGAAGACATTTATGATAACTGGGATGATTCTTATCTCATCTAGTTTATGGGTTTCAACATGGCTGAGTGTCTATCGCAGCTTGAAGATCTCAACCAGCCAAAGGAGCTTTCTCATCTGGCTACGTCACAAGATACCTGGCTTTGTGCCTTGGCTGGTCCTTGGGTCAGTTCTTCTATCAATGATGCTAAGCCTACCTGGAATAAAAGATCTGTATATTCAAATCAAGAATATAATGATGTATCAAGGCAGTAATATGACAATATCTACATATGTTTTTAAGAGCAGATGTTCTTGTAGCTTGTGGATATACTCTTTAGTTTCTTTTGTAGCATTTTGTATTTTCTTTGTTTCCACTCTGAATATCCTCACTTCCCTTTGGAGTCACGCAAGACGAATGAAGACCATGACCAATAACTGTGGAAATTCAAAGCATTATAAATTATTGAGAGCAGCAAAAAGTGTGACATCTCTCTTGATGATTTTCATCTCCTTCTACACAGCACAAGCACTACTGATGACTGGATCTGCTCCATTTGGAACTGTCGCCTACGCAACATGCATGTTTTTGGTGTCCATGTTTCCAGGACTCAGTGCTGTAATATTAATAACGGGCAGCCAGAAACTGAAGGAACCTGTTGTTGGAGTCTTCAGAAAAATAATATGTTTGAGATAGCTCAGTATTGTCCTCTGACTTATTTATAGGAATCTGATAACTGATACTACGATATATCTAGATGCTTAGTTATAAAACATGTGTGTATCTTGCATTATAAAATGTATCAAATATTATTAAGAAGCAGCAGTATGTGTAGAATACAGACTTTTATGTCAGCTGCTCGTAAGAGTTTTATATTATTAAGTCAATATAAGAAGCTCTATAACTTTAAAAAAATAAATAGTTACATATTAATAGAGATTGAGTTAAGTTCAACTTTTTTAGATCTCCTCTGATCTTTGTTATATGTGAATTATTGTTAATTTGTTGTTTTCTGATTAAGAGGAAGGCAAAGAGAAAAACCCCATTGAAACTTTGCCATTTGTCTCAAAAGTAATAAAATAAAATGGAGACACTTCTTTCCAGTCTTACTGAATCCAAGATGGCCTTTTCTAGTAGGGTCTTTTATAACCTGGGCCGGATAATGATTCCTATGTGTCCCCAAGAACCTGCTCCCCTTAGCTGAACTGCAGGTCTCAATCATCTAGTTAATTTCAGGGTAGTTACAACCTCCCATTAATAAAACTTGCCCATGCTTAGCTGCATTTCTAATCTATAACAATAATTGCAGTTCCTCACATTATAATATACTAGCGACTTGCCTGTCAAAAAATGACGGTCAATAAAATTTGAAGCCATGGCAATGCTGTTTGGCACACAATGTTAAGCTTTTTATACTCTAAGGACTTGGTGCTCATTGTGAGCCTCTCCTTGCGTGTCCATTGGCTCCTCTATATTTTTTCAAATACTAATTAATTAATTACTTGAATAATAAATACATATAATTTATTTTTTTCAATTAATATATGTAACAATCAATAGCCGGAAGAGGTAACAATCTCTTTTTATTGTCCTGCAGCATATAATGTCCAGTGGGACTGTTGCTGGCCTGAAGAGATAGTGTTATGAATGTTGTAACAGTGCATTAGAAATAGGCTGCGTGCGCGAGGGCAAACCATTGGTTTATTTCTGTAAAGCGCTACTGTAGATGTGTAATGTTGTTAGGGGTTAGGATTGTAAAAAAGCATGTATGGTGTATGTGTTACACAGTTCGCGAGCATTTGCCGTCCTTTGTAATAGTGTATTTTGTACCTCGTAGGTTCCTGTGTGAAAGTGTTATGCAGTTGGCTGTGTTTTGCGAGGTCCAGGGTCCTGTAGCCTTGTTTTCATTTTTTTGAGCCGACATTTTTTTTCTAGCTTAGTGAATTTTCGAGTGCCGAAACTCGCTGAAATGTACTTAAATTCTCATTACACCTCACTCCCAGACGTCCTGGATGTTCCCCTGTGCTGTGTGTTGTATGTTTTTATTGTATTTTTATTTGTATTTTTTGTGTGTTTCTTGATTTGTGCTTTGCGCGTTTCGGTCGTTAACTTCCTAGTTTTACTATCCTTCTTATCTTTCATCTCTCCTCCTATCCATCTCCTTTTATTCTCTCACTCTCCCTGTTCTTTCTCCCATTCCCCCTTTTTCATCCCTATATCCCTTCACTACTACTGAGTAGGTAAACACAAATCCGTGTTTTATTAGACTTGAATGTGGATGGTACATGACAGCTTTTAAAAGACAGTGGGCAGGATTATATGAATACTTTCTGTATGAGGTATCACTTTTGGACTTAATATAGTAAGTATATATTTGTAACACTAAAAACATTATTAATGGGGTTAACAATAATTGTTATATGAGATATATTAGTATATACTGTACACATGTTTTTTTTATTTAAAAAGGGTATATTGATGTAATATTTCATTGATGTTTTCATTAGCTAATAATGCTAATATTTTTAGTTTTACTTAATTTTAGTCTTTAGTTTTCAGAAGCAAACCCGTAAACCAGTTGTTGGCCGTCGGACTTGCGTTTTTGCTGGTAATCAATTAAGCAATCCCATAGTTACTGGTTGAGATGGAGCCAATGGAAACAGATATTGCGTCACAGAAAAATAGAGGTTTGATTTTAAAGACCTACGGCTTCAATTAACAGTTACGATCGGACCTACATTCCATTCATGATGCAATATTAATAAACCTGCAAATGTTCTATTCTATTTCATGCAGGTTACATTATATGTATTAACACACTGATTGCCAGGATCGATCTAACACATAAAATATACATATTAAGTATTTTTCTGGGCCGATTTGCGGGCTTGAGAATGTTGAGCTATTAATTCTAAGACCTAACATAACTTTCACTTTTAATAATTGTACAGTAGTGTGTTTTTATGCACAGTACAAGTGCTATGTATTGGACTATACCCCCCTTGCGCGACCTCCCAAACACTCGTGGGGCTTTGGGCTACATTTGCGTGCTACGGGCTTGCTCGCGAGTGACTTTGTTGTAATTTAATAGCATGATTGGAATTGTAGCGGTTATGGGCTTGACAAATCAAAGCGAAGTTCAAAGTTGCTTAACCCGTAGGCTTTTTCCACATATTGGCAATGGCCTGCATTAATGGGATAATTTAATAGCCATAGGCCTTACTTTCTACAATGCGAGCTAAGCTTTTAAATAAAGCTCAAATTTAATAGGGCTATAATTGAATTGTCAATTTCACATATTATAATTGTCCAACTATGATTCGTCGTCACGCTGTGTTGCGTGGTGCGTACGACTTAGCGATGAGCGAGCCGTTAAACCGTAGCACTTAGGCAATGAGTGCCGCAGGTGCTAGGCGAGCCGTTAACTCATAGCACTTAGGCAATAAGGGAATGAGCGCCACAGGCGCTCATTGCTGGCGAGCCGTTAAACACGTCACACGCACGACTTAGAAAAAAAAAAAAAACACCTTGGAACCAACCTTATTGTAACAAACACCCACACGCACTAAGAATCCGACTATAACGTAACAAACACCCACACGCACTAAAAACAGTGAAAACACACCAAATACTAACGCAAACTACATAAAAAGCTTACCCATAGCAAGGGGGGGGGGGGGGGCACCCAGGACCTCTGAGAGTGAAGTTACACCTCCATTTAAGTCAAAATTCCCGAGTTCAGACACACGAAAATCCCCTAAGCGAGAGAGAAAATGGCCGCCGAAAACGAGGCTCACAGCCCAGCCATGTACAAATTAGCCAAGAAGGGATCCGAGATAAGCTCCGAAACCCGCATTAACCCCATTGGATCCGAGATAAGCTCGGAGCCCTGCATTAACCCCATGCGATCGGGGACCCCCGCTGCAATCAAAATTCAAAATTCCTGCGTTACAGGTCAATTGTAAAAGAAAAAATATATACACTGTCACCCGGTCAATCATGGGGGTCAATACAGACCCCCATAAAGCCCTTCATTAACCCTGTCACTCATGGGTGTCAATACGGACCCCCATAAACTGATCATTAACCCTATCACTCATGGGGGACAATACAGACCCCCATAAGCCCTTCATTAACCATGTCACTCATGGGGGTCAATACAGACCCCAATAAGCCTCTATTTATCCCCAGCAGTCCCATAGGGGTATATTAACACGATTATGGGCCTGTTATAACACTACATTAACCACATAAGTGCCATGATGGTCCTCAAGGACCATCATGACACTAAGTATAAACACTATACTGCACTATACCACCCCCAATAAAACATTAAATATCAACTAAACACCCTCTACACAAACCTATTAACATCTACACTACCTACCCCCTATTAACCCCCACCACTCTAATTACAGAAAATAAAAAAGTCACAAAAAAAACTACATTACATGAAATAAAAAACCTAACTCACAAAAAAAAAGAAACTACATTACAGAAAATAAAAAAACTTAAGTCACAAAAAATAAAAAAAGGAACATTACAGAAAAAAAAAACATTACAACCCCCCCCCCCCCCCACTACAGAAAAAAAAAATACACATCTGAAAAGGAAATACATATAATACAAATACATACAATACAAATACATACAATACAAATACATACAATTACAATACAATTACATACAATTACAATACACCCCTATCTAATATACATCACACAATCTATCTAAATAAATAGCATAATCTAATATACATGCTATCTATATAATAATACATTCCCAATCTATCTAAATAAATAACACAATTTAATATACAATACATCCTATGCTATCTATATAAAATGCATACCCCTAGCTAACATACAATAAATGCTATCTATATATTAACTAATCTAAGTCTAAGCTAAAATAAAATTATTAAGAACACTTATCTTTGCAGATGTCCATTGGGATCAGCCACCTACGAAAATTAAAAAAAAAAAAAATTAGTGCAACACGTTTACAGTTATAAAATAAACATTCTATACATTCTAAATATTCTACTCACCTTTCCGGCATGTCCCGTCCGGCATTCTTTTAATCCTTCTCCGGCGCGGCACCTGTTAAAAATAACACAACATTAATAGACATACATCAAAATAAAATAAACATAATCTACATTCTACTTACCTCCAAGCGATGTCTCCGGCCTCCTCTGGATCCTCTTCTGCCACGCCCTGTAAAAAAAAATTATAAAAAAAATATACATTATATATTATACAAATATATTGGTTGAAAACACTGTCTATCAAATTCACCCAATCAGGAGGTGCCAATGTGTGAGTCAATCAGAAAGGGATACACCCTAAAATCCCACTCTGATTGGATAATGCACCTGTCAATCTTTATTTAAACCAATCACAAGGCGCAGATGCCTTCAGCCAATCACAAAGGAATACACCCCCACAGGGTGATTGGTTGAAGCCTCTGCGCATTCTGATTGGTTGCACTGACAATAGCCAATCACAATGGAATACACCCTCAGGTACTGATTGGTGAAGGATTTGCGCATTCTCATTGGCTACTGTTAATATCAATCAATATTACAGCCAATGGGAAGGCGCAGATGTCTTCACCAATCAGTACGTGGGGGTATATTCCATTGTGATTGGCTGATGGCAATAAAGCCTTAGGATTGGTTCAAATAAAGATTGACAGGTGTGTTATCCACTCACCGTTGTATTTTGGGGTGTATACTTTTTTCATTGGTTCACAAATGGGGTCTTCTCTTTGGCTGAATTTGATAGACAGCCTTTTCATCCAATCAGAAGCCGCCATTGCCAATTTTATTCTGGAACACTCAATAGGAAGGTCATTAGCGTCGGAGACATCCGCCAGGGCGGATGTGTGTGGCTTTTTTTTTTCTTCATGCGCGGATGCTTCTGGAGAAGACGAGGAGGCCGGAGACATCGCGGAAAGGTAAGTATAATGTAGATTGTGTTTATTTAAATGTGGTTTATGTTTACTAATGTAATGTTTTTTTTACAGGAGTATCGCCGGACAAGACGCAAAGATGGACTACGGAACATGGAGGACGTGACATGCTGGGACGTGACATGCTGGAACGGGACATGCTGGAAAGGTGAGAATAATATTTAGAATATTTAGAATGTTTAGAATGTTTAGGTATTTCATGTAAACGTGTTGTATTAATTTTTTTAATCTTTTTTTACCGTAGGTTGCTGATCTGAAGAAACATCTCAAAGGTAAGTGGTCTTAATTATTTTATTGTAGCTTACAATTAGGGTAGCTATATATATGGAAAGCACGTATTGTATATTAGATAGATAGGGGGATGTATTATTAGATAGTATTGTATATTAGATTGTGGGATGTATATTACATTATATAGTGGCATGTATATTAGATAGTGGCATGTATATTAGATAGGGGTGTATTGTATTTAATTGAATTGTTATTACATTAGATAGTGGGATGTATATTACATTACATAGTGGTATGTATATTAGATAGTGGCATGTATATTAGATAGGGGTGTATTGAATTTTATTTAATTGTATTGTATTGTATTTTATTTAATTGTGTTGTATTGTATTATATGTATGTATTATATGTATTTCATTTTCAGGTGTGTAATTTTTAAAAACAATTGTAGTGAGGGGGGGTTGTAATGTCTTTTGTTTTTTTCTGTAATGTTCCTTTTTTAATTTTTTGTGACTTAGGTTTTTTTTTTTTGTTCTGTAATGTACATTTTTTATTTTTGGTGATTTTAGTTTTTCTTATTTTATGTAATGTACATTTCTGCTTTTTGAGGAATTTAGTTACTTGAGGCACACAGTACACTCACATTGTGTGACAAACAGCATTTCAACACTTTCTTTTATTGACCGTAATTTTTTGACGGGCAAGTCGCTAGTCTTGATATAATCATTCAGGAACTTTCTTCTATAACACCTCCACTTAAAGGGCATTCAAGCCCCAGTGTTATGGTGCTTGGAGATAATAGACAAACAAGACCAACGATATATTTAGGACTATTACTGGCCACCACAAAAAAAAAAAACTAGAACAATCAATTCTATAGTGCTAGAAATATTTAAATCCCACTTTTGTTTAGTCATTCAGTAGTGTCCGACTTTCTGTAACCCTATGGACGGCAGCACGCCAGACACATCTTGTGTCAGATTGTGCTAACCCATAATGCTATTTTGGCAAAGATACTTGAATGGATTGTTAGTTCCTTCTCCAGTGGAACGTGATTTGTCTGAACTCTCTGCTATGGTATGCCCATCATGGGTGACCCTAAATGGTATAGATCACTGAGGTACTCAAGCCTATTCACCATGACAAGGTAGAAATCCCACTTAGTAGTCTTAAATAAGAGCTGAAAGGAGCAAAATCAGTCCCTGAGTGGGTTTAAGATAATCATTATAGATAAATTAAAGTATATGAATATAATAGAATACAAAAAAAATAATCACACGCGTTTTGACCTTGGCTAGGACATTCTCTTTTTTTACATTTAAAATACAAGAACTAGAAATTCGAACATAGGATTGCTAAGCTCCCAAGGTGTCTACCACCTATAATGAAATCATTTGCTAAATACAAACGGGAAAATTATAACACAAATCTTTAATATAAATATATCACAACGGCGAGAGTAAAAACTGGTTAAAAAATCCAGGATTGAACACACAAGTTAAAAGAGGACAGGATAATACGGGAAAAGTGATAACCTTTCACTTGTCAGTGAAACTAATGTTATTATAATAAACCCTTTAATAAGGGGGTAATCTTTTTCCCACTTAGCAGTGTTGTGTCTTTTTTGGTATGTGGGTAAAATTACTCCATTGCACGTGTGTCCCAAACCTTATTATAGTCCTAAAACAAGTCACAATTGTGTTACTTGTTTATAAGCAATAAAGATGGAGCTTTATTACCAATGGAAAGATTTACATATCCAACCAGAAAAGCAGATATATTTATTGCATAGTAAATCCCCCTCACAAGTATGTAGAGAGTCACAATAGGATTGCAAGTTGGGGTTAAGTAATAATTATTCACTGTCAGCTACCAAGAGCTGGTAAGCTAATAGGACTGATGGATTTCAAGTCTAGAATATAAATAAGGATGCAAGTGGAAGACTGTAGGCTGGTATATCAAAAACAGAGTATGTCTAAGGTAATGATTCCTACAGATCAACAATCGCCAATCACATGCATAAATATTGGGTTAGGACAGGTAAGGGCACACAGACACTCTCATACACTGCTACTACGCGACCACTTTTAGCTATAAGTCCAGACTACATTTTAGAGTAAATTCTATACTCTCATATTTACTCTTCTTCAGAGTAGGCCGCAACTTAGAGTGGACTGTTATTTAGAGATGATCAGTTTCACCTATTATATAAATGCATTATTTATTCACATTTTATATATGTTTATATTCTCTCATATATATCTTTCATGTTGGACAGTATTGATATGTACTTTCTTTTACATGTCCTCTTATATTTTAGTAATTTTACATTGACACTTCACTTCAATTTCCTTATTAATAGAGTAGCTGTCCTCAGCAGGAGTCTTTTGTTTGTAGACACTATGATCCTGCTTAGTATCTATATGTGATTTATTATTGTCACAATAGCCACTTAGCATTTGTTTGCAGGAGCATCCTGTTTAATCCACACATATATATATATATATATATAGTATTTTATTTATATTTTCACACTTCACTTCACTTCAGTAGGATGTTCACTTTTTCCAAGGGTATTTCTCTCCCCTGTTTCCTTCTCTCAGTAGCGTATCCTTCTTGTTTTTTATGAGTATTCTTTTGACTTTCTATTAGTATATTTTATAACTACTTGTGTTATCCCACACAAGCTATTTTTTATAGTAGGATTTATTCTCCTTTTCCTCTCATCCCAGGTATACCCTTCTTTTATTATGGTTATTATTCTACTTTTGATACAGCATATATATAAATATTACATATGTACCTTATCTGTATAGCTTGCCTGTATTACACTACATTCCTGTATATTATATTCATTTTTGGACTCTATTTGAGTCATCTTTCTAGATGACCAGTGTGTTGTTTATCTTTTGCATATCCTTTTAGTATAAACAGCTCCGTTTTCACTTCTCTGACCCACGTGTCATTATACCAGGTCTCCTTGGTTACGTAAACCAGTTAAATAGACGGGCGCCTTAGCAACCCGTGTTTGCCTTTGAGGAAGACGTCCAGTGACGTCGAAACGCATCAGGCGTGCGACGCTGCGTGCGTCCGTCCGTTGGAGCGCGCAGTGGTCGCGTAGTAGCAGTGTATGAGAGTGTCTGTGTGCCCTTACCTGTCCTAACCCAATATTTATGCATGTGATTGGCGATTGTTGATCTGTAGGAATCATTACCTTAGACATACTCTGTTTTTGATATACCAGCCTACAGTCTTCCACTTGCATCCTTATTTATATTCTAGACTTGAAATCCATCAGTCCTATTAGCTTACCAGCTCTTGGTAGCTGACAGTGAATAATTATTACTTAACCCCAACTTGCAATCCTATTGTGACTCTCTACATACTTGTGAGGGGGATTTACTATGCAATAAATATATCTGCTTTTCTGGTTGGATATGTAAATCTTTCCATTAGTAATAAAGCTCCATCTTTATTGCTTATAAACAAGTAACACAATTGTGACTTTTTTTAGGACTATAATAAGGTTTGGGACACACGTGCAATGGAGTAATTTTACCCACATACCAAAAAAGACACAACACTGCTAAGTGGGAAAAAGATTACCCCCTTATTAAAGGGTTTATTATAATAACATTAGTTTCACTGACAAGTGAAAGGTTATCACTTTTCCCGTATTATCCTGTCCTCTTTTAACTTGTGTGTTCAATCCTGGATTTTTTAACCAGTTTTTACTCTCGCCGTTGTGATATATTTATATTAAAGATTTGTGTTATAATTTTCCCAGTTTGTATTTAGCAAATGATTTAAAATACAAGGACAAATCTAAGAACAATCACAACACAATTCCAATACAGACATAAAGAAATGACAGAAAAATAACAGATACAAAAGATATAGCAGATATATTCTAAAAAGCAAAAGTAAATGTCAATTTACAAACAGACAGTGGAGGACAATAACATCACTTCTAATCACATATTATAATTGTCTAACTACGAGACGTCGTCACGCTGCGTTGCGCAGTGCGTATGACTTTGCGATGAGCGCCGCAGGCGCTCATCGCCCGGCGAGCCTCACGCAGCGAGGCGAGCCGTTAAATCGTAGCACTTTGGCAATGAGCGCCGCAGGCGCTCATTGCAGGCGAGCCTTGCGTAGCGAGGCGAGCCGTTATATCGTAGCACCGTTACATCGTAGCACTTTGGCAATGAGCGCCTCGCGTAGCGAGGCGAGCCGTTACATCGTAGCAATTAGAAAAAAAAATACGAGGTGAAAAAAATTACGAGATAAGCGGCGGAAGAAAAACACAAAAAAAAACCACTAAATACACACACAAAAAATAAATAAAGGTCACTTACAGCATGGGGAACCAGGCAGGAGGTCTGGAAGTGAGTTGGAACTGCAATTTAGATCGATTTAGCCGAGTTACAAAGATCGAAAATCGGCTAAGCGAGAAAAAAATGGCCAACAAAAAAAATGAAAACGAGGCTATACTACTACGAACTGCGTAAAACACCGCCACAGACGTATGTGTTAGAAAAACAACGAGATAAAGGATGCGGATTAACCGCACAATGAGTAAAAAGACAGTAACGAGTATATTTTACGAAAACGAGATTACCGATTTACGCATTAACACAGATTTCCCGCCTTTGTCTCGCGCCACATAGAATTTCCCGCCGAAAACAACGCATTTGGCTCGCGCAACTACGGATTTCCCGCCTAAAACATTGGTCACAAAGCCTATATATAGGGCACATTTCACACAGGACTGACACTTTCTCACTTACAGCATGGGGAAACAGGCAGGAGGTCTGGAAGTGAGTTGGAACTGCAATTTAGATCGATTTAGCCGAGTTACAAAGATCGAAAATCGGCTAAGCGAGAAAAAAATGGCCAACAAAAAAAATGAAAACGAGGCTATACTACTACGAACTGCGTAAAACACCGCCACAGACGTATGTGTTAGAAAAACAACGAGATAAAGGATGCGGATTAACCGCACAATGAGTAAAAAGACAGTAACGAGTATATTTTACGAAAACGAGATTACCGATTTACGCATTAACACAGATTTCCCGCCTTTGTCTCGCGCAACATAGAATTTCCCGCCGAAAACAACGCATTTGGCTCGCGCAACTGCGGATTTCCCGCCTAAAACATTGGTCACAAAGCCTATATATAGGGCACATTTCACACAGGACTGACACTTTCTCCTCAGGTGATGACAGTCTTACTGGATGTTTTCGGATGCCGGGAAATCGCAATAGATTGTTAGCTCTTCAGTATACTGCTTCAGCATTGTTATATTAAAAAAGGTAAATGTATTATTTCTAATTATTAATTAATAAATTGGTAATTACTTAATAAATAATAGATAATAAAGTTAATAATATAACAATAATATTGTGCCTATTATTTATAATTAGTAATTAATAAATTGGTACTTAATTAATAAATAATAGAGAAGAAATTTAAGTCATAGAAAAATATTAGTGTGCCTATTTAAAATTATTAATTAATAAATTGGTAGTAATTAATAGAAAAATAATATTGTGCTTACCTGTGTGAAAGAATTGTTAATAACATTTATAATGTACATTGTTAATTAATAATTAATTATTAATATCAAAATTAAGAAGATCAATAAAAAATTATTTTTTAGTAATTAATTATTAATGTACATTAATTTTACAATTATTTGGTTATATGTCATGATTACCTGTGTGAAACAATTGTTAATAACATTCATAATGTACATTAATTAATTAGGAACACATTAATTCATTAATTATTAATGTACATTAATTTAAGAACTATTTTGTGTTATGTCGTGATTACCTGTGGGTAAGAATTGTAATAAACTTTCATAATCTATCATTAATAATCATTAATTTGAACAAAGGTTAAGAATGTGCAATATTTTGTATAAAATAAACCAAAAATAAAAAATAAAGCCGATATACTCATGCTTAGATGTTAATGTTAGATTGAGTCACACATTAGTTGAATATTAATGAACATTAATTGATTATTAGTTCATTAGTAATGTACATTTTTTTAAGAAGTCATTTGTAACATACTCATTTTAAAATAACAGTAAAAAAAAAAGCCTACATGCTGATGTGTTGAGGTTATATTTAGTCAGACATTAATTTAAGATTAAGATATATTCATTGATTCCTATTGAAAAAATAACAGTAAGATTGATTGTATGTTTAGAATCTATGCTTACATATGTGTGTTCATGCTGATTTATTGATATATTTTTTTTTCAGGTTTTTAATGTATGCAAAAATAGTTATGTTAAGCCTCATTGATTAAGTAACATATTATACATCAATTACTATTTTGTATAATTGCAGGGAAATCTACGTGAATGACCAGAGATAGTGACGTTTCAACACATTGAACAGCAAAAGGATCATTTGGACAGGTACAGAAATTAAATTATGAGGTTTTTAATGTAGCCGAATATATGTCTGTTGATGTTCATTTAATGATATTGATGAAGCAAAAGTTTACAAATATTATCTATTTGATTTTACAGTTTATTCAGATCTGCAAGGGAATAAACAGACAGCGTGACGTTTGCAGCCTTGGAACAACATCAACATCATCCTCACAGGTATAACATTTAATTTTGTAGTGATGCATACAAGAAGGCTATAAATTATATCTTTGGTGTAAATTTAAATTTGTGGAAAATAGAGAGTACTTATTGAGTCATTTAATGTATGATATTTACTCAAAAAATGAAAAATCATGAAAAGACAATAATAATTAATAATAATATTTCAAGAAAATAAGAAGCTTACAACACTTGCAAAAAAAATAAATTGATGGTATGCTGTGAATTCAATCAAGAAGGAATGTCATTGAAGGATTAATAATATAAAGATAAATATGTGCAGCTATTTCCGATTTCATATATGTCAATAAAATACTTTAAAAAATGGTTTCATTTCTTTCAGTCTAAAGTGCAACAATTGAAAATGTTTTATTAGTTTATTTATCTACTTTCATCGAACAGTACAAAAAGGAAAAAAAATGTAGACAAAACAAAGAATAAACAATAATTGCATTTCTATTTACAATTACAGATTAACATGGCGGACAATGGAGAAGACAAAGTTGAACGCAAAAGAAGATTGGCAAGGGAAAGGAAGCAAAGGTGGAGAGATGCTCAGACACCGGAGACTTCACAACGCTTGCGAGAAGAAGATCGACAGAGACTTTTAAATAAAAGAAAGATGAGTAAGAAAGCCGCAAGTGAGTGTGTTGAGGCTTCCAAGAAACGTAAAAGTAAACAAAAACATCTCTCTGAACCATTGTGCAATGATTCCATTTTGCAGAATGACTTGAATGTAGACACACAAGAAAAAAATGTACATATAGAATGTGGGTCTGATATTTATGTTGAAGAAATGCATGATAATGTGTTTACTACTGCAGTAGAAGTAGATACTCATTATTGTGGATTACTTAATGTGGTTTGTCAGTTTTGTGGGGCCTATCATTTTATAAAGGAAAGACCTTATGACGGAAATTTCATTAGTTGCTGTCAGAAAGGAAAGGTCAAACTTCCAGTAAGACACCCATTTCCATATTATTTAGAATGCATTATGAGTGATCCAACATTTCCAAATTATAATAATTTTAAACAAAACATAAGGTCTTATAACAGTGCAATTTCATTGGCTTCAATGGGTGCAACATTAGCAGAAAATGTACCAGGACATGGTCCTTATTGTTTCAGAGTTCAAGGTCAAATATACCACAGAACTTCGCATTTACACCCACAAGAAGGACAGCAAAGGAAATTTGCACAGTTATATGTGTTAGATACGATGGAAGCTGTGGAACAAAGAATGACACTTCCAGAAAATAGACAGTGTTTGCGCATAGTCTTTGAACAGCTGGATAAAATTATGAAAAAAAACCCATATAGTCAAGCATACAAACAATTAGCACAGCTTGAAAAAGAACAACAGGAACATGCTCAAAGACATCAATTGCCTACACCAAGAGTCAATATGGTGTTAAAAAGAGATCGCAACACTGATCAGAGAAGATATAATTTACCTACTGTAAATGAGGTTGCCATGGTGTTTAAAAATGAAGATGGTGAACCACCTTTTCAGCGGGATATTAGAATATATCCACGCAATGAAGAACAACCATTTATTAATATCAATATATTAAGCTGTAATTTAGATCCAATGACATATCCCATTTTCTTTCCAAATGGGGAACCAGGATGGGAACCAAAATTAAAATTGGAAAGTTATCCCAATACTAAACTTCGTATTCGATCTAATATTTCCATGCTGGAATATAAAGTGGCACAAACTGCTATCCGTGATTGTTTTAATCCAATTTTACATGGAGGAAAACTCACTCAACAATGGATTATTGATTCATATTTACAAGTTGAAGCCAATAATCTAAATTTTATTAAATATCAACAAAATAAATTACGAGTAGAACAGTATTGTGGATTAATGGATTATGTGGCAGATTTAGCTGCCAACAGAGACATTCCAGCTGGAAGAGCAATTATTTTGCCATCCTCTTTCCAAGGATCTCCTCGCAATATGCGAGAAAGGTATAATGATGCCATGGCTATTGTTACTAAATTTGGAAAACCAGATTTATTTATTACATTCACCTGTAATCCACAATGGCCAGAGATCAAGGAGAATTTGAATTTGGCACAAACTACTTCTGACCGACCAGATTTAGTGGCAAAAGTATTTAAAATCAAACTCAATTCATTAATTCATGACATCACTAAAGCACATTTATTTGGACAATGTGTGGCTTTTGTTTACACCATTGAATTTCAAAAAAGAGGATTGCCACATGCTCACATACTTTTAATACTGCAGGAAAAAGACAAGTTAAAAACTGCAGAGAGAGTGGAATCAGTCATTTCGGCACAATTGCCAGACCAAGAAATATATACAAAACTTTGGGAGATTGTTACACATAGAATGATTCATGGCCCATGTGGAGAGATGAATCCGAATTCACCATGTATGGAAAATAAAAAATGTACTAAAGAATTTCCAAAACAATTTCAAATGCAAACTTATGCAAATTGTGATGGATATCCTTTGTATAAAAGAACACAAGGACAAACAGCTATTATCCGGGGCCAAAAGGTTGATAATAGATTTGTCGTTCCATACAATCCACATTTGCTCATGAAGTACAATGCACACATCAATGTGGAAGCTTGCACTTCGATTAAATCAATTAAGTATGTGTATAAATATATATACAAAGGATATGATGCAGCTACTGTTGTTGTACAAGGTGCTGGAAATGAAAACGAAAATCCAATTTTACATGATGAACTTTCAAATTATTTAGATGCTCGGTATGTGAGTGCTCCGGAAGCAATGTGGCGCCTTTTGAAATTTGAGATGCATGATCGATCACATGCTATCTATCGTTTAGCTGTACATTTGCCTCAAAGTCAGATGGTTTGCTTTACTGAAGGAAATGAAAGAACTGCATTATATCAAAGTGAAGACAGAGATACTACGCTTACTGCGTGGTTTAAATTAAACTGTCAGGATACGCATGCCAGACAATTTTTATACATAGAGATACCATATCACTATGTATTTGTAAATGGTCTATGGCGACTACGAAAAAGAGATACCCATAAAATCATACCACGAATTTATACCGTCAGTCCAAGGGACATTGAACGTTTCAGCTTAAGATTACTTCTGTTACATGTTCCCGGTGCACAGAGTTTTGAGCATTTACGTACAGTGAATGTCATAGTTTATGAGACATTCCTATTAGCTGCAAGACATCAAAATTTCATAGCTGATGATACAGAATGGGAGAGGTGTCTGGAAGAAGCAGCACTATGTCAAATGCCTAAGCAAATGAGACAACAATTTGCATTCATTTGTATATTTTGCAATGTACCTGATGCTTTCACTTTGTGGGAAACATTTAAATTAAACATGTCAGAAGATTTCTTGAAACGTTACAGAGAACCAATAGCTCTGTTAAAAACATTGTTGGAAATCCAAGAAATATTGTTGGCTCATGGATTAAATTGTGCAAGTTTTAATTTACCAGATCCAGGACTTATAGATGACATCAATTTTGATGATTATGACACTGAGCTTCAAAAACAAAAAACCCAAGAAAAACTGGCAACTTTAAATAATTTACAGTTAGAAGCATTTCATGCCATCACAAATGCTACAGATGATGAAATGGTCAAAGACCGGTATTTCTATCTAGACGGACCAGGTGGATCAGGAAAAACTTATCTGTACAATTGTTTGATGAGTTATATTCGATCACAGGATCAGATAGCTTTGCCATTTGCACCAACTGGAATTGCTGCACTTTTGTTAGATGGTGGTAGAACTGTGCATAGTGGATTTAAGCTGCCAGTTCCCATTTTGGAAACATCAGTCTAAGATATTCGACTCAATTCCATACAAGCAAAAAAATTCAAACTAACTAAACTAATTATCATAGACGAGGCAACAATGATGTCATGTCATGCACTGCAATGTATTGACAGATTCTTAAAAGAAGTGATGGATAATAAGTTGCCATTTGGTGGAAAGGTGATGCTGTTAGGAGGCGATTTTAGGCAAACATTACCTGTTGTGCCACACGGAAATAGAACAGAGATCATTGAAACATGTATCAAGACCAGTAAACTGTGGCAAATATTTACACATCTCAAATTAGAATTAAATATGAGATCTGAAGGCCAAAATGAATTCAATGACTGGCTCATTAAAATCGGAGATGGAAAACATCCAGAAATACAGCATTTACCAAATGATACCATTGAAATTCCATCAGAAATGGTTTGCAATGAATCACTCATATCAGCCATATTCCTAAACACTCTTAATAATGAGGATTACACAGACATTGCAAACAAAGTAATATTAACATCAAAAAATATTGATGCCTTGAATGTAAATAACGAAATTTTAAAATACATCAATGCACCACAAAAGAATTATTACAGTGCAGATTCGATTCTGTCAGATGATAAAGACAGTGAATCGAATTTTACTATCGAATTTATTAATTCGTTAACACCATCTGGAATGCCCCCACATATTTTACAATTGAAAAAAGGTGCAATTGTTATGTTATTGCGAAATATGAATCCAAAAAAAGGACTTTGTAATGGGACCCGATTAATTGTGCATGAGTTAAAAGATCATTTTATACATGCAGAAATTATAACTGGGACCCATAAAGGTGAACAAGTTTTTATACCAAGAATTGATTTAGCTCCAAGTGAGAGTGGTTTGCCCTTTGTCCTTCAACGGAGACAATTTCCAGTTATCATGGCATTTGCTATGACCATTAATAAATCCCAAGGACAAACTTTTAAGTCAGTTGGGATTTTTTTAAAGGAACCAGTTTTTGCACATGGACAACTCTATGTGGCTTTTTCAAGGTGCACTAATCCAAAATAAATTAAAGTGCATGTTGAAGAAAACGAAACTCAAGGTCAATTATTGGACGATGGATGTGTTTACACCAAAAACATTGTCTACTATGAGGTGTTGGAAAGATAGTGGACAATGGTTTCATTTTACTGCCAACCTTTTATGGGACTCAATATGATTGCACAAAAACAATATTTCAAGTAAAACATCTAAAGAATGGACAAAAAAAGATAGAGAACAGTGGTTTGACTTCCAGTACTAAATTAAAGTACTCTGGGACTCTTTAAACAGGGGACCACTATTTCAATTATGAAAATATATCTGATATTTGCAGAATGGACTAAATGAAAAAAAAAAACAACAGTAAAATATCCTGAAACAGATTGGAATGGGTTCAAAGTTTTATATTTACATGATTGGCCCCACAAAAACAATTCACTGATTTTTCCATAATTTACAAAAGTTAAATGTTATTGTTTGAAGTTACAATTTAAAATGTTAAATATGTGTTTTTGGAATGTTTACAAAAGTTGGGTAAATATATATGTTGTATAGTCAAATATGTATTGTTACTATAAAGTTTAAGTATTTAGTAAGAATTTGAAATGTATTATTTCAAGACAAAGTATTGATTCAGGGAGAAATCCGATCGCCAGTTAATGGGGTCAGGAAGGAATTAATTTTTTTCCCTCTTTGATACAATTGGACACGTTTCAATAGGGTTTTTTTATTGTTTGCCTTCCTCTGGATTCAATGCTAATTTAGTTTAACAACAGTTTAACAAATATGTTACAAATGAGAAAAAGTATGTTATTGTTAAAACAATTTAATTACTCTAAGTTAATATAATCTGCAGTTACTCAGTGATAAATATGTATTGAAAAGTGTTAGTATTGGTAACAAAATGTTGCACAAATGTTTCATATACAAGTTGCATGTTACAAAGTTTAATGTTTGGGAAATATAAGTTGAAAGTTAAAAAAATAAAAAGTTAAAAATAATTATGTGTTTTTATTTTTAGAAAAAAAAAAGGGACAAATGTAGCTGACTCATTTGGAGATGCAAACAAATTTCACAACATTTAAATTTTATTGACCGTCATTTTTTGACGGGCAAGTCGCTAGTATTATAATATTTGACCATAAATGTATCCCAAGCATGCGATTTCTTTCTTTTCGTTTCTTACGCTTTTTATTAGAATATTGAAATATCAAATCCTTTTCTAAATCTCTATCCCTTTCAATACACGTTGAACATCACACCAACACAGAGTTTGTTTCTGCTTCCAAAGTTTAACCAAAAGCCATTTGGCAATGAGCAATATATGAACAATAAAGAATGTATTTTGTGAAGAGCACTCTTGAATATCCATATGAAGAAAATTAAAGTCCAAGGAGCATGGAGGCTCCTTATCAACTATAAGAGAGATTTGTGTCAAACATTGCCTCCAAAAGGGTTGGACCCTATTACAATACCACCATACATGAGAGTGATTATCCACTTCTCCACAACATCTCCAGCATAGACCATTCATTGTTGGACCAAATATATTAATAACAGATGGAACCCAGTACCATTTTTGAATGATCTTAAAACAATATTCCTTATATGAAGGGCATAAGGGCATCAAATAGTGCTACTTTAATAATATTTGTGTTTGTAGGGTGTTGTAGGGTACCTGTAATTAGGGCAGGTGAAGAATTTGGTATAATATCTAGCGCCAGGAGACTCCTATTAGATGACAATAAGTAATAAGCAGTCCTGGATAGATTAGATGTGCATGTGTTTTTTAAAGAAGGTGCAACAAGTTGATGAGTGAATGAATTAGGTTTATCCACATGTATCACATATATAGTTGTGAGCGTACGGGCCGTTGCTCACGCTTGCGGGCTCGCGTAGCGAGCCCGCGGCCCTCGCGTAGCGAGGGCTGCGGGCCTCAGTTGCTGGGATGGAGCGCCGAAGGCGCTCCATCCCAGCAACTGAGGCCCTTGCCCGCAGCGTACGGCCCGTTGCTCACGCTTGCGAGGGCCGCTGCTCGCGCAGCGAGCCGCGGCCCTCAGCTGCTGGAATGGAGCAGCCACCTCCTCCCCACAATGCCCCGCGCAGGGCCACCCAGTCCCCGGTTCGGGTTCACCCCCCGCACAGCAAAGCGAGGGCCGCTGCTCGCGCAGCGAGCCGCGGCCCTCAGTTGCTGGAATGGAGCAGCCACCTCCTGCCACCTCCTCCCCACACTCCCCCGCGCAGGGACGCCCAGTCCCCGGTTCTGGTTCACCCCCCGCACAGCAAAGCGAGGGCCGCTGCTCGCGCAGCGAGCTGCGGCCCTCAGTTGCTGGAATGGAGCAGCCACCTCCTGCCACCTCCTCCCCACAATGCCCCGCGCAGGGCCGCCCAGTCCCCGGTTCGGGTTCACCCCCCGCACAGCAAAGCGAGGGCCGCTGCTCGCGCAGCGAGCTGCGGCCCTCAGTTGCTGGAATGGAGCAGCCACCTCCTCCCCACAATCCTCCGCGCAGGGCCGCCCAGTCCCCTTTTCGGGTTCACCCCCCGCACAGCAAAGCGAGGGCCGCAGGCAGGCATGGAGGCGCTCACCACCTCACTATAACTTCCCCCTACCCTCGGGCGGACCCCCCAGGAGCACAGCGAGCCACGGACATACACGGGACTCCCCCGGGCTGCACAGGTGAGTAGAGCCTAATAGGGCTTCATGTGGGGTGACAGGGCGCATGATAGGGCCTGGGACCACAGGAGTGAGCTCTATATATATAGGTGTGGGAGAAAACTATATGTGTGTGTATATATATATATATATATATATATATACTGTGTTTTTTTTTTAAATATATATATATATAACACACAGTATATATATATATTAAAAAAACACACAGTGGATGTA
>CM050171.1:127424135-127480289 GCA_027410445.1 Discoglossus pictus
TCACCAGGAAGCATGGGGTTAAATGTCAGATGTCTGGGGTCTACAGCATTGATATCTATCTGCGTGCTGCAGCTAATGTCATCAGCCCCTCTGTTATAGTAGCAGCCAGCAAAATGTACGGGAAAGCAGTTTTTTTTACCCGTACTCTGGCTGCTGCACACATTCTTATACAGAGAGGCATCACAGTGGGGGGATTATATGTCCCAATAGAACCCCTGGAAGGGTTGGGCACAAAAGTAACACTCTCTAATGTGCCCCCCTTCCTACCAGACTCCCTCCTGCGCCCCCACCTGCTAACCCTAGGGGAAGTAAAAACACCATTTATAAAAATTCCCCTGGGGTGCAGAGAGAGAGCACTTCGTCATGTGCTCTCTTTCAAGAGGCAGGTACAAATGTGCCTGCCTCAGGGCGCAGAAAACATAGAGGGGTCTTTTGGGGTTCCATTTGAGGGGGTGCTGTACAGGATTTTTTACAGCACTACGGAGGTGCAGTGCTATCATTGCAAAGGGTTGGGGCATACACGTAGGAATTGTCCTAATGTAAAGCATCATGCCCCAGCCCCAGCAAATGGCACCTCCGTCAGTACGGCACCCATCCCCGCTGAGCCCATAACAGCGGGGACCTCAAGGGTCATAGCCCCCCCACAGAGCTCAGGCAAGGAGGCCGTTCCTCAAGCCACCACCACGGCCTCCAAACCCCCTTCTTCCCCAAAAAAGCCATCTGTGTCTGTGGTCTCCAGCAAGACTGCAGACATGGGGAAAAAGGGGAAGAATGTCACCGGTCCTCCCAGTGTCACAGCTGCATCTCCCAAGTCCCAATCTGCCCCCACCATAATTACATCAGTTAGTGTGGGGGCACAGTGTAAGCAGAGGGATAATAAGCCCTCTGCAGGGGAGGCAGCTAGTGGCAGCTCCTCTTCCAGGAGTGACGTCCCCAGGAAGAGGAAGCATAAAACCAACAGGGAGGTTGCTGATAAGTGGGAAGTGCTCTATAGTGGAGCACCTCCCTCTAAAAGCAAGAAGAGGAACAAAACATCTCCTCCTCATCCGGTGACATTGTCTGGCCCAGTTATTAAGCTCAGCCAGCCGGTGCCAGACCACACATCTCTCTCTCCAGACCCTATAGGGGTTAATGTGGAAAAGGGTCTGGAGGAAAAGCAGGGGCAAGAGGGTCTCCCAAGTGAGGCAGGGGTAGACAAGAAAGATCAGGTTCTGCCTCTGGCCTTTGGGGGGGGACCCAACAAAGCCCCTGCTGAATGGGTAGTCAGTGTCCCTGAGGTGCTGAGCTTCAAGGGCACCAGTCAGTCTCCTCCTCCAGTGTCACTCTCTAGTGACGTACCTCGGGCTTTGTTAGAGCCCCAGGCCGAGTCACTACTGGAGGGGGGGAATATAGGCATGACCCCCATTCAGGACCCCATGGATTTGTCTGTCAGGGGGGATGTGGCACAAGGGGAAGTGGAAATGGGGGAGGGTGATAAAACAGGTTTTCCTGTTAACATCATGGGAGAGCCTGTCTACCCTCCTCAGCCGTCCACTGACCCTAACATCGGTGCCATCCAAGCTGAGCAAGCAGCGGTGGAACTGGCAGAGGAGGCATATAAAGCCTCCAAGGCTTCCATTAAGGAAGCCATGCCAGCCACTGCTGTCCAGCCAGCTACCCCTGAATGCACTCCTGAAGCTACAGGGGTGCAGCAGCAATCCAAGGGTCCATTATTTACCTTGAAGGGTGCTAAAGGGACTCCTTCTGTATCATCTAAGAGGGGGTCCCTGAGAATAAAGCTGAGGAAACTGACTCCTGCCGGGGAGGATGGAGTAAAAGCCCTCAGCCAAGAGGAGCCCAGGGGTGACCCACTAGAAGGAACATCAGATTCTGGGTGGGTTATCCCTGTCAAGGAAATAGATCTATTCCTTGAGAGCACCCTTCATGGACAAAAGAAAAGGAAGGTGCGGCTGGCCTTGGAGAGGTGGAAGAATATGTCGTTTATTCTCCACTCTCTCCAGCAATATCTAGTGGTCAGCACCTGGGCCAAGAATTCTGGGACTGCGGAGCATCTCCGCGTCCGGAAATTCTATAAAATGTGCGTGTCCAATCAGCAGTCTCAAGGGTCTGAGGAACGCACAATTCCTGACACGCAGTAATGGCTTTGCACATCAGCACGCTAAATACAAATGGCTGTCAAGACAGTTTCCGCAGGTTCCAGGTACTCTCCTATTTATATCAGGGAGGGTACTCTGTGAGCTTCCTGCAGGAAACTCACACCACTCCAGAGGCTGAAGCCTCGTGGCAACTGGAATGGAGAGGCAGGGTCTTCTTCAGCCACTTCACATCGGCGTCATGTGGAGTGGTGACCCTGTTCTCAGAGTCTTTTCAGCCAGAGCTGCTGCTTGTGAAAGCTGTTATCCCAGGCCGTCTAATCCACCTCCGGGTCCGAGAGCAGGGTAGCATTATTAACCTAGTTAATATATATGCCCCTGCTGGAGGGCCCGAGAGAGCGAGGTTCCTCGCCAGACTGTCCCAGTTTTTGGAGACGGTTGACGCAGATGAGTGTTTGGTACTCGGGGGTGATTTCAACTGCACCCTCGACGCTCTGGACCGGAATAGTCCAGAGCCGTACCCGCCTTCTGCGTCAGCCCTGCGGGAGATCATCGCCCGCTTCTCCCTGGAGGACATCTGGCGAGAGCAGAACCCAGGGGCATCAGACGGTTTCACCTACGTCAGGGTGAGAGCCAGTCTGGTGTCCCACTCCCGGATCGACAGACTATATATATCTAGTCACTATATGTCACGAGTCGGTTCTTGTGCCATTAGGCTGACTCCGTTCACAGACCACAACTGTGTGTCTGTGACAGTGGCGCTAACGCCAACAGCGCCACGAGCCGCCTATTGGCACTTCAACAATGCTTTGTTGAAGGACCAGGGGCTCGTGACATTGATCCGGGAGTTTTGGACTGACTGGAGGGGTTGCAAGGGGGACTTTGCCACGTTAAAACTGTGGTGGGACGTGGGCAAGGTTCATTTGCGACTTCTGTGTCAGGAATATACCAAGGGTGCGAGTGGGCAGCGCGAAGCTGAGTTGGAGTCACTCCGGGGGGAGGTACTCCATCTGGAGCAGAGGCTGTTCACTTGTAGGGACCAATCCCTGCAGAGCGAGTATGTAGAGAGGAAGGGTGTCCTCTGTGACCTGGAACGACACCAGGCCAAGGGGGCATACGTGCGCAGCCGCTTAGGTTTTCTCAAAGATCTAGACCGCGGCTCGCGCCTCTTCTACTCACTGGAGAAAAAGGGGGGTAACAGTAGGCACATTACCTGTCTTCTAGATGAAGACGGACGGTGCCCCCCTTACAGATCCGGAGAGTATCCGGGATAGAGCCCGGAACTTTTATAAAGATCTTTACTCTCCGGATCCCATTTCTCCAGACGCCTGCAGGGTGCTATGGGAGGGGCTCCCCACAGTCAGTGAGGGTGTAAGAGAGCGGCTTGATATACCACTATCTTTTCAAGAGCTCTCTGAAGCCCTCCGTGCCATGTCCTGTGAAAAGTCTCCAGGACTGGACGGACTGACTGTAGAGTTTTTCCAATTTTTCTGGGAGACTCTGGGACCTGATTTCCATCTGGTCCTTGGGGAAGCCCTGGAGACCGGGGAGATGCCCCTGTCTTGTCGCAGGGCAGTACTTGCCCTGCTGCCCAAAAAGGGGGATCTCCGGCTTATTAAGAACTGGCGACCGGTCTCTCTGCTCAGCACGGACTACAAGATTGTAGCTAAAGCCATCTCGCTTAGACTTGGGTCTGTGCTGGCAGAATTGGTTCACCCTGACCAGTCCTATGCGATCCCGGGCCGGACTATCTTTGATAGTATCTTTCTGGTCCGGGATCTATTGCATTATTCTCGCAGGACTGGTCTGTCACTCGCCTTTCTCTCTTTAGATCAAGAGAAGGCGTTTGACAGGGTGGACCATGGTTACCTCATAGCCACTCTGCAAGCGTACGGCTTTGGCCCACAGTTTGTGGGCTTTATAAGAACGCTGTACGCCTCTGCAGAGTGTTTACTTAAAATCAATTGGTCCCTAACAGCACCTTTGGTATTTGGACGAGGGGTGCGTCAAGGATGTCCCTTGTCTGGACAGTTATATGCACTGGCCATTGAGCCTTTCCTCTGCCTACTGAGGAAAAGGCTCACAGGGCTGGTGCTAAAAGATCCAGACATGCGGATTGTCCTTTCAGCTTATGCTGACGATGTGCTCCTCGTGGCCCAGGATCCAGTTGATCTTGAGCTGGCAAAACAGTGCCAGGAGGTATATTCAGCTGCCTCCTCCGCTCAGATCAACTGGTCCAAATGCACAGGCCTTTTAGAGGGTAATTTACAGGTGGACTCTTTGCCTCCCACGTTTCGTGACATCACGTGGGAGGCAGATGTCATTAAATATCTGGGGGTCTACCTGTCCGCTGCGGACGCTTCCGTCCCAGACAACTGGAGGGAGTTAGAGGGCAGTGTCCTCTCTCGTCTGGGACGATGGAGGGGTCTAGCAAAAATGCTTTCCCTTAGGGGGCGGACTCTAGTGGTGAATCAGCTGGTGGCTTCTCAGATCTGGCACCGGCTGATTTGTCTGAGTCCGACCCCCGAGTTTGTCACCAATATCCAGAGGAATTTGTTAGATTTCCTCTGGATGGGAAGGCATTGGGTCTCTGCAGGGGTGGCAAGTCTGCCTTTGGTGGAGGGTGGACAGGGAGTAGTTTGTGTGTGCTCCCAGTTGTCCACCTTCCGCCTTCAGTACCTGCAGAGATACCTATATGCAGATCCCTCTCCACAGTGGTGCGCACTGACATCCAGCTTTTATCGCCAGTTGCGCAACCTGGGGTATGACCGGCAATTATTTCTGATCAGGCCCGAGGGGTTTGGGAGAGACCTCTCTGTGTTGCCGGCATACTACCAGGAAACCCTCAAGGCCTGGAGCATGGTCTCCGTGATCAGGCAGGGCGTGCCTTTGGGGGATGAAATATTCACGGAGCCCCTGCTATTTAATCCAGCAGTGGGGGCTCCAATGTTACAGTCCCCCAGTATCATCCGTCGCCTTAGTCATGCACGGATGACCCGAGTCGGGGATCTCCTGGAATACGGGCGTTCTGATTGGGTGTCACCCCAGGAGCTTGCGCTCCGTTTGGGATATGTGACGCCCAAAGTCTCAGGGCGCTTGCTCCAGGAGATTAGAGATGCCATCTCCCCCGACTCGCGCACCTTCCTTCGCGGGGCTTTGCAGGCCGGAGTGCCACATGCACCTTTCAACACCCCTTCTCCGGCTGTTTGCATTGGACACAAGCCCCGTGTTTCCCCTCAGGCTCCTCCTGTCCCCAACCTCTCGAGGTTGAGGGACATACCCTCGGCATGCTTTCGCGGCATGCCGAGGAAGAGCTTATATTCTCTCGTGCTCCATACAGTGCACTTCCTTGCCCTCGTGACCCGTCCCGATACCATCTGGAGGCGGGTCCTACCAGCTGACGAGGGCAAGAGGCCCCGGTGGAGGGAACTTTATTCTGATTTAGTTCCACGACCCACCGGGGACTTGAGTTGGAGAGTGCTCCATGGTGCACTGAGCACGGGAGAGTACTTAGCTAAATTCACGGACTCTCCCTCCACTTGTCCATTCTGTGGCAAGGGAGAGTCCGTGTATCATGTTTATTTTAGTTGCGCCAGACTGCAGCCCCTCTTGTCACTCTTGAGGGGCCTCCTCCTGCAGTTCTGGCTGCATTTCTCCCCTCACATTTTTATTTTTGGGCGCCCAGTGTCCCGGGGCAATAAGGCCAGGGACCTCCTCGTCAACCTGCTCCTGGCATTAGCCAAGTTGGCTATATATAAGTCCAGGAAGCAGTGTTTGATAGGGGGGGTTCCCTTGTCACCTGAGGCCATGTTCCGGGTGCTGGTGCGCTCCCGTATCCGGGCAGAGTACCACCTGGCTTTGTCTACTGGGGGAATGGATGAGTTTGTCTCCCAGTGGGCTGTAGATGGTGTGCTCTGCTCGGTATCCCCCCATCCGGTTTCTTTTTCTTTCAACCTCCTAATATGATTTTTATTTAGTTTACAGAAAATGTTTTCTCATAATTTTAAAATACACTGTGCCAAGTTCAACCAATCCAGTCTAGTTGGGGTACCAACAGTCCACATTTAAAAAACCCAAACTTTTTTTTTCTTAAATCTAAGTGCATTTGCATAACCGTCAATCAAAGTTCATTTGCTTGACCGCTACCCATAGTTTGTGTCCTGCTTACAAGTACTGTGCCAAGAGAGCATGTTGTGTGCATGCTTGAGCTCCAAACAAAAGGCTTTTTAGGGTCTTAGTCCCTCAAATACAAGTTTTATTTTAACACCTTTCTGTTTATAAGCACTTTGTGCACGGTGTTGTTCTTTTTTTTGGAGTTTTTGTGGTGTTTTTCTTAGTTTAATTTAAGTTTTAGTTTTCTGGGAGTCAGGCTCAAGTCTCTATCCCAGGAGAGTGAGCTGTCTCCTGGATACTTTGCCACACCCCTCCCTTAGCACTACACCTTCACTCCTGGAGCTTTGTTACTTTGATTTTTTTTTTTTTTTTTTTTTCTTTTAAAAAGTTTATTAGGTTTTGTTGAAGTTTTGTTTGTTTGGTGTTAGGTTTTATGTTTTGGGGGAGAGAAGACAAGTAACATCTTTGTAGGCAGTGGGGGGGGAAACAATTTGAAGTTTTGTTTAAAAGGCTTTTTTAACATCTGACACAGAGACACAGAGGGGTTAAAAAGCCTCTGTGTTCTCTGTGTTGTTGCAATTAGACACCTTGCAACAGGCCATTAACCCTTCCACTGCCAAGCATCACCTCTCTCTCTCCCTTAGTTTTGTCTCCCTTAGTTTTGACTTTTTGTTTCTTTTTCCCACTTTTATATTTAAAAAAAAAGAAAACAGTAAAAAATCATAAAACAAAAAATAAAAATAAATAAAACAAATAAACTAAAAAAAAAAGGGTCTAAACATGAGGGATAAGACCACTAAGAAGCCTCAGGGGTCAAAAGGGGGAATAATGGCCCCTGAAAATCCTAGCTGCAGCACTGCTCAGCATAGGCCCCAGGCAGATAAGGCAGCCCCAGCTCCTGGTGGTTCTGCCAGCAGACCTACCCCTGTGGCTAATACCTGGTCACAGGTGGTTTCTGCTGGCCCCAGTAATACCACCGCTGGGGCTGAGGGGCAGATCACCAGGAAGCATGGGGTTAAATGTCAGATGTCTGGGGTCTACAGCATTGATATCTATCTGCGTGCTGCAGCTAACGTCATCAGCCCCTCTGTTATAGTAGCAGCCAGCAAAATGTACGGGAAGGCAGTTTTCTTTACCCGTACGCTGGCTGCTGCTCACATTCTTGTACAGAGAGGCATCACAGTGGGGGGAGTATATGTCCCAATAGAACCCCTGGAAGGGTTGGGCACAAAAGTAACACTCTCTAATGTGCCCCCCTTCCTACCAGACTCCCTCCTGCGCCCCCACCTGCTAACCCTAGGGGAAGTAAAAACACCATTTATTAAAATTCCCCTGGGGTGCAGAGAGAGAGCACTTCGTCATGTGCTCTCTTTCAAGAGGCAGGTACAAATGTGCCTGCCTCAGGGCGCAGAAAACATTGAGGGGTCTTTTGGGGTTCCATTTGAGGGGGTGCTGTACAGGATTTTTTACAGCACTACGGAGGTGCAGTGCTATCATTGCAAAGGGTTGGGGAATACACGTAGGAATTGTCCTAATGTAAAGCATCATGCCCCAGCCCCAGCAAATGGCACCTCCGTCAGTACGGCACCCATCCCCGCTGAGCCCATAACAGCGGGGACCTCAAGGGTCATAGCCCCCCCACAGAGCTCAGGCAAGGAGGCCGTTCCTCAAGCCACCACCACGGCCTCCAAACCCCCTTCTTCCCCAAAAAAGCCATCTGTGTCTGTGGTCTCCAGCAAGACTGCAGACACGGGGAAAAAGGGGAAGAATGTCACCGGTCCTCCCAGTGTCACAGCTGCATCTCCCAAGTCCCAATCTGCCCCCACCATAATTACATCAGTTAGTGTGGGGGCACAGTGTAAGCAGAGGGATAATAAGCCCTCTGCAGGAGAGGCAGCTAGTGGCAGCTCCTCTTCCAGGAGTGACGTCCCCAGGAAGAGGAAGCATAAAACCAACAGGGAGGTTGCTGATAAGTGGGAAGTGCTCTATAGTGGAGCACCTCCCTCTAAAAGCAAGAAGAGGAACAAAACATCTCCTCCTCATCCGGTGACATTGTCTGGCCCGGTTATTAAGCTCAGCCAGCCGGTGCCAGACCAGACATCTCTCTCTCCAGACCCTATAGGGGTTAATGTGGAAAAGGGTCTGGAGGAAAAGCAGGGGCAAGAGGGTCTCCCAAGTGAGGCAGGGGTAGACAAGAAAGATCAGGTTCTGCCTCTGGCCTTTGAGGGGGGTCCCAACAAAGCCCCTGCTGAATGGGTAGTCAGTGTCCCTGAGGTGCTGAGCTTCAAGGGCACCAGTCAGTCTCCTCCTCCAGTGTCACTCTCTAGTGACGTACCTCGGGCTTTGTTAGAGCCCCAGGCCGAGTCACTACTGGAGGGGGGGAATATAGGCATGACCCCCATTCAGGACCCCATGGATTTGTCTGTCAGGGGGGATGTGGCACAAGGGGAAGTGGAAATGGGGGAGGGTGATAAAACAGGTTTTCCTGTTAACATCATGGGAGAGCCTGTCTACCCTCCTCAGCCGTCCACTGACCCTAACATCGGTGCCATCCAAGCTGAGCAAGCAGCGGTGGAACTGGCAGAGGAGGCATATAAAGCCTCCAAGGCTTCCATTAAGGAAGCCATGCCAGCCACTGCTGTCCAGCCAGCTACCCCTGAATGCACTCCTGAAGCTACAGGGGTGCAGCAGCAATCCAAGGGTCCATTATTTACCTTGAAGGGTGCTAAAGGGACTCCTTCTGTATCATCTAAGAGGGGGTCCCTGAGAATAAAGCTGAGGAAACTGACTCCAGCCGGGGAGGATGGAGTAAAAGCCCTCAGCCAAGAGGAGCCCAGGGGTGACCCACTAGAAGGAACATCAGATTCTGGGTGGGTTATCCCTGTCAAGGAAATAGATCTATTCCTTGAGAGCACCCTTCATGGACAAAAGAAAAGGAAGGTGCGGCTGGCCTTGGAGAGGTGGAAGAATATGTCGTTTATTCTCCACTCTCTCCAGCAATATCTAGTGGTCAGCACCTGGGCCAAGAATTCTGGGACTGCGGAGCATCTCCGCGTCCGGAAATTCTATAAAATGTGCGTGTCCAATCAGCAGTCTCAAGGGTCTGAGGAACGCACAATTCCTGACACGCAGTAATGGCTTTGCACATCAGCACGCTAAATACAAATGGCTGTCAAGACAGTTTCCGCAGGTTCCAGGTACTCTCCTATTTATATCAGGGAGGGTACTCTGTGAGCTTCCTGCAGGAAACTCACACCACTCCAGAGGCTGAAGCCTCGTGGCAACTGGAATGGAGAGGCAGGGTCTTCTTCAGCCACTTCACATCGGCGTCATGTGGAGTGGTGACCCTGTTCTCAGAGTCTTTTCAGCCAGAGCTGCTGCTTGTGAAAGCTGTTATCCCAGGCCGTCTAATCCACCTCCGGGTCCGAGAGCAGGGTAGCATTATTAACCTAGTTAATATATATGCCCCTGCTGGAGGGCCCGAGAGAGCGAGGTTCCTCGCCAGACTGTCCCAGTTTTTGGAGACGGTTGACGCAGATGAGTGTTTGGTACTCGGGGGTGATTTCAATTGCACCCTCGACGCTCTGGACCGGAATAGTCCAGAGCCATACCCGCCTTCTGCGTCAGCGCTGCGGGAGATCATCGCCCGCTTCTCCCTGGAGGACATCTGGCGAGAGCAGAACCCAGGGGCATCAGACGGTTTCACCTACGTCAGGGTGAGAGCCGGTCTGGTGTCCCACTCCCGGATCGACAGACTATATATATCTAGTCACTATATGTCACGAGTCGGTTCTTGTGCCATTAGGCTGGCTCCGTTCACAGACCACAACTGTGTGTCTGTGACGGTGGCGCTAACGCCAACAGCGCCACGAGCCGCCTATTGGCACTTCAACAATGCTTTGTTGAAGGACCAGGGGCTCGTGACATTGATCCGGGAGTTTTGGACGGACTGGAGGGGTTGCAAGGGGGACTTTGCCACGTTAAAACTGTGGTGGGACGTGGGCAAGGTTCATTTGCGACTTCTGTGTCAGGAATATACCAAGGGTGCAAGTGGGCAGCGCGAAGCTGAGTTAGAGTCACTCCGGGGGGAGGTACTCCATCTGGAGCAGAGGCTGTTCACTTGTAGGGACCAATCCCTGCAGAGCGAGTATGTAGAGAGGAAGGGTGTCCTCTGTGACCTGGAACGACACCAGGCCAAGGGGGCATACGTGCGCAGCCGCTTAGGTTTTCTCAAAGATCTAGACCGCGGCTTGCGCCTCTTCTACTCACTGGAGAAAAAGGTGGGGTAACAGTAGGCACATCACCTGTCTTCTAGATGAAGACGGTGACCCCCTTACAGATCCGGAGAGTATCCGGGATAGAGCCCGGAACTTTTATAAAGATCTTTACTCTCCGGATCCCATTTCTCCAGACGCCTGCAGGGTGCTATGGGAGGGGCTTCCCACAGTCAGTGAGGGTGTAAGAGAGCGGCTTGATATACCACTATCTTTTCAAGAGCTCTCTGAAGCCCTCCGTGCCATGTCCTGTGAGAAGTCTCCAGGACTGGACGGACTGACTGTAGAGTTTTTCCAATTTTTCTGGGAGACTCTGGGACCTGATTTCCATCTGGTCCTTGGGGAAGCCCTGGAGACCGGGGAGATGCCCCTGTCTTGTCGCAGGGCAGTACTTGCCCTGCTGCCCAAAAAGGGTGATCTCTGGCTTAATAAGAACTGGCGACCGGTCTCTCTGCTCAGCACAGACTACAAGATTGTAGCTAAAGCCATCTCGCTTAGACTTGGGTCTGTGCTGGCAGAATTGGTTCACCCTGACCAGTCCTATGCGATCCCGGGCCGGACTATCTTTGATAGTATCTTTCTGGTCCGGGATCTATTGCATTATTCTCGCAGGACTGGTCTGTCACTCGCCTTTCTCTCTTTAGATCAAGAGAAGGCGTTTGACAGGGTGGACCATGGTTACCTCATAGCCACTCTGCAAGCGTACGGCTTTGGCCCACAGTTTGTGGGCTTTATAAGAACGCTGTACGCCTCTGCAGAGTGTCTACTTAAAATCAATTGGTCCCTAACAGCACCTTTGGTATTTGGACGAGGGGTGCGTCAAGGATGTCCCTTGTCTGGACAGTTATATGCACTGGCCATTGAGCCTTTCCTCTGCCTACTGAGGAAAAGGCTCACAGGGCAGGTGCTAAAAGATCCAGACATGCGGATTGTCCTTTCAGCTTATGCTGACGATGTGCTCCTCGTGGCCCAGGATCCAGTTGATCTTGAGCTGGCAAAACAGTGCCAGGAGGTATATTCAGCTGCCTCCTCCGCTCAGATCAACTGGTCCAAATGCACAGGCCTTTTAGAGGGTAATTTACAGGTAGACTCTTTGCCTCCCACGTTTCGTGACATCACGTGGGAGGCAGATGTCATTAAATATCTGGGGGTCTACCTGTCCGCTGCGGATGCTTCCGTCCCAGACAACTGGAGGGAGTTAGAGGGCAGTGTCCTCTCTCGTCTGGGACGATGGAGGGGTCTAGCAAAAATGCTTTCCCTTAGGGGGCGGACTCTAGTGGTGAATCAGCTGGTGGCTTCTCAGATCTGGCACCGGCTGATTTGTCTGAGTCCGACCCCCGAGTTTGTCACCAATATCCAGAGGAATTTGTTAGATTTCCTCTGGATGGGAAGGCATTGGGTCTCTGCAGGGGTGGCAAGTCTGCCTTTGGTGGAGGGTGGACAGGGAGTAGTTTGTGTGTGCTCCCAGTTGTCCACCTTCCGCCTTCAGTACCTGCAGAGATACCTATATGCAGATCCCTCTCCGCAGTGGTGCACACTGGCATCCAGCTTTTATCGCCAGTTGCGCAACCTGGGGTATGACCGGCAATTATTTCTGATCAGGCCCGAGGGGTTTGGGAGAGACCTCTCTGTGTTGCCGGCATACTACCAGGAAACCCTCAAGGCCTGGAGCATGGTCTTCGTGATCAGGCAGGGCGTGCCTTTGGGGGATGAAATATTCACGGAGCCCCTGCTATTTAATCCAGCAGTGGGGGCTCCAATGTTACAGTCCCCCTGTATCATCCGCCGCCTTAGTCATGCACGGATGACCCGAGTCGGGGATCTCCTGGAATACGGGCGTTCTGATTGGGTGTCACCCCAGGAGCTTGCGCTCCGTTTGGGATATGTGACGCCCAAAGTCTCAGGGCGCTTGCTCCAGGAGATTAGGGATGCCATCTCCCCCGACTCGTGCACCTTCCTTCGCGGGGCTTTGCAGGCCGGAGTGCCACATGCACCTTTCAACACCCCTGCTCCGGCTGTTTGCATTGGACACAAGCCCCGTGTTTCCCCTCAGGCTCCTCCTGTCCCCAACCTCTCAAAGTTGAGGGACATACCCTCGGCATGCTTTCGCGGCATGCCGAGGAAGAGCTTATATTCTCTCGTGCTCCATACAGTGCACTTCCTTGCCCTCGTGACCCGTCCCGATACCATCTGGAGGCGGGTCCTACCAGCTGACGAGATCAAGAGGCCCCGGTGGAGGGAACTTTATTCTGATTTAGTTCCACGACCCACCGGGGACTTGAGTTGGAGAGTGCTCCATGGTGCACTGAGCACGGGAGAGTACTTAGCTAAATTCACGGACTCTCCCTCCACTTGTCCATTCTGTGGCAAGGGAGAGTCCGTGTATCATATTTATTTTAGTTGCGCCAGACTGCAGCCCCTCTTGTCACTCTTGAGGGGCCTCCTCCTGCAGTTCTGGCTGCATTTCTCCCCTCACATTTTTATTTTTGGGCGCCCAGTGTCCCGGGGCAATAAGGCCAGGGACCTCCTCGTCAACCTGCTCCTGGCATTAGCCAAATTGGCTATATATAAGTCCAGGAAGCAGTGTTTGATAGGGGGGGTTCCCTTGTCACCTGAGGCCATGTTCCGGGTGCTGGTGCGCTCCCGTATCCGGGCAGAGTACCACCTGGCTTTGTCCAATGGGGGAATGGATGAGTTTGTCTCCCAGTGGGCTGTAGATGGTGTGCTCTGCTCGGTATCCCCCCATTCGGTTTCTTTTTCTCTTAACCTCCTAAAATGATTTTTATTTAGTTTACAGAACATGTTTTTCTCATCATTTTAAAATACACTGTGCCAAGTTCAACCAATCCAGTCTAGTTGGGGTACCAACAGTCCACATTTAAAAAACCCAAACTTTTATTTTCTTAAATCTAAGTGCATTTGCATAACCGTCAATCAAAGTTAATTTGCTTGACCGCTACCCATAGTGTGTGTCCTGCTTTCAAGTACTGTGCCAAGAGAGCATGTTGTGTGCATGCTTGAGCTCCAAACAAAAGGCTTTTTAGGGTCTTAGTCCCTCAAATACAAGTTTTATTTTAACACCTTTCTGTTTATAAGCACTTTGTGCACGGTGTTGTTCAATTTTGGGAGTTTTTGTGGTATTTTTCTTAGTTTAATTTAAGTTTTAGTTTTCTGGGAGCCAGGCTCAGCCCTCTATCCCAGGAGAGTGAGCTGTCTCCTGGATACTTTGCCACACCCCTCCCTTAGCACTACACCTTCACTCCTGGAGCTTTGTTACTTTGACTTTTTTTTTCTTTTAAAAAGTTTATTAGGTTTTGTTGAAGTTTTGTTTGTTTGGTGTTGGGTTTTATGTTTTGGGGGAGAGAAGACAAGTAACATCTTTGTAGGCAGTGGGGGGGAAAACAATTAGAATTTTTGTTGAAAAGGCTTTTTTTTTTTTAACATCTGACACAGAGACACAGAGGGGTTAAAAAGCCTCTGTGTTCTCTGTGTTGTTGCAATTAGACACCTTGCAACAGGCCATTAACCCTTCCACTGCCAAGCATCACCTCTCTCTCTCCCTTAGTTTTGTCTCCCTTAGTTTTGACTTTTTGTTTCTTTTTCCCACTTTTATATTTAAAAAAAAAGAAAACAGTAAAAAATCATAAAACAAAAAATAAAAATAAATAAAACAAATAAACTAAAAAAAAAAGGGTCTAAACATGAGGGATAAGACCACTAAGAAGCCTCAGGGGTCAAAAGGGGGAATAATGGCCCCTGAAAATCCTAGCTGCAGCACTGCTCAGCATAGGCCCCAGGCAGATAAGGCAGCCCCAGCTCCTGGTGGTTCTGCCAGCAGACCTACCCCTGTGGCTAATACCTGGTCACAGGTGGTTTCTGCTGGCCCCAGTAATACCACCGCTGGGGCTGAGGGGCAGATCACTAGGAAGCATGGGGTTAAATGTCAGATGTCTGGGGTCTACAGCATTGATATCTATCTGCGTGCTGCAGCTAACGTCATCAGCCCCTCTGTTATAGTAGCAGCCAGCAAAATGTACGGGAAGGCAGTTTTCTTTACCCGTACGCTGGCTGCTGCTCACATTCTTGTACAGAGAGGCATCACAGTGGGGGGAGTATATGTCCCAATAGAACCCCTGGAAGGGTTGGGCACAAAAGTAACACTCTCTAATGTGCCCCCCTTCCTACCAGACTCCCTCCTGCGCCCCCACCTGCTAACCCTAGGGGAAGTAAAAACACCATTTATTAAAATTCCCCTGGGGTGCAGAGAGAGAGCACTTCGTCATGTGCTCTCTTTCAAGAGGCAGGTACAAATGTGCCTGCCTCAGGGCGCAGAAAACATTGAGGGGTCTTTTGGGGTTCCATTTGAGGGGGTGCTCTACAGGATTTTTTACAGCACTACGGAGGTGCAGTGCTATCATTGCAAGGGGTTGGGGCATACACGTAGGAATTGTCCTAATGAAAAGCATCTTGCCCCAGCCCCAGCAAATGGCACCTCCGTCAGTACAGCACCCATCCCCGCTGAGCCCATAACAGCGGGGACCTCAAGGGTCATAGCCCCCCCCACAGAGCTCATGCAAGGAGGCCGTTCCTCAAGCCACCACCACGGCCTCCAAACCCCCTTCTTCCCCAAAAAAGCTGTCTGTGTCTGTGGTTTCCAGCAAGACTGCAGACACGGGGAAAAAGGGGATGAATGTCACCGGTCCTCCCAGTGTCACAGCTGCATCTCCCAAGTCCCAATCTGCCCCCACCATAATTACATCAGTTAGTGTAGGGGCACAGTGTAAGCAGAGGGATAATAAGCCCTCTGCAGGGGAGGCAGCTAGTGGCAGCTCCTCTTCCAGGAGTGACGTCCCCAGGAAGAGGAAGCATAAAACCAACAGGGAGGTTGCTGACAAGTGGGAAGTGCTCTATAGTGGAGCACCTCCCTCTAAAAGCAAGAAGAGGAACAAAACATCTCCTCCTCATCCGGTGACATTGTCTGGCCCGGTTATTAAGCTCAGCCAGCCGGTGCCAGACCACACATCTCTCTCTCCAGACCCTATAGGGGTTAATGTGGAAAAGCGTCTGGAGGAAAAGCAGGGGCAAGAGGGTCTCCCAAGTGAGGCAGGGGTAGACAAGAAAGATCAGGTTCTGCCTCTGGCCTTTGAGGGGGGTCCCAACAAAGCCCCTGCTGAATGGGTAGTCAGTGTCCCTGAGGTGCTGAGCTTCAAGGGCACCAGTCAGTCTCCTCCTCCAGTGTCACTCTCTAGTGACGTACCTCGGGCTTTGTTAGAGCCCCAGGCCGAGTCACTACTGGAGGGGGGGAATATAGGCATGACCCCCATTCAGGACCCCATGGATTTGTCTGTCAGGGGGGATGTGGCACAAGGGGAAGTGGAAATGGGGGAGGGTGATAAAACAGGTTTTCCTGTTAACATCATGGGAGAGTCTGTCTACCCTCCTCAGCCGTCCACTGACCCTAACATCGGTGCCATCCAAGCTGAGCAAGCAGCGGTGGAACTGGCAGAGGAGGCATATAAAGCCTCCAAGGCTTCCATTAAGGAAGCCATGCCAGCCACTGCTGTCCAGCCAGCTACCCCTGAATGCACTCCTGAAGCTACAGGGGTGCAGCAGCAATCCAAGGGTCCATTATTTACCTTGAAGGGTGCTAAAGGGACTCCTTCTGTATCATCTAAGAGGGGGTCCCTGAGAATAAAGCTGAGGAAACTGACTCCAGCCGGGGAGGATGGAGTAAAAGCCCTCAGCCAAGAGGAGCCCAGGGGTGACCCACTAGAAGGATCATCAGATTCTGGGTGGGTTATCCCTGTCAAGGAAATAGATCTATTCCTTGAGAGCACCCTTCATGGACAAAAGAAAAGGAAGGTGCGGCTGGCCTTGGAGAGGTGGAAGAATATGTCGTTTATTCTCCACTCTCTCCAGCAATATCTAGTGGTCAGCACTAGGGCCAAGAATTCTGGGACTGCGGAGCATCTCCGCGTCCGGAAATTCTATAAAATGTGCGTGTCCTATCAGCAGTCTCAAGGGTCTGAGGAACGCACAATTCCTGACACGCAGTAATGGCTTTGCACATCAGCACGCTAAATACCAATGGCTGTCAAGACAGTTTCCGCAGGTTCCAGGTACTCTCCTATTTATATCAGGGAGGGTACTCTGTGAGCTTCCTGCAGGAAACTCACACCACTCCAGAGGCTGAGGCCTCGTGGCAACTGGAATGGAGAGGCAGGGTCTTCTTCAGCCACTTCACATCGGCGTCATGTGGAGTGGTGACCCTGTTCTCAGAGTCTTTTCAGCCAGAGCTGCTGCTTGTGAAAGCTGTTATCCCAGGCCGTCTAATCCACCTCCGGGTCCGAGAGCAGGGTAGCATTATTAACCTAGTTAATATATATGCCCCTGCTGGAGGGCCCGAGAGAGCGAGGTTCCTCGCCAGACTGTCCCAGTTTTTGGAGACGGTTGACGCAGATGAGTGTTTGGTACTCGGGGGGTGATTTCAATTGCACCCTCGACGCTCTGGACCGGAATAGTCCAGAGCCGTACCCGCCTTCTGCGTCAGCGCTGCGGGAGATCATCGCCCGCTTCTCCCTGGAGGACATCTGGCGAGAGCAGAACCCAGGGGCATCAGACGGTTTCACCTACGTCAGGGTGAGAGCCGGTCTGGTGTCCCACTACCGGATCGACAGACTATATATATCTAGTCACTATATGTCACGAGTCGGTTCTTGTGCCATTAGGCTGGCTCCGTTCACAGACCACAACTGTGTGTCTGTGACGGTGGCGCTAACGCCAACAGCACCACGAGCCGCCTATTGGCACTTCAACAATGCTTTGTTGAAGGACCAGGGGCTCGTGACATTGATCCGGGAGTTTTGGACGGACTGGAGGGGTTGCAAGGGGGACTTTGCCACGTTAAAACTGTGGTGGGACGTGGGCAAGGTTCATTTGCGACTTCTGTGTCAGGAATATACCAAGGGTGCGAGTGGGCAGCGCGAAGCTGAGTTAGAGTCACTCCGGGGGGAGGAACTCCATCTGGAGCAGAGGCTGTTCACTTGTAGGGACCAATCCCTGCAGAGCGAGTATGTAGAGAGGAAGGGTGTCCTCTGTGACCTGGAACGACACCAGGCCAAGGGGGCATACGTGCGCAGCCGCTTAGATTTTCTCAAAGATCTAGACCGCGGCTCGCGCCTCTTCTACTCACTGGAGAAAAAGGGGGGTAACAGTAGGCACATCACCTGTCTTCTAGATGAAGACGGTGACCCCCTTACAGATCCGGAGAGTATCCGGGATAGAGCCCGGAACTTTTATAAAGATCTTTACTCTCCGGATCCCATTTCTCCAGACGCCTGCAGGGTGCTATGGGAGGGGCTCCCCACAGTCAGTGAGGGTGTAAGAGAGCGGCTTGATATACCACTATCTTTTCAAGAGCTCTCTGAAGCCCTCCGTGCCATGTCCTGTGAGAAGTCTCCAGGACTGGACGGACTGACTGTAGAGTTTTTCCAATTTTTCTGGGAGACTCTGGGACCTGATTTCCATCTGGTCCTTGGGGAAGCCCTGGAGACCGGGGAGATGCCCCTGTCTTGTCGCAGGGCAGTACTTGCCCTGCTGCCCAAAAAGGGGGATCTCCGGCTTATTAAGAACTGGCGACCGGTCTCTCTGCTCAGCACGGACTACAAGATTGTAGCTAAAGCCATCTCGCTTAGACTTGGGTCTGTGCTGGCAGAATTGGTTCACCCTGACCAGTCCTATGCGATCCCGGGCCGGACTATCTTTGATAGTATCTTTCTGGTCCGGGATCTATTGCATTATTCTCGCAGGACTGGTCTGTCACTCACCTTTCTCTCTTTAGATCAAGAGAAGGCGTTTGACAGGGTGGACCATGGTTACCTCATAGCCACTCTGCAAGCGTACGGCTTTGGCCCACAGTTTGTGGGCTTTATAGGAACGCTGTACGCCTCTGCAGAGTGTTTACTTAAAATCAATTGGTCCCTAACAGCACCTTTGGTATTTGGACGAGGGGTGCGTCAAGGATGTCCCTTGTCTGGACAGTTATATGCACTGGCCATTGAGCCTTTCCTCTGCCTACTGAGGAAAAGGCTCACAGGGCTGGTGCTAAAAGATCCAGACATGCGGATTGTCCTTTCAGCTTATGCTGACGATGTGCTCCTCGTGGCCCAGGATCCAGTTGATCTTGAGCTGGCAAAACAGTGCCAGGAGGTATATTCAGCTGCCTCCTCCGCTCAGATCAACTGGTCCAAATGCACAGGCCTTTTAGAGGGTAATTTACAGGTAGACTCTTTGCCTCCCACGTTTCATGACATCACGTGGGAGGCAGATGTCATTAAATATCTGGGGGTCTACCTGTCCGCTGCGGACGCTTCCGTCCCAGACAACTGGAGGGAGTTAGAGGGCAGTGTCCTCTCTCGTCTGGGACGATGGAGGGGTCTAGCAAAAATGCTTTCCCTTAGGGGGCGGACTCTAGTGGTGAATCAGCTGGTGGCTTCTCAGATCTGGCACTGGCTGATTTGTCTGAGTCCGACCCCCGAGTTTGTCACCAATATCCAGAGGAATTTGTTAGATTTCCTCTGGATGGGAAGGCATTGGGTCTCTGCAGGGGTGGCAAGTCTGCCTTTGGTGGAGGGTGGACAGGGAGTAGTTTGTGTGTGCTCCCAGTTGTCCACCTTCCGCCTTCAGTACCTGCAGAGATACCTATATGCAGATCCCTCTCCGCAGTGGTGCGCACTGGCATCCAGCTTTTATCGCCAGTTGCGCAACCTGGGGTATGACCGGCAATTATTTCTGATCAGGCCCGAGGGGTTTGGGAGAGACCTCTCTGTGTTGCCGGCATACTACCAGGAAACCCTCAAGGCCTGGAGCATGGTCTCCGTGATCAGGCAGGGCGTGCCTTTGGGGGATGAAATATTCACGGAGCCCCTGCTATTTAATCCAGCAGTGGGGGCTCCAATGTTACAGTCCCCCTGTATCATCCGCCGCCTTAGTCATGCACGGATGACCCGAGTCGGGGATCTCCTGGAATACGGGCGTTCTGATTGGGTGTCACCCCAGGAGCTTGCGCTCCGTTTGGGATATGTGACGCCCAAAGTCTCAGGGCGCTTGCTCCAGGAGATTAGGGATGCCATCTCCCCCGACTCGCGCACCTTCCTTCGCGGGGCTTTGCAGGCCGGAGTGCCACATGCACCTTTCAACACCCCTGCTCCGGCTGTTTGCATTGGACACAAGCCCCGTGTTTCCCCTCAGGCTCCTCCTGTCCCCAACCTCTCAAAGTTGAGGGACATACCCTCGGCATGCTTTCGCGGCATGCCGAGGAAGAGCTTATATTCTCTCGTGCTCCATACAGTGCACTTCCTTGCCCTCGTGACCCGTCCCGATACCATCTGGAGGCGGGTCCTACCAGCTGACGAGGGCAAGAGGCCCCGGTGGAGGGAACTTTATTCTGATTTAGTTCCACGACCCACCGGGGACTTGAGTTGGAGAGTGCTCCATGGTGCACTGAGCACGGGAGAGTACTTAGCTAAATTCACGGACTCTCCCTCCACTTGTCCATTCTGTGGCAAGGGAGAGTCCGTGTATCATATTTATTTTAGTTGCGCCAGACTGCAGCCCCTCTTGTCACTCTTGAGGGGCCTACTCCTGCAGTTCTGGCTGCATTTCTCCCCTCACATTTTTATTTTTGGGCGCCCAGTGTCCCGGGCAATAAGGCCAGGGACCTCCTCGTCAACCTGCTCCTGGCATTAGCCAAATTGGCTATATATAAGTCCAGGAAGCAGTGTTTGATAGGGGGGGTTCCCTTGTCACCTGAGGCCATGTTCCGGGTGCTGGTGCGCTCCCGTATCCGGGCAGAGTACCACCTGGCTTTGTCCACTGGGGGAATGGATGAGTTTGTCTCCCAGTGGGCTGTAGATGGTGTGCTCTGCTCGGTATCCCCCCATTCGGTTTCTTTTTCTCTTAACCTCCTAAAATGATTTTTATTTAGTTTACAGAACATGTTTTTCTCATCATTTTAAAATACACTGTGCCAAGTTCAACCAATCCAGTCTAGTTGGGGTACCAACAGTCAACATTTAAAAAACCCAAACTTTTTTTTTCTTAAATCTAAGTGCATTTGCCTGACCGTCAATCAAAGTTCATTTGCTTGACCGCTACCCATAGTGTGTGTCCTGCTTACAAATACTGTGCCAAGTTCAACCAATCCAGTCTAGTTGGGGTACCAACAGTCCACATTTAAAAAACCCAAACTTTTATTTTCTTAAATCTAAGTGCATTTGCTTAACCGTCAATCAAAGTTAATTTGCTTGACCGCTACCCATAGTGTGTGTCCTGCTTACAAGTACTGTGCCAAGTTCAACCAATCCAGTCTAGTTGGGGTACCAATAGTCCACATTTAAAAACCCAAACTTTTTTTTTCTTAAATCTAAGTGCATTTGCGTAACCGTCAATCAAAGTTCATTTGCTTGACCGCTACCCATAGTGTGTTTCCTGCTTACAAGTACTGTCCCAAGTTCAACCAATCCAGTCTAGTTGGGGTACCAACAGTCCACATTTAAAAAAAATGAAAGGCAGAGGCAGGACACCCCGCAGAGGCCGTCGTGGTCGTGGTGCTGTGATTCCCTTTGGCCCTACAATAATGCCCAGTGTTCAGAGGCCAGTTACCCTGAACTTGAAAAGTTCAGAGGACGTAGTTGACTGGCTAACACAGGACACCAAATCTTCTACAGCTTCCGCTTGGAACATTGACGCACCATCCTCCTCCAGATTAGCTTCGGGCACCTCTCAAGTTACCACTCACCCGCCTGCCGCCACCACCAACACTAGTACCACAGCCAATTCAATTGATCAGTCAGAAGAGTTATTTACACATCAGTTTGAAGAAATGAGTGATGCGCAACCATTATTGCCAGAGAATGTAGATAACAGGGATATGTCTCAGTCAGGCAGCATTACACACATGTACGTACGATGTGATGATGATGATGATGATGTACCCGCTGCTGCTTCCTTTGTTCAGTTGTCATATACAAGTGAGGCGGGTGATGATGATGACGATGCGTCCGTGGATGTCACGTGGGTGCCTGCTAGAAGAGAAGAAGAACAGGGGGAAAGTTCAGATGGGGAGACAGAGAGGAGGAGGAGACGAGTTGGAAGTAGAGGGAGGTCATCGCAATGAGCTAGTGGCACAGTCTGACAGCATGCATCAGCACCCGGGGTCAGCCAGACAGCACGCCAATCAAAGCATGCTGCTGCCACCACCAGAATGCCATCACCGCCGAGCTCAGCAGTGTGGCATTTTTTTTGTGTGTCTGCCTCTGACAACAGCGATGCCATTTGCAACCTGTGCCAAAAGAAACTGAGTCGTGGGAAGTCCAACACCCACCTAGGTACAACTGCTTTGCGAAGGCACATGATGTCACATCACAAACGCCAATGGGATCAACACATGAGTACAAGCAGCACACAAACTCAAAGCCGCCATCCTCCTCCTGGTCCAGCATCTTCATCCTCATCAACCACTGCTGTCCTCCTTGCCCCCTCTCAACTCTCCACCACTCCGTCTCTCGCCTCTTGCTGTTCCTGCTCATCTCCTCACAGTCAGGTGTCTGTCAAGGGCATGTTTGAGCGTAAGAAGCCAATGCCACAAAGTCACCCCCTTGCGCGGCGTCTGACAGCTGACTTGTCTGAACTCTTGGCCCGCCAGCTTTTACCATACAAGCTGGTGGAGTCTGAGGCATTCAAAAAGTTTTTAGCAATTGGGATACCGCAGTGGAAGGTACCCGGACGAAATTTCTTTGCCCAAAAGGCAATCCCCAACCTGTACTCAATTGTGCAAAAGGAAGTAATGGCATCTCTGGCACACAGTGTTGGGGCAAGGGTCCATCTGACCACTGATACCTGGTCTGCAAAGCATGGTCAGGGCAGGTATATCACCTACACTGCGCATTGGGCAAACCTGCTGACGCCATCCAAGCATGGAATGCGTGGCTCTGCAGAGGAGTTGGTGACACCGCCACGGCTTGCAGGCAGGCCTGCTGCCACCTCCTCTACTCCTCCTACTCCATCCTCTTCCATAACCTCCTCAGCTGAGTCCTCTTCTGCTGCTGCGTTTTGCTCCACATCAACGGCACCCCCCCAGCTCCCCAGATACTATTCCACATCCCGGATACGGCAGTGTCATGCCGTCTTGGGGTTGACTTGCCTCAAAGCAGAGAGTCACACCGGGCCAGCACTCCTGTCCACCCTGAACGCACAGGTGGATCAATGGCTGACTCCGCACCAACTAGAGATTGGCAAAGTGGTTTGTGACAACTGAAGAAATTTGTTGGCGGCATTGAATTTGGGCAAGTTGACGCATGTGCCGTGCATGGCACATGTGTGTAATCTGATTGTACAACGCTTTGTCCATAAGTATCCAGGCTTACAGAACGTCCTGAAGCAGGCCAGAAAGGTGTGTGGCCATTTCAGGCGTTCCTACACGGCCATGGCGCACTTTTCAGATATCCAGTGGCGAAACAACATGCCAGTGAGGCGCTTGATTTGTGACAGCCCCACACGTTGGAATTCAACACTCCTAATGTTCGACCGCCTGCTCCAACAAGAAAAAGCCATTAACGAGTATTTGTATGACCGGGGTGCTAGGACAGCCTCTGCGGAACTGGGGATTTTTTTTTTGCCACGTTACTGGACGCTCATGCGCAATGCCTGTAGGCTCATGCGTCCTTTTGAGGAGGTGACAAACCTTGTCAGTCGCACCGAATGCACCATCAGCGACATCATACCATTTGTTTTATTCCTGGAGCGTGCCCTGCGAAGAGTGCTGGATCAGGCCATAGATGAGCGTGACGAGGAAGAGGAAGAGTTGTGGTCACCATCACCACCAGAAACAGCCTTATCAGCATCGCTTGCTGGACCTGCGGCAATGCTGGAAGAGGATTGTGAGGAAGAGGAGTCAGAGGAGGCTTTGAGGGGGAGGAGGAAGACCAATCACAACAGGCATCCCAGGGTGCTCGTTGTCACCTATCTGGTACCCGTGGTGTTGTACGTGGCTGGGGGGAAGAACATATCTTCAGCGAGATCACTGAGGACGAGGAACGGGACATGACTAGCTCGGCATTCAACCTTGTGCAAATGGGGTCTTTCATGCTGTCGTGCCTGTCGCAGGACCCTCATATAAAAAGGCTGAAGGGGAACGACCTGTACTGGGTGTGCACACTACTAGACCCCCGGTATAAGCAGAAAGTGCCTGATTTGTTACCAAATTACCGCAAGTCAGAAAGGATGCAGCAGGTCCAAAACAAATTAACAAGTATGCTTTACACAGCATATAAGGGTGATGTCACAGCACAAGGGCAATATAACAGGGGAAGAGGTGAAAGTAATCCACCTCCCACGACCACGCCGGCAAGGACAGGACGTTTAAAAGACGTGTTGTTGATGGAGGACATGCAGACCTTTTTCAGTCCTACGCATCGCATCAGCCCTTCGGGATCCACCCTCAGAGAACGACTTGACCGACAGGTAGCAGACTACCTCGCCTTAACTGCAGATATCGACACTCTGAGGAGCGATGAACCCCTTGACTACTGGGTATGCAGGCTAGACCTGTGGCCGGAGCTATCCCAATTTGCAATTGAACTTCTGGCCTGCCCCGCTTCAAGTGTCCTGTCAGAAAGGAACTTCAGTGCAGCAGGAGGTTTTGTCACCGAGAAGAGAAGTCGCCTAGGGCAACAAAGTCTAGATTGCCTCACCTTTATAAAGATGAATGAGGGATGGATCCCGAAGGGACTGACACTGGGCGATACATTCGACTGAAAAAGGCCTGATGAGATGAGCTGCCTTCGGCTATAAATGGTCCACACGCTGCTGTATGTTATCTGTGAATGCCGGATGACTTGCGTGAATTATCCGCCACCAACTAGGGTTCAAGAAGAGGCAATGTTTTATGGCACTTTCTGCCTGGGGAACAAAGGTCAATTTTGGCTGCAACAATATCTAATTTTTGAATTTCAATTTTTATGCCAGAAGGCGTACGGCATGTAATGGAAAAGAAAGCATATTGAACAGTCTTGCATAACACAACAGTTGTGCAAAAATACATATTTACAATGAAGACATTTTGTTAAAATTAGGTGGCTAGGCATTCTTTTTTTTACTTTTTTGGTTAATACATTTTCTTTTTTTTTACTGTGATTGCAATTTTTAAGAGAAACCTAAGACATGGTAAAACAGACAATGGTAAAGTCCTATTATCTATCATCACTCCAGCAGTAGCTTATTATTTACAATATCTAACCTGCTCAATCGCCCTTGGGTTACCCTAGGGTAGGCTTCAGTAGGCGACCTCTCCTTTCCTCGGATGATTTTGCCGCCGGTTGCTTCTGAAGGGTCTCCTCCAGGGCTCCCCCACTCTGGTCTTTCCCCCTGAGTCGCTTCAACCATTAACAAATGTTTTATTATATTAGGGGGGCACTAAATGGGGATGTTATCCAGGGATCCCAAATTGTCTGGAACTGGGTGATTCTATCCAAGACTACATGGTTAAATCTCTCGTTGAGCAGTAAATAGTTGATTTTTTTTATTAATTCCTGAAAGTTTTAATTTGGGGTTTTCCAACTACTAGCTATGTGTATTTTTTCTTTCAAAAAATATTTTATTAGGTCAATCTTAAACATTTTAGAAGCTTGTAAGCATGTTTCTTCCCATAGTCTTATGACTGCCGAACACTCCCACCAGACATGAATAAATGTAGCCTCATTACCACTGTTCCTAAAACATGAGCTGCTCCATTTTGGATCCCATTTATTAGCTTAAAAGGAGTAATATATGTCCTGTGTAGGACCTTTATTGAAGTCTCAAGCAGACTATAATTTAAAGATCCCCTACTTAAGCCTTGCCAACTTTTATCCCATGTGCTATCTGCCAACTCGGTGCCCAAATCCCTCTCCCAGGCTTTGGTATAGTCTGGTTTGTTTACCCATGAATTTTCATTAAATAGTTCATACATGAGGCTAATAATACCAGGCTGAAAGGGGGAATCCCTACATTTTTTGAGTAGCCAGGTGTTTCTTTGGGGGGTTCCCCTACCACTTATCGTATATATAAAATGATGTATCCTGCAAAAATTATAGTGTTCAGCCAGGGGTAAATTGTATCTATCTCTCACCCACTCAAAGGTCATTATTTTGTCGTCATGCCACCATGCACCAACCCTTAGTAGGTTCTGAGACTTCCACCAACTGAGAGAGCTTTCCGGAAGATGTATCTTAAAGTGGGGATTGGGTACGATAGGGGTAAGATCTGATACCCGAGTGTCCAGTTTTTGTGTCCAGTTCATCTCCGTCCATATTTTTAATGAGTGCTTAATCAATGGGTTTTTCAAGTTTCTCAAAAAAGTATACAGGCCTGGAATCCATATTACTGTATCCCATGTATAAGGTGACATGCTTACATTTTCCATAAATACCCAGAGCGGCTGATGTGTTTTGGAGAATGCGCCAGAGGAATGAAAGCCAGCTGCGCTGCCTTGTAATACAGTTTGAGATTCGGGTCCCTACCCTCTTTTGGAAAGACTATGAGGTCGGCCTGATTCAATTAAGGGGGCATAGGTTCTCCATTTAGTATAGCGTTAAACAAAGATGTTAGGTGCGGGGGTAAGCAAGGGCTCAAATTTCTTATAGTACAGATGAGTAAAACCGTCTGGCCCTGGGGACTTGCCAAATTTAAGATCTTGGATTGTAGATTTAACTTCCTCTTGAGATATGTCTAGGTTCAAGCTGTCCAATTGAGGTACAGGTATTTTGTGGACTTCTTGCTGTAGTAGGAAGGACTCTATGTCAGATCCGCTGCAGCGGGATTGGGTTGAATATATGGTCTGATCGAAGTTTTGAAATGTTTCTTGGATAGCATTGGGGCTAAAGGAGGTTTGGCCATCAGGTAGTCTAAAGATACCGTATATTATGTCACAGGGAGAAAGATCCTGTATTATATCAGTCTGGACTTGCTCAAAAAAACTGATCTAGCCTCGAAATACCAGGCAATTCTCCCTGAACAGGAGTAACATCCAACCCCAGGCGTGTTTTGGCCTCTATGAGCCTCATCAGCGAGGTGCAGCTGTACTCCCTAAGGCACAATGAGTCCCTGTGAAGGGTACAAGTGAGCTAAAAGAGGTTGTTCTCTGAGTAGGTAACCAGACCTAGAGAACAAACCTACTTAGGTATTGTTCGTTCTCAGATTGAGCACCTCTCATTTCTTTCTTGTGTATGCAAAGGGGTTTTCTCACCCTAAGGGTGATAGGGGAACCAGTTGTGGACCCCTTGCTCATTGTGCATTAGAGAATACAGCTTCACCTCAATGACGAGGACCACAGAGGCCGAAACGCGTCTGGGGTTTGATGTTTCTCCTGTTTAGGGAGAAATACCTTGTATTTGGGGGCTGGATCACACTTTTGAGTGAGACCAGACTTACAGTATATTCTACAGGATATTTCTCCCTGTGATGGGCACAAGTGAGCTAAAAGAGGTTGCTCTCAAAATGGGTAACCAGACCTAGATAACAAACCTACTTAGATATTGTTCATTGTCAGATTAAGCACCTCTCATTTCTTTGTTGAAAAAGAAACAGGCCACAGATCCTGGCTGCGTTTGGGACTAAGTTCTATTATTTATGGATCCCCCTTCACAACCTTATATAACACCTATCAACAAGGCATTATTCACAATATCTCTCCGATTATGCAATGGAGGTGAGTGCAAAACCAATGATCTTCCCTATATACCTATTATACAAAGAGATGATATCCATATCTTCTCAGTATCCTTGTTGCTGAACATATAAAATGTATGCTTAAAATTAATTATATAATAAAGTGTTTCTCAAACTTTTTGATCCAGGGATCAGCTGTTACTTTCCATTGCGCATGGGGGCCACCTTTAAGATTCATAATATTTTTAATAAATTCTACATCAAAAAACAATAGTAAATTTTAACTTTTCCAACCGTTCACCAATGATCTACCTCTATATGACTATAATGTGAAGTTCAGTTTTTCTCTTATGGATTAAACGATGTTGGAGCCATGTTGGTTGCTGGGGGTAGTGACATTTTCTATGATGTTGTGCTTTGGCTGTAATCCCTTTGTTTTCCACAAGACGACACTGCAGGTGATTGGGGTAATTACAGGCGTTTGTCTATGTTGCCGCTCTGAGGCCATGTGGCCGCCCCACAACCCCCACACCCCTGGGCGGGGGATTTGAATGTGTTCAGTCCAATGTGATGTAATTGGAAAAGGGACATCCTTTGTTTCTATGCCTTTAATCTTTCCCAGCATAAGAGTCTGTCCTGTTTTCTCATGATCTGGCTTCCAGTAAACAGTTTGGTTTGATTTCCTGTTTTATTTATTTATTAGATTGCAGTCTAAGGAACTCTAAGTAGGTTTCTCCAACAATTCAATTCAGAGGAGTCAATTCTACTTTGCTCAGCCGTCTTCATGGTCAAGCACTCACTATGGGCCCTATTCAATCTCCAGCCCGCAATTGCCGTTTGCCTGTAATAATGGCTGCTTCTTACATTTTTCTAAACATTTAGACAAATTCAATTGTCTAAAACCCACAACTGCGCTATCACAGCATCAACATGGAAACCATGCACTCGTAAGTAGGATTTCAGGGGGCGTGATCATATGATCTGACAATAATTAAACAAACCCGTAATTTACTTTTTAGACACAGCGAAAAGTAAACGAGACCATCATCATAACATCAGTAAAACATGGAGTTTACACGTATACTTCACTCAGAGACTACAAATTAATTAGCAATATAGAAATCAATAAAAATCATTAAAGCAACTGTTCTAGTCCATGCGGGTTCCATGATATGTATTGACCCCTTAAGTCCTGGGATCCATTTCTCACAAAAAACATTAAAAGAAAATGTAATTGCATATTTGTGCATTTCAGACTGTTGTGCAATTATTTGTAATGCATTTCCCTGCCTTCCCATGCTTTATAAGTACATTAGTTTGTTTTAAATTGTTGCTACAGCTGTAATAATTGCTTATAAAAGCCCTTGCGAGCAACATTCAGAGGTAGTAACATTTTTGACAGAAAATTTATAAATTTCATCAAAATTAATTTGCAAGGTAGAACTACGGGTTTAATAGAATATTGATTTTGTGAAACTTTTATTACTTAGCACTTATAATTCTTTTTTTTTTATCGTTTTTTTTTCATAGGAATAAAAGTCATAACAGAATAAAATGTACTGTACAAGAACAACATATATTGTATACACACTGGCTTAGACCACGCCCAGTAAGTGATTAGCATGGCGTGCTAGTCCAGGGAGAGAATCTTGAAAGTAGACTGCATGCAAGAGATTTCCCAAAGCTTAAGCTAATGCCCTGCTAGGGGCCCTGTAGGCAATAGCCTGCAATCTTGAGGGACAGAAGAGCAGAGTTGCTCTCTCCACTAAGGTATGCCAGTAAAGTGCCTGTAAAGTGACAGTCTCCACAATAGCCCTGGCATATAACACAATGCTGGAATAGCAAGAATCAGCACTTGGAGGCGCAGTCAGCGCCTGAGCCCTGGTAGACAGGGGACTGAGCTCTGGAGAGATCCCCCAACAACCCACTCTGTCTCGGCACACAGATGGCCCCACATTTGGATCTGCAGACGGCGAGTGGAAGCGCGAGAGAGGAGGAGCTGTAAGTCGCTGTGTTGGGAGAGGAGAGAAGTGCTGGCACAGAGGTAGAGAGAGCTCCTGTTGAGACCTGCCATGGTATGCTGGTGAGGTGCCTTTGGAGTGTGGGAACCAGAGAGTCTCTGTACCAGCATCAGAAGGGGTCACAGAAGAGAGGTGGGCAAAATAAATGAACAGAAATACTCAATTGTCAATCTATATGCCCCAATACTCGACTAAACACCTTTTTAAATACTCTCTTAATAAGGGCGTAGAAACTAAAAATAGGGCATGTGATTGTAAGTGGGGACTTTAATATGCACTTGGACCCTTTAATAGACCGGAAGTCAAGTAAGAATCCCCTCCCTGACACGTCTAATATCCGTACTTCTAGATGTTTTCAAGATACTATTGTTAAATTTTAACTTTTTGATGCCTGGAAATCCATTAACCAAAATGAAAGAGACTATACATTTTTTTCATACAGGCATAAGTCCTATACAAGAACACACAATAGGAAAATCAATAGACTTGACAAATTATTATTTGATAAATAATTAATAGGGCCATAGTGGTACATTATTTCATCACCTACTGGTTGCATACTTCCTACTCTTCAATGAAATTGGTTGAGATACCCTATTGATTATTCTGTGTGCTTTATTTATAACTCTGCATATTGAATATATTTATTATAGGTATTTGGACCTTGTATTAAGCACACTTAGTCTTATATATTATCTTGTATACAAGTGAGGTTGATATATGACACTACTTTGTGCTATCTGGGAGATGTGCAGCATATTTTAATATTTTATGTTTATATATTTAATAAAAGTTATATTTTATACTATATGGGTTTGAGTTATGACTTTTGTCTGTAGATATTTATATGGATGTTCCTTTGGGGGAGGTGGCTGTCTTGGGAATTAAAGGTGTACTTTTTTCTCCTCCTTTTTGTAATTTAATACTTACACTGCCTAAGACAATCATATGCTGTTGTTCTGTTAATTTTTTTTTACGTATTCATACCATATTACTATTTACAACTAGTATTACCCCATTTTTTTTTTTATTGGCCCTTTTTTTGTAAATTATTATTTGAAACAGATAATTCCAAAGACCTAATGCAGCAAGAAATTCAAACATTTTTTAAATGAATGCAAACTCTATTGACTCCAAGACTACCTTGTGGAATGCCCACAAGGAGTACATGAGAGGTATATTGACAGGTTGGTCAATCAAACTTAATAAAACAAAAAGGAAATTTGTCAAGAGTATTCTATATAAAACTGGCTCAAACACAGAGAAACAACAAAATGAATCCAAATAAAAATAATAATATAGAAATAATGAATCTTCAGGCTCAAATTAAGTAAATCATACAATTAAGGGTGGATAGGGCCTCTTGTGCATACCAACAAAGGATGTACCATTAGGGTAATAGAGTCAGTAAAACTTTAGCCAATACTATAAAAAAAGAGAATCTTCTAAAAGAATAAAAAACATACTGTAAGGGATGATGATGGATTAATTCAATTACACCCAGGAAAAATAAGTAAAGTATTTTATAGGTACTACAAAGCCCTGTATAAATTAGAGAACTCAAAGGACTTTGAAAGACCTACACCACAAGAGATTGATGATTAACCTTACCTAGGATTTTGGATAAGGAACAAGAGCATATAAACTGAGAAATATCAGAGGAAGGAATTAGTCAGGCAATCAGTTTTATAAATGTGTATTACAAAGCGTTTTCTACTACACTGGTCCCATTCCTTAAAGGAGTGTTCAATGAAATTAAATCTTTGTGTACTGCATCTCGGGAAACTCTAGAGGCTGCAATAGCTTTTAAAACCCAAGGAAGGTAAGGATTTGTTGGACTGTAGAAATTTCCGAGCCATATCTCTGATCAATACTGATATCAAGTTATATGCTAAAATATTGGCCATAAGATTAGCTCCTCTTACCCTCAAATTAATATCAATAGATCAGACAGGCTTTATAAGTCAAAGACAGGGAGTAAACAATACAAGAAGACTTTTGAACTTGATATCATATGTGAAAATGAGGAAAATTCCCACCCTTCTCATGTCTCTAGATGCTGAAACAGCTGTTGACAGAGTGGGGTGGGAATACATGGATAGAACTCTTCAGAGATATGGCTTGGGTGATTTTGGAATGAAATCCACCAAATCCTTATACTCCAACCCCTTGGACTTTGGGCCTTATTCTATTAACGGCCGTAGGAGATGCGGGGCCGCAAGGACCGGCCGCAAGCTATTTGGCTATTCTATTCCCCTCAGGCTGGGGATTCCGGCAGGCTTGCGGCCGGCGCCTTGCTATACCTTGCGGCCGCACGCGCTGGAGGAAAGCCTTTAAACTAAAACGGCCGCAAGAGTTTCGGCCGCAAGAAAAGCCTGGTTGCTATTCTATTACTCCGGGAACCCTCTCTTTAAGGCTAAAAGCGAGCCGCAGCTTACTTGCAGGAAAAAGGTCCCGCTAGCACCAATTAAGCACATTATAAAGCCGAAATAAAGGCATCCTGCACTCTGAGGAGACTATAAAGTGATTGTAGGTGTTAGCAAAAATAGCACAACAATCCCCTACACTCAAATCCGTAAAAAAAAAATGTTGTTATATATGTCAAATATCCATGTAAAAAGTCCAGAGAGCTTGGAGCACCTCAGACCCGGCCACGCTGCGGCCGGAAAATAAACAGTTAATGTAAACTCGGATTTGGGCTGATGTGCAAGCTTGAGAGTGGGTTACTATTAATCCTCATGTCCCCCAATATGATCCCTAGCATTTACAGAGCTTTACAGTGCTGTCTTGAATTTATTTTTGACTTAAAAGATTTCTGAGCTTACGGCCGGTTGCAAGATATACGGCCGGCCGTAAGAGGAGATCCTTGCGGGGCCGTTTAATAGAATTGCGAGGTAATGGAACCCCCGCAAGGAATCGCAGCCTTGCGGCCGTTTTACGGCCGATAATAGAATGAGGCCCTTTGTGTCAGGGAATGGGATTGAGCCACACAAATTCTGTGTTGGAAACAGGACAAGGCAGGGATGACCATTATCACCACTGATCTTTAATTTAATGATTGAACCCCTGCTAGAAGCCATTAGGGCTTTAGATAAGATCAAAGGCATAGAGCTCAAAGAAGCTAAAATCACCCAGAAAACCATGGCATTTGTAGATGATGTCCTCTTGCCCTTGACAAATCCTGAAAATTCAATAGAGCATCTCTATAATATATTAAACACATTTAGCAGGATATCCTATTATAAGGTTAAATGGTCTAAGAAATCCTGACGATAGACTTAACAAAAATGGAGAGAGACTCACTGGAATATAAAAATGCTTTGAACTTGAAATTGAACTCAGTAACACACATGGGGATCTCTTTCCATGATCAACTAAAAGTAACTATTAAAACCAAGCTTTGTAAGGGTATCAAATCAACTATGGGAAAATGGAGATCTGGGAATTTATCCTTGGCAGGTAGAATTGCCTCTGTAAAAATGAAAATTCTGCCCAGGATAAACTACATGATGAGAGACCTACAAACAGAAACACCCATATATTTAACTAGACAAATCCAATCTATGATCGAGTAATTTGTATATAAGGGAAAGAAGCCTATATTAAAAAGAAAAGTAATAACTAGATAATTCAAGAGGGGAGGCTTAGCGCTACCCGATATTAGATGTTATCAGGAGGCAACAATGCTATTATACATAGTAAAGTGGACCCTAAGGAAGGAAAAACACAGATGGTTTCAATAGAGCAAGAAACAAACCCAAAGGGAGATCTTAAAGACCTCTGGGGAGAAGAACTAATAAAACAGGATGAATCTCACTCTTGGGTAGTTAAAAAACGTCTGAAAACATGGTTTAGACTCAATAAGAAATTAGATCTTGCTCCTTATCCTAGTCCATTGATGTCTCTGCAAGTATTTAAAGAGATTTCAAACATCACCAAAAGTGTCAATTGTGAGGAATAGGGGATAGTAACTCTAAGAGATATGTTTGATAAATATGCACTATGTACATTTGAGGATTTGGTTCAAAAATTTTGAATTTGGCCTTCCATGCCACAGATGGATAGAATACAATGTGATTAAACAAGCATTAAACAAAATGAAGTTTATACATATAGTAAACAGAAACTTAACTGATTTTTAACTAATTTGCATAAGGGGAGGAGAGAACATCTAATTTCTCGTTGCTTCAAAACTCTTAGATCTAAGAAAGAAATAGATAAAACAGAGAAAATGAAGCACTGGGAAAAACAAGTGGGAACTGTTTGGTCTAAAGAAGCCTGGTTCCAGGGCTTCCAATATACAGAAAAGTTTATCAAATGTGCTTCATATAGGGAACTTTTCTTCAAGATCACACAAACATGGAACACCGTCAAGATTATCAGAGATGACTCATAATAGGGAACTTAATTTATGCTAGAGAGACTGTGGCCAGATAGGCAATTTCAAGCATATTTGGTGGGAATGCCCAAAATTACAAATATTTTGGAAAGAATGCTATAACCAGCTCACCGGCATTTTAAATAAACAGATCAAGCCCTCTATAGAGATGTCTCTTTTTCGTATATTCCCTAGTAGTGATGTCCCGAACAGTTCGCCAGAGAACTATTCGCGGCGATTTTCGCATGTTTGCGTCCGCCGCAAACGACGAACACATGCGCTTTTCGGTTCGCCCCCTATACTTTATCATTCAGGAAACTTTGAACATCATTTATTATATTTTATCATTTTTTTTGTGTAATCTTTGCCTGCCTGCCAGCGTGTGTGTGTGACAGGCTAACACCTAACAGCTTATATTGTGCTTATTTTCACTACTCATACCTGGTGGTGTAACATACATTGAAAACAACAATTTTTTTCCTGTAATCTAATTTCAGTTGCCTGCCTGTGTCAGGCTCACAGCTTATACTGTGCTCAGTGACATAAAACAACACTTTTTTGACTGTAATAGATTTAATAGCAATTGCCTGCCTACAGGCGTGTGTGTGAAGCCTATTGCATCTACTCTGCCAACTTTTGCCAGTGCACAGTGACACTCATATCTGGTGGCACCTTAGATTGCATGCGCAGTGCCCCAAATTTGAAGTGGGAGGACGGACCAAGCATCTTTTTCCATCTCCCGCTTCCAAAAATCCATGCCATATACACGTCCCCTGATAGTGGACATAACAGGGATTAAACCGATAGGAATAGTACTACTTAACAGTACACACCTTATAATAACGCAGAGGCAACACGTATAATCTTCCATGCTGTGCAGTGGAAGTCCTCAGACTCTGACCTGTGTATAATCTTCCAAGCTGGGGAGTGGAAGCCCCCAGACTCTGACCTGTGTATAATCTTCCAAGCTGGGGAGTGGAAGCCCCCAGACTCTGACCTGTGTAAAATCTTCCATGCTGGGCAGTGGAAGCCCCCAGACAATGGGAGTCTGAAGAAGAGGAGCCAGAGGAGGAAGGTGGCTTTGAGGAGGTGGAAGACCAAACACAGCAGGCGTCCCAGGGGGCTTGTTGTCACCTTTCGGGGAGCCTTGGTGGCTGGGTGGAGGAAGAGACCTTCAATGACATCAGTGAGGACAAGGAACGGGACATGGCTAGCTTGGTATCCAACCTTGTGCAAATGGGGAGTTTGCGGTTGTGCAAAGTGACTGTTTGCGGTTGTTTGCGGTGCATTAAACGGGGAGATTGGTCTGTTACTGTGAAGCGGGTGTAACCCTTTCACTACCTGATTGATACAACATCATACCTGATGTTTTAAAGCATGTTATTCCCAACAATTTAGGAATGTTAGGTGATTTATGCCCTTTATGGCTTAAAACCAGACTCTGAATCAACTATGTAATTTTCCGTGGGAGTTTTGCCATGGATCCCCCTCCAGCATGCCACAGTCCAGGTGTTAGTCCCCTTGAAACAACTTTCCCATCACTATTGTGGCCAGAAAGAGTCCCTGTGGGTTTTGAAATTCGCCTGCCCATTGAAGTCTATGGTGGTTTGCCCGGTTCGCCCGTTCGCGAACATTTGATGGAAGTTCGCGTCCGCTGTTCGCGAACCGAAAATGTGATGTTCGCGACATCACTATTTCCTAGTGCTATAAATCTATTAGAAAAAGCTCTTTTGATTTAAGTTTTTGTGACTGCCAAAAGGCAGATTTCGATCAGATGGAAAAAAAGTTCTATCCCCACATGGAATCAAGTTTTGGATGAAATAAACAGAAATAGACGGTTAGAAAGAGAACATAGAGAATACATTCAGCTATCAATAGAGGATAAAAAATTAGAACTCTGGGACATCTTGGATGTCGGCCCTCCCCACCCTACTGCCCTATATGTTATCTTATCTTTTTCTATTTCTTTTTAATATTTTTCTTTTCTTCTCTTTTTTCTTTCTTCTTTTCCTTTTCTGTCTTTTTTTCTTTTTTCTTTTGTCCAGTCTTGCTATATTACAAGTATATTTTAGTAAAAAATTGTGTTGCTTTTAAAATACTGAATATTGAAAGTCTATCAACTTGTATATTGGAAACGGCGTGTTTATAAATGTGTAAATCTTAATTCTCAAATAAAAAAAAAAAGGAACAACATATCTTGTATTTAAATGACATCAGTAAAGGCTTATGTCTACTTCTTCCAATTTTACTTTTTCCCAGCTAAAATACTTTTTCCCAACAGGATGCCCACTTTTTATAGTTGTCATCTAGTTTGGCACTTGTAAATCTTAATCTGTGCTAAAACCAATGGCGTTCTAAGACTTTGCGACTTTGGCTGGCCCGTACAGATTGTGGGCGGGTAACTCGCAATTTTTAATGCGAGTAGCTAAATGTAGAGAATTGACTTTTAACTTTAACAAGCTGCTTTATGAATTCAAGTAATTGTGATTTGGGCAATAGAAATGGGGCCCCATGATACTACTGGGAATACCATGGTACTAATTATGCAGACCTTTGTTGACAGTGTAGTATCTTTACTTTTTAATAGCTTGTCCAGATTTGATATATCCTTAATCAACCAAAAGAAAAAATATATAAAATTTCAAGTCTGCAGTCACCAACTGCAGAGAACTTGGAGTCAAGGAAAATAAAATCTGCCATTGCATCTAGTGACAGAGCTAGTAATTGTCCCTGTGCAAAAGAATAAGAAAATGTGGACCACCCTCAACTAAGTATATACATATATACAAACAAATATAGATAGGAGATTCCTCTTACCCAGCATACTGTATTCCCTGCATAATGATGTAACTTAAACTTCACATATGCCACAAAAAAAGAAATATAGGATATACGCCACACCCTTAATGCTAAAAGAAAAGCTTCCCTCTCGCTTTAATCTGTGAAAGTATGGCATTTCTTCATTTTTTCTCACATCTACAAGGACGAGAAGGTACTTGTCCCATCCAATAAATCCTCAAAAGACATTTCATGGAAATATTTGGTTGTGAACATTTTGAAAATCAAGGATTTATTCCTTGAGAAATGTCATAACCTGGGACTCTTTTCAGACATGATTCATGCTCAATAAAATGAATTAAAAAATATACAATATTATAAGGTTATGTCCATGACACACAGCTCATCTCATTCCTCTGTGTTGGATAAACCATAGTTGTTATGCAATCTGAGAAGTATTATATTTGCATAGTATTATTATTATTATCTTTTATTTGTATCACGCCAACATATTCCGTAGCGCTGTACAGGGGATAAGAACAAGGGAAATACACGTTTAACAAAATTCAGAAGTTGAAGAGCCCTGTTTTGAGCTTAGAATCTTAGCAGAAAGTGCTTTATCCCAAAGCACCCTACAAGACTGGAAACTCGCTACTTACAATCTAAAGGGAATTAAAGGGCAGAAAACTGGGGAAGAGTAACAATAAGGAATAGCAAGGGCCAGGAAGCAAGTGAAAGATAGAAAGAGTTTTATTTTAGAGGGAGAGGGGAGGGATCTGAGGTGAAAGACTAGTATGTTGGCTGACCCCTAGTGTTGAGATGATATATCTGCAAGTAGGAAGTCAGGTGTTTTCTATGGCTCTATAAATTTAATCTGAGTTGGGGTGGGTGAGGGGGAGGGAGGGAGGGCAATTCTGAGTGTCTCACAGATGAAGTAGGCCTTAAACCAGAGTGGATTTGCACTGAAAGAAAGAGAGAGAATGGATTGGGGTCAGACAGTACAGGAAGATAGGAGAGTTAGGAAGGAATGGGAGAGAGACCATAGAATGAAGGTATTTGAGGAGGGGGGAGGAGATTTGAGGTAATTATGCCAGCCATAAATGGGGGAAGGTTGGGGGGAAGGTGGGGACGGCAAAGCAGGGTATAGGAAACAGTTAAAAATTGAAAACAAAAAGTCAGAATATTTCTATCTGCCAAGATATAATAACATGCATACAGTAGTGATATTAATAAACATATTGGCTCCAGGGATGGCGCATAGTCTCCTCCATACCTGCTGAGGTGTTGTGAATGCAGCTCTGAGTGTCTCACAGATGAAGTCGGCCTTAAACCAGAGTGGATTTGCACTGAAAGAAAGAGAGAGAATGGATTGGGGTCAGACAGTACAGGAAGATAGGAGAGTTAGGAAGGAATGGGAGAGAGACCATAGAATGAAGGTATTTGAGGAGGGGGGAGGAGAGTTGAGGTAATTATGCCAGCCATAAATGGGGGAAGGTTGGGGGGAAGGTGGGGACGGCAAAGCAGGGTATAGGAAACAGTTAAAAATTGAAAACAAAAAGTCAGAATATTTCTATCTGCCAAGATATAATAACATGCATACAGTAGTGATATTAATAAACATATTGGCTCCAGGGATGGCGCATAGTCTCCTCCATACCTGCTGAGGTGTTGTGAATGCAGCTCTGAGTGTCTCACAGATGAAGTAGTATCAATTATCTGCTCACTTATGTAAACTACTTGGCTCATCTCACATTTCTTGAGCTTTGAAACATTCACGAGAAATAAAGTTTAAACCGGTTACATTTATTATATTTTTTTGGAGTGTATAAAAAAGTTTCTTTAAATGCATGAAAAAACAGTTGTGTTCCATGTCCCTTTTATGTTTAATTTACAATACTTTAATACTTTAAGACATCCTCTGGGAATGGTCGGTATATATTCAATGAGCCAAACATAAGTGTGCTCTGTATGTAAACATGGAATGTAGATGATGGCCACAGCTCGGTTGTCTACTTTGCATACGCTTTAGTTCTTTAGTATTCTGAGATGAGGAGCTCGTGTGTTATCATTTGCCTAAAATAAATTGCCTTTTGACTTAAACAGACTGTTGGTCCAGCATAGAGTGATTACAGTATCCAAGCAGAGGACAGAGAAAAGTCATTGTATATTTACTCATAAAGAAGACATGTCCAACAATCTTACGGTAATGGCACCAGATAGCAGGAGACTGATATGCCATACGTTTTATTGCCTGGTTGGATTAATTGGCAATAGCTACATCATAGCCCTGAGTATAAGAGATGCAAATAAGATGTGTAGACTTTCTCCAAGAGAAAAGCTTGTAAGCAGTCTTAGTTGCCTAAATCTCTGTCTACAGCTTGTTGTAACAATGGACTTTTATTACTCTTACTTCTGGCCAGATTTATACATAACAGAATATGTTGTGAAGACATTTTTGATAACTGGGATGATTCTTGTCTCATCTAGTTTATGGGTTTCAACATGGCTGAGTGTCTATCGCAGCTTGAAGATCTCAACCAGCCAAAGGAGCTTTCTCATCTGGCTGCGTCACAAGATACCTGGCTTTGTGCCTTGGCTGGTCCTTGGGTCAGTTCTTCTATCAATGATGCTAAGCCTACCTGGAATAAAAGATCTGTATATTCAAATCAAGAACAAACCTATGTATCAAGACAGTAATTTGACAACAACTATATTTGTTTTCAGGAGCAGATGTTCTTGTAGCTTGCGGATATACTTTTCACTTTCTTCTGTAGCGTTTTGTATATTCTTTGTTTCCACTTGGAATATCCTCAGTTCCCTTTGGAGTCATGCAAGAAGAATGGAGACCATGACCAATAACTGTGGAAATTTAAATCTTAATAAATTATTGAGAGCAGCAAAAAACGTGACATCTCTCTTGTTGATTTTCATCTCCTTCTTCACAGCACAAATACTACTGATGACTGGATCTGCTCAATTTGGAACTGTCTCCTACAGAACATGCATGTTTTTCATATGCACGTTTCCAGGATGCAATGCTGTAATATTAATAATGGGCAGCCAGAAACTGAAGGAACCTCTGGTTGGAATCTTCAGAAAAATAATATGTTTGAGATAGCTCATTATTGTCCTCTGATTTAGTTATAGAAGTCTGAGTACTGACACTATGTCATATCTAGGTACTTAATTATAAAAAATATATGTGTAATATAGGTCATTCTTTATATTTTATTAAAAAAAGTAATAATACAATCTTTTTTGCCAGTTACTCATAAGAGATTGATATTACTAAGTTTAAAGAAGGAGTTCTATAAACTGAAAAAAACAATGAAAAACATTTTTGAATCATTTTTGTATAATGTATGTAGGATGTATAAAAATGGAATGAGGATTGCAAATGTCAGCAAAATAAGTGGTGTTGGTTCAAAAACTTCCAAACATTACTTTGGAAACCCAACACGTGGTAACCTATTGAGAGCAGCCAAAACAATGGCTTCTATTATGTTTATCTGTGTCTCCTTCTAAGTATATCTGTGACTTTAAATGACTGAATCAGTTGCATAAAGGGCAGTCTCCTTCATAATAGACTTCCTTTTTTAATCTGTATTTTCAGGACTCAGTGATGTAATCTTAATAATGGGCAACCAGAACCTGAAAGAGCCACTGGCTAAAATCTTCACAAAAGTATTGTGTCTGACATAGTTGCATAGTAATTGAGGTTGAAAAAATAATTTTAGTCCATCAAGTTCAACCTTTTAAGATCTCCTCTGATCTGCAATATGCAGATTAATTGTTAATTGATCCAGAGGAAGCAAACAGAAAAAAAAAAAAAGTGAAACTTTTCCAATTGTCTCAAAAGAAAAAAAACAAAACTTCCTTACCCCAGATTCTGGCGATTGGATTCCTTCCTGGATCAATACTCCCTCTCTAATTATCTAGGATAGCCCTGAATATATCCAATCCCTTTTTAAAGATATCTATCAAATCCGCCGTCACCACCTCCTTTGGTAGAGAATACCACAGATTAGCCAGCCTTACTGTGAAGAACCCTTTTCTTTCTTTAATGTGGAATCTTTTTATTTCTAATGAAGGGTACCCTCTTGTCAGTTGAAAACCTCTTGGCACAAAAAGCTCCCCTGACAAAGCCTTATATTGACCCTGGATAATCATATCCCCTCTTAGGGTCCTTTTTTCAAGAGAACATAAGTGTAATTTGGTTAGTCTTTCTTCATAACTTAGCCCCTCCATTCCCCTTATTAGGTTTGTTGCCCGTCTCTTTTTATGAAGTAGTTTCAAAATTGTCCTCCATATTCCAAATGAGGGCGTACTAGAGATTTGTATAGTGGTAGGATTATATTTGCTTCCCTTGCTTCAATACCCTTCCTAATACATGCTAATATTTTACTTGCCTTTGCAGCTGCTTCTTGGCTCTGAGAACTGTTACCTAGGTGGTTGTCCACAAGCACTCCCAAATCCCTTTCAATATCTGATACCCCTAGATTTGCTACATTATGATTATAAATTGCATGGCTATTTTTTCTTCCTAAATTGATAACTACATTTATTCATATTACATCTCATCTACCATTTAATTGCCCATTTCTCTAATTTATGTAAATCCCTGACAAGGCTCTTTATTGTACTATTTTCGATTTATTTGTGTTAGCTGAATTGTATTAAAGTAAAAGCTTTGGGTGGGACACACAATTCTGATCTGCTATAAATTTCTATTTTAGACTCAATTAAAAAAAAAAATCTCTGCTTATTCCCTGAGTAGGTAAATACAAATAAAAATGTCATTAAATGTGAATGAATTTGGACCGTATATGAAAGTTGTTAAAGGAAAGTTGGCAGTAGGAAATAATTTTTTTCTTTGCCATATTGGCCAACAAACATTTTAAATACATACCATTGAAATATGTAATTTTACTTAGTATGTTCAGCAAATATTGGAAGTTTTGCTTTATTGCATTATTCTGTGTCTGAATTATTGTTTAGCAAAAATATTGGGCTAATTAAACCAGTAGAGCAAAATATAATCAAATAGTTTAACCATGTACCCTTTTCCCGACTGAGATGTTAGTTGAGGAGAGAGAGATGTTACACTTAACTGATACAATCCCAACACAGCTCCATTGGCCCTCGCAATATAAAGATTGTCCATTGTGCAGTTGCAGTTATTGAGATGATAATATTGCTTTTTCCATGTGAGGTTTTTGATGCAGTAAGACCTAACATCAAATGCAAATATAATGACAATGTTTTTCCTTATCAGTGACTTTTGGTAAACATTTATTTTACCGATTTCAAACTGTTTATTATTGAGCATGTAATAAATAATTAAATACATGTTTGTCTGTTTTCAAATTAATCCATTTAATAGTAATAGTCTTAAATAAAGTCTCCTGTTAACATGAAGATTACTTGCAACCTGGTATGTCTGGTATATTATACTACAATATTTTCCATAACAAGGTGAATGTCACAAACTTAAGAAACAAAGATGGTTAATTTTTCCATAGACTGCAATTTTTTTTCAATGTATACGACTCTCAATCATAATTGTAGGTATGGAGTGAATGGTGGAAATTAGAACAAAACATTGTCCTTTGGATAACCTTGTAATTCGAGATGGGCGGGCTTTAGAGGATCTATTGTACTGAATAGCAATACATAACCCAGTTGCAAATCATTGATATCCAGTTTAAGACTGTTTATAGAATAAGGTAACCATGTTTCGTTGCATTACTTTCTTGATCCTTCTAAAGGTGAGACGGACGGTATGGGATTGGTAACTCCAGGTACAAACCATCAAGATGCTTTCTACATAAAGTTATGCCCAGATCATTTTATTAGTTGATTAAAGGGCACAAAAGCTCCCTAAGAGGAATGATGGGAGCCCTTTAATACATGTATCTCTGTTTTATCAGTAAAGCCACGTGTCATATTAGATAAAATGAAGATTACAAATGAGTATTCCAGGTGTATGTATTATACAATACTATTAAGGAAATTAGGAAGGAAAAATGAGAATAATCCAAATATTAGTAATACAATAAATGTCAGATTATAAAGTGCTGATGGTCACTGTGTGACATTACTATCTGTTTCATAGCATGTGTGTGATTTATCACATATATAGTTGTCAGTGTGGGTAACATTTGGGATGTTGTTCACGCTTTTGCTTTCTTCGTGCAGCGAGGGATGCAACTGCGAGCCCCGCAAAGTGAGGCGAGCAGTTAGGCCAACGTTATCAACACCCGACGGGGCTGCAATAAGCAGGAGGCGATCATCGCCAGGCCCCCAGGGCTCATATGACTACCAGTAGTACCTGGTTCCTGCCAGTAGAGGCTGCAATAAGCGCCGAAGGTGCAGGGGAGGAAGCGGTAGGGAGAAAGGAGACACAGGGGAGGGGGAGGGATAGGGAGGGAGACACAGGTGAGAGATAGGGAGAGAAAGGAAACACAGGGGAGGGACATGGAGGGAGAAAGGAGACACAGGGACAATGAGGGAGAAAGGAGGCACAGGGGAGGGAGATGGAAGAAGAAAGGATACACAAGGGAGGTAGGGAGAAAGGAGACACACAGGGTGGTAGAGGGAGAAAAGGAGACACAGGGGAGGTAGGGGGAACAGAGGCACAGGGGAGTGAGAGGGGAGGAGAAACACAGGGGGATGAGAAACAGGGGAGGTTGAGGGGAATAGACACAGGGGAGGGAGAGGGGGGAAGGAGACACAAGAGAGGAGATGGGGAAGGAGGCACAGGATAGGGAGGAAAAGACACAGGGGAGGGAAAGGGGGTGGAAGAGACACAGTGAAAGAGGAGGGAGTGGAAGAGACACAGGGGAGGAAGAGGGTGGAAGAGACACAGGGGAGGGAGAGGGGGCAGAGACACAGGGGAGGGAGAGGGTGAAAGAGAGGGGAGAGACACAGGGGAGGGGGAAGAGACACAAGAGAAGGAGGGGGAAAGGAAACACAGATGAGGGAGATGGAGGAAGGAGACACAGGGAAGGGTGAGGGGGGAAAGACAAAGTGGAGGGGGAAGAGACACAAAGGAGGGAGGGTGAAAGGAGACACAAGGGAGGGAGATGGTGAAGGAGACACACGAGAGGAAGAGGGGGGAAATGAGACAAAGGAGAGGGGGGTAAAGACACACGTGTAGGAGAGGGGGTGAAAGTGACACAGGGGATGAAGAGGGTTGGAAGAGACACATGGAAGGGGAAGAGACACAGGAGGGGAAAGAGAAACAGGGGAGGGAGAGGGGGAAGAGACACAAGGGAGGGAGGGGGAAAGACATAGGGGAGGTGGAAAGGAGACATAGGGGAGGTGGAAAGGAGACACAGGGGAGTGTATGGGGGAAGGAGAAAAAGGGGAGTGAGAGGGGAGAGAAAAGAGACACAGGGGATAAAGAGGGGAGGAGTAACAAAGGGGGGAAGAGACACAGGGGATGTTGAGGGGGAAGAGACAAAGAAGAGGGAGAGGGGGGATAGAGACACAAGAGAGGGAGATGGAAAAAGAGACACAGGAGAGGGAGGAAAAGACACAGGGGAGGGATATGGGATGGAAGAGACACAGGGAAAGAGGAGGGGTGGAAGAGACACAGGGGAGGATGAGGGGGGAAAGAGACAAAAGAGAGGAGATGGGGAAGGAGGCACAGGAGAGGGAGGAAAAGACACAGTGGAGGGAAAGAGGGTGGAAGAGACACAGGGAAAGAGGAGGGAAAGGAAGAGACACATGGGAGGAAGAGGGTGGAAGAGACACAGGGGAGGGAAAGGGGGAAAGAGAGGGGGGAGACACAGGGGAGGGGGAAGAGACAAAAGGGAGGGAGGGGGAAAGGAGACACAGAGGAGGGAGACAGAGGAAGGAGACACAGGGGATGGAGAGGGGGCAAGAAACACAGGGGAGGGTGAGAGGGTAAAGACAAAGTGGAGGAAGAAGAGACACAAAGGAGGGAGGGTGAAAGGAGATACAAGGGAGGGAGATGGTGAAGGAGACACAAGAGATGAAGAGGGGGGAAAGAAACACGGGGGTGGGGAGGTGGAGAAAGAGACAGAGGGGAGGGAGATGGGGGAAATGAGACACAGGAGAGGGGGGTAAAGACACATGGGTCGGAGAGGGGGTGAAAGTGACACAGGGGATGAAGCGGGTTGGAAGAGATACAGGGGCAGAAGAAGGGTGGAATAGACACATGGGAAGGGGAGAGACACAGGAGGGGAAAGAGAAACAGGGGAGGGAGAGGGGGAAGAGACACAAGGGAGGGAAGGGGAAATACATAGGGGAGGTGGAAAGGATAAATAGGGGAGGTGGAAAGGAGACACAGGGGAGGGTATGGGGAAAGGAGAAACAGGGGAGTGAGAGAAAAGAGACACAGGGAGAAAGAGGGGAAGAGTAACACAGGGGGGGGAGACACAGGGGAGGTTGAGGGGGAAGAGACACAGGGGAGGGATATGGGGAAGGAGACACAGGAGAGGGAGGAAAAGGCACAGGGGAGGGAGAGGGGGGGGAAGAGACACAGGGAAAGAGGAGGGGGTGGACGAGACACAGGGGAAAGAGAGGCGGCAGAGACACAGAGGAGGGAGAGAGGGAAAGAGAGGGGAGAGACACATGGAAGGGGGAAGAGACACAAGGGAGGGAGGGGGAAAGGAGACACAGAGGAGGGAGAGAGGGAAAGAGAGGGGAGAGACACAGGGGAGGGGGACGAGACACAAGGGAGGGAGGGGGAAAGGAGACACAGAGGAGGGAGAGGCGGCAAGAAACACAGGGGAGGGAGAGGGGGGAAAAGAGGGGGGAAGACACAGTGGAGAGGGGAAGAGGGGGAAGAGACACAAAGGAGGGAGGGTGAAAGGAGACACAAGGGAGGGAGATGGTGGAAAGAAACACGGGAGGGGAGGCGGGGAAAGAGAAAGAGGGCAGGGAGATGGGTGAAATGAAACACAGGAGAGCAGGGTAAAGACACATGGGAGGGAGAGGGGGGTGGAAGTGACACAGGGATGAAGAGGGTTGGAAGAGATACAGGGGCGGAAGAAAGGTGGAATAGACACATGGGAGGGGGAGAGACACAGGAGGGGAAAGAGAAACAGGGGAGGGAGAGGGGGAAGAGACACAAGAAAGGGAGGGGGGAATACATAGGGGAGGTGGAAAGGAGACATAGAGGAGGTGGAAAGGAGACACAGTGGACGGTATAAGGGAAGGAGCAACAGGGGAGTGAGAGGGAAGAGAAAAGAAACACTGGAAGAAAGAGGGGAGGAGTAACACGGGGGGGAGAGACACAGGGGAGGTTGAGGGGAAGAGACACAGGGGAGGGAGAGGGGGATAGAGACACAAGAGAGGGATATGGGGAAGGAGACACAGGAGAGGGAGGAAAAGACACAGGGGAGGGAGAGGGGGTGGAAGAGACACAGGGAAAGAGGAGGGGGTGGAAGAGACACAGGGAAGGGAGAGGGGGAAGAGACACAGAGGAGGGAGAGAGGGTGAGACACAGGTGAGGGGGAAGAGACACAAGGGAGGGAGGGGGAAAGGAGACACAGAGGAGGGAGAGGGGGGAATAAACACAGGGGAGGGAAAGGGGGGAAAAGAAGGGGAAAGTCACAGTGGAGGGGGAAGAGGGGAAGAGACACAGGAGGGAGGGTGAAAGGAGACACAAGGGATGGAGATGGTGGAAAGAAACACAGGGGAGGGGAGGCAGGGAAAGAGACAGAGGGGAGGGAGATGGGTGAAATGAAACACAGGAGAGCGGGGTAAAGACACATGGGAGGGAGAGGGGGGTGGAAGTGACACAGGGGATTAAGAGGGTTGGAAGAGATACAGGGCAGGAAGAAAGGTGGAATAGACACATGGGAGGGGGAGAGACACAGGAGGGGAAAGAGAACAGGGGAGGGAGAGGGGGAAGAGACACAAGGGAGGGAGGGGGAAAGACATAGGGGAGGGGAAAGGAGACATAGGGGAGGTGGAAAGGAGACACGGGAGGGTATGGGGGAAGGAGAAACAGGGGAGTGAGAGGGGAGAGAAAAGAGACACGGGGAGAAAGAGGGGAGGAGTAACACAGGGGGAGAGACACAGGGGAGGTTGAGGGGGAAGAGACATAAAGGAGGGAGGGTGAAAGGAGACACAAGGGAGGGAGAAGAGGGTTGGAAGAGATACAGAGCAGGAAGAAAGGTGGAATAGACACATGGGAGGGGGAGAGACACAGGGGGAGAGAGGGGAAAGAGAGGGGGGAGACACAGGGTAGGGAGATAGGGTGAAAGACACAAAAGGGAGGGAGATTGGGGGAAGGAGACACAGGGGAGGGAGAGGGGTTGGAAGAGATACAGGGGAGGAAGAGGGAATGAAAGAGAAACAGGGGAGGAAGGGGAATAGTGGAGGGGGCAAAGACAAAAGGGAGGGGGAAAAGAGACATAGGGGATGGAGATTGGGGGAAGGAGACACAGGGGAGGGAGAGGGGTTAGAAGCGATACAGGGGAGGAAGAGGGGATGGAAGAGACACAGGGGAGGAAGGGGGCAGGGGGGAAATACACAGGGCAGGGGGTAAAGAGACACAGGGGAGGGATTTGGGGGAATTAAAACAGAGGAGGGAGAGGCAGGGAAAGAGAAAGAGGTAAGGGAGATAGGGGAAGGGGACACAGGAGAAGGGGAAAACACAGGGGAGGGACAGGAGTTGGAAAAGACACAAGGGAGGGAGGGGAAGAGACACAAGGGAGAAAGGGGGAAAGGAGACACAGGGGAGGGAGATGGGGGAGGAGTCACATGGAAGGGAGGGCGAAAGGAGACACAGGGGAGGTAGATGGGAGAAGGAGACACAGGGGAGGGAGAGGGGGGAAACACACAGAATAGGGAGAGGGGGTTAAAGTCACATAGGGGAGGGAGATTGGGGAAAGGAAACACAGAGGAGGGAGAGGGGTTGGAAGAGATACAGGGGAGAAAGAGGCGATGGAAGAGACACAGGGGAGGAAGGGTGCAGGGGGAAATACACAGGGCAGGGGGGAAAGAGACACAGGGGAGGGATTTGGGGGAATTAAACACAGAGGAGGGAGAGGCAGGGAAAGAGAAAGAGGTAAGGGAGATAGGGGAAGGAGACACAGGAGAAGGGGAAAACACAGGGGAGGGACAGGAGTTGGAAAAGACACAAGGGAGGGAGGGGAAGAGACACAAGGGAGAAAGGGGGAAAGGAGACACAGGGGAGGGAGATGAGGGAGGAGTCACATGGAAGGGAGGGCGAAAGGAGACACAGGGGAGGTAGATGGGAGAAGGAGACACAGGGGAGGGAGAGGGGAAAAACACACAGAATAGGGAGAGGGGGTGAAAGTCACATAGGGGAGGGAGCTTGGGGAAAGGAGACACAGAGGAGGGAGAGGGGTTGGAAGAGATACAAGGGAGAAAGAGGAGATGGAAGAGACACAGGGGAGGAAGGGTGCAGGGGGGAAATACACAGGGCAGGGGGGGAAGAGACACAGGGGAGGGATTTGGGGGAATTAAACACAGAGGAGGGAGAGGCAGGGAAAAAGACAGAGGTAAGGGAGATAGGGGAAGGAGACACAGGAGAAGGGGAAAACACAGGGGAGGGAGAGAGGGAAATAGAGGGGAGAGACACAGGGGAAGGGGAAGAGACACAAGGGAGGGAGGGGGAAAGGAGACACAGAGGAGGGAGAGGCGGAAAGAAACACAGGGTAGGGAGAGGGGGAAAAGAGGGGGGAAGACACAGTGGAGGGGGGAAGAGGGGGAAGAGACACAAGGGAGAAAGGGGGAAAGGAGACACAGGGGAGGGAGATAGGGGAGGAGTCACATGGAAGGGAGGGCGAAAGGAGACACAGGGGAGGTAGATGGGAGAAGGAGACACAGGGGAGGGAGAGGGGGTAAACACACAGAATAGGGAGAGGGGGTTAAAGTCACATAGGGGAGGGAGATTGGGGAAAGGAGACACAGAGAAGGGAGAGGGGTTGGAAGAGATACAGGGGAGAAAGAGGCGATGGAAGAGACACAGGGGAGGAAGGGTGCAGGGGGAAATACACAGGGCAGGGGGGAAAGAGACACAGGGGAGGGATTTGGGGGAATTAAACACAGAGGAGGGAGAGGCAGGGAAAGAGAAAGAGGTAAGGGAGATAGGGGAAGGAGACACAGGAGAAGGGGAAAACACAGGGGAGGGACAGGAGTTGGAAAAGACACAAGGGAGGTAGGGGAAGAGACACAAGGGAGAAAGGGGGAAAGAAGACACAGGGGAGGGAGATGGGGGAGGAGTCACATGGAAGGGAGGGCGAAAGGAGACACAGGGGAGGTAGATGGGAGAAGGAGACACAGGGGAGGGAGAGGGGGGAAACAAACAGAATAGGGAGAGGGGGTGAAAGTCACATAGGGGAGGGAGATTGGGGAAAGGAGACACAGAGGAGGGAGAGGGGTTGGAAGAGATACAGGGGAGAAAGAGGCGATGGAAGAGACACAGGGGAGGAAGGGTGCAGGGGGGAAATACACAGGGCAGGGGGGGAAGAGACACAGGGGAGGGATTTGGGGGAATTAAACACAGAGGAGGGAGAGGCAGGGAAAAAGACAGAGGTAAGGGAGATAGGGGAAGGAGACACAGGAGAAGGGGAAAACACAGGGGAGGGAGAGAGGGAAAGAGAGGGGAGAGACACAGGGGAAGGGGAAGAGACACAAGGGAGGGAGGGGGAAAGGAGACACAAAGGAGGGAGAGGCGGAAAGAAACACAGGGGAGGGAGAGGGGGGAAAAGAGGGGGGAAGACACAGTGGAGGGGGGAAGATGGGGAAAAGACACAAGGGAGAAAGGGGGAAAGGAGACACAGGGGAGGGAGATGGGGGAGGAGTCACATGGAAGGGAGGGCAAAAGGAGACACAGGGGAGGTAGATGGGAGAAGGAGACACAGGTGAGGGAGAGGGGGGAAACACACAGAATAGGGAGAGGGGATGGAAGAGACAAAGGGGATGAAGGGGGCAGGGGGGAAATACACAGGACAGGGGGGAAAGGGACACAGGGGAGGGATTTGGGGGAATTAAACACAGAGGAGGGAGAGGCAGGGAAAGAGAAAGAGGTAAGGGAGATAGGGGAAGGAGACACAGGAGAAGGGGCAAACACAGGGGAGGGACAGGAGTTGGAAAAGACACAAGGGAGGGAGGAGAAGAGACACAAGGGAGAAAGGGGGAAAGGAGACACAGGGGAGGGAGATGGGGGAGGAGTCACATGGAAGGGAGGGCGAAAGGAGACACAGGGGAGGTAGATGGGAGAAGGAGACACAGGGGAGGGAGAGGGGGGAAACACACAGAATAGGGAGAGGGAGTGAAAGTCACATAGGGGAGGGAGATTGGGGAAAGGAGACAAAGAGGAGGGAGAGGGGTTGGAAGAGATAAAAGGGAGAAAGAGGCGATGGAAGAGACACAGGGGAGGAAGGGTGCAGGGGGGAAATACACAGGGCAGGGGGGAAGAGACACAGGGGAGGGATTTGGGGGAATTAAACACAGAGGAGGGAGAGGCAGGGAAAAAAACAGAGGTAAGGGAGATGGGGAAGGAGACACAGGAGAAGGGGAAAACACAGGGGAGGGAGAAGGGAAAGAGAGGGGAGAGAAACAGGGGAGGGGGAAGAGACTCAAGGGAGGGAGGGGGAAAGGAGACACAGAGGAGGGAGAGGCGGAAAGAAACACAGGGGAGGGAGAGGGGGGAAAGAGCGGGGAAGACACAGTGCAGGGGAAGAGGGGGAAGAGACACAAGGGAGAAAGGGGGGAAAGGAGACACAGGGGAGGGAGATGGGGGAGGAGTCACATGGAAGGGAGGGCAAAAGGAGACACAGGGGAGGTAGATGGGAAAAGGAGACACAGGGGAGGGAGAGGGGGTAAACACACAGAATAGGGAGAGGGGGTGAAAGACACATAGGGGAGGGAGATTGGGGAAAGGAGACACCGAAGTGGGAGAGGGGTTGAAAGAGATACAAGGGAGAAAGAGTGTATGAAAGAGACACAGGGGAGGAAGGGGAAATAGGGGTGGGGGGCAAAGACACAATGGTGGGGGGATAGAGACACAGGGGAGGGAGATGGGAGGAAGGAGAGGCAGGGAAAGAGACAGAGGGAAGGGAGAAGGGGGAAGAGACACAAGAGAGACAGGGGGAAAGACATCGGAGGTGGAAAGGAGACATAGGGGAGATGGAAAGGTGATACAGGGGTGGGTATAGGGGAAGGAGAAACTGGGAAGGGAGAGGGGAGAGAAAAAAGACACAGGGGATGAAGAGGGGAGAAGTAACACAGGGGGGAAGAGACATGGGAGGGAGAGAGGGGAAAGAGAGGGGGGAGACACAGGGTAGGGAGAGAGGGTGAAAGACACAAAAGGGAGGGAGATTGTGGGAAGGAGACACAGGGGAGGGAGAGGGGTTGGAAGAGATACAGGGGAGGAAGAGGGTATGAAAGAGACACAGGGGAGGAAGGGGGCAGGGGGGAAATACACAGGGCAGGGGGGAAGGGACACAGGGGAGGGATTTGGGGGAATTAAACACAGAGGAGGGAGAGGCAGGGAAAGAGAAAGAGGTAAGGGAGATAGGGGATGGAGACACAGGAGAAGGGGAACACACAGGGGAGGGACAGGAGTTGGAAAAGACACAGGGGAGGGAGGAGAAGAGACACAAGGGAGAAAGGGGGAAAGGAGACACAGGGGAGGGAGATGGGGGAGGAGTCACATGGAAGGGAGGGCGAAAGGAGACACAGGGGAGGTAGATGGGAGAAGGAGACACAGGGGAGGAATAGGGGGGAAACACACAGAATAGGGAGAGGGGGCGAAAGACACATAGGAGAGGGAGATTGGGGAAAGGAGACAGAGGAGGGAGAGGGGTTGGAAGAGATACTGGGGAGAAAGAGGCGATGGAAGAGACACGGGAGAGGAAGGGGACAGGGGGGAAATACACAGGGCAGGGGGAAAGAGACACAGGGGAGGGATTTGGGGGAATTAAACACAGAGGAGGGAGAGGCAGGGAAAAAGACAGAGGTAAGGGAGATAGGGGAAGGAGACACAGGAGAAGGGGAAAACACAGGGGAGGGAGAGGAGTTGGAAAAGACACAGGGGAGGGAGGGGAAGAGACACAAGGGAGAAAGGGGGAAAGGAGACACAGGGGAGGGAGATGGGGAGGAGTCACATGGAAGGGAGGGCGAAAGGAGACACAGGGGAGGTAGATGGGTGAAGGAGACACAGGGGAGGGAGAGGGGGGGAAACACACAGAATAGGGAGTGGGGGTGAAAGACAAATAGGGGAGGGAGATTAGGGAAAGGAGACACAGAAGCGGGAGAGGGGTTGGAAGAGATACAAGGGAGAAAGAGGGTATGAAAGAGACACAGGGGAGGAAGGGGAATAGGGGTGGGGGGCAAAGACCCAAGGTTGGGGGGAAAGAGACACAGGGGAGGGAGATGGTAGGAAGGATAGGCAGGGAAAGAAACAGAGGGAAAGGAGAAGGGGGAAGAGACACAAGAGAGGCAGGGGTAAAGACATCGGAGGTGGAAAGGAGACATAGGGGAGATGGAAAGGAGATACAGGGGTGGGTATAGGGGAAGGAGAAACTTGGAAGGGAGAGGGGAGAGAAAAATGACACAGGGGAGAAAGAGGGGAGAAGTAACACAGGGGGGAAGAGACATGGGAGGGAGAGAGGGGAAAGAGAGGGGGGAAACACAGGGTAGGAAGAGAGGGTGAAAGACACAAAAGGGAGGGAGATTGGGGGAAGGAGACACAGGGGAGGGAGAGGGGTTGGAAGAGATACAGGGGAGGAAGAGGGTATGAAAGAGAGACAGGGGAGGAAGGGGAATAGTGGAGGGGGCAAAGACACAAGGGAGGGGGGAAAGAGACATATGGGATGGAGATTGGGGGAAGGAGACACAGGGGAGGGAGAGGGGAGAAACACACAGAATAGGGAGAGGGGATGGAAGAGACACAGGGGATGAAGGGGGCAGGGGGAAATACACAGGGCAGGGGGGAAAGGGACACAGGGGAGGGATTTGGGGGAATTAAACACAGAGGAGGGAGAGGCAGGGAAAGAGAAAGAGGTAAGGGAGATAGGGGAAGGAGACACAGAAGAAGGGGAAAACACAGGGGAGGGACAGGAGTTGGAAAAGACACAAGGGAGGGAGGAGAAGAGACACAAGGGAGAAAGGGGGAAAGGAGACACAGGGGAGGGAGATGGGGGAGGAGTCACATGGAAGGGAGGGCGAAAGGAGACACAGGGGAGGTAGATGGGAGAAGGAGACACAGGGGAGGGAGAGGGGGGAAACACACAGAATAGGGAGAGGGAGTGAAAGTCTTATAGGGGAGGGAGATTGGGGAAAGGAGACACAGAGGAGGGAGAGGGGTTGGAAGAGGTACAGGGGAGAAAGAGGCGATGGAAGAGACACAGGAGAGGAAGGGGACAGGGGGGAAATACACAGGGCAGGGGGGAAAGAGACACAGGGGAGGGATTTGGGGGAATTAAACACAGAGGAGGGAGAGGCAGGGAAAAAGACAGAGGTAAGGGAGATAGGGGAAGGAGACACAGGAGAAGGGGAAAACACAGGGGAGGGAGAGGAGTTGGAAAAGACACAGGGGAGGGAGGGGAAGAGACACAAGGGAGAAAGGGGGAAAGGAGACACAGGGGAGGGAGATGGGGGAGGAGTCACATGGAAGGGAGGGCGAAAGGAGACACAGGGGAGGTAGATGGGTGAAGGAGACACAGGGGAGGGAGAGGGGGGGGAAACACACAGAATAGGGAGAGGGGGTGAAAGACAAATAGGGGAGGGAGATTAGGGAAAGGAGACACAGAAGCGGGAGAGGGGTTGGAAGAGATACAAGGGAGAAAGAGGGTATGAAAGAGACACAGGGGAGGAAGGGGGAATAGGGGTGGGGGGCAAAGACCCAAGGTTTGGGGGAAAGAGACACAGGGGAGGGAGATGGGAGGAAGGAGAGGCAGGGAAAGAGACAGAGGGAAAGGAGAAGGGGGAAGAGACACAAGAGAGGCAGGGGTAAAGACATCGGAGGTGGAAAGGAGACATAGGGGAGATGGAAAGGAGATACAGGGGTGGGTATAGGGGAAGGAAAAACTGGGAAGGGAGAGGGGAGAGAAAAATGACACAGGGGAGAAAGAGGGGAGAAGTAACACACGGGGGAAGAGACATGGGAGGGAGAGAGGGGAAAGAGAGGGGGGAAACACAGGGTAGGAAGAGAGGGTGAAAGAAACAAAAGGGAGGGAGATTGGGGGAAGGAGACACAGGGGAGGGAGAGGGGTTGGAAGAGATACAGGGGAGGAAGAGGGTATGAAAGAGACACAGGGGAGGAAGGGGAATAGTGGAGGGGGCAAAGACACAAGGGAGGGGGGAAAGAGACATAGGGGATGGAGATTGGGGGAAGGAGACACAGGGGAGGGAGAGGGGAGAAACACACAGAATAGGGAGAGGGGATGGAAGAGACACAGGGGATGAAGGGGGCAGGGGGGAAATACACAGGGCAGGGGGGAAAGGGACACAGGGGAGGGATTTGGGGGAATTAAACACAAAGGAGGGAGAGGCAGGGAAAGAGAAAGAGGTAAGGGAGATAGGGGAAGGAGACACAGGAGAAGGGGAAAACACAGGGGAGGGACAGGAGTTGGAAAAGACACAAGGGAGGGAGGAGAAGAGACACAAGGGAGAAAGGGGGAAAGGAGACACAGGGGAGGGAGATGGGGGAGGAGTCACATGGAAGGGAGGGCGAAAGGAGACACAGGGGAGGTAGATGGGAGAAGGAGACACAGGGGAGGGAGAGGGGGGAAACACACAGAATAGGGAGAGGGAGTGAAAGTCACATAGGGGAGGGAGATTGGGGAAAGGAGACACAGAGGAGGGAGAGGGGTTGGAAGAGATACAGGGGAGAAAGAGGCGATGGAAGAGACACAGGAGAGGAAGGGGACAGGGGGGAAATACACAGGGCAGGGGGGAAAGAGACACAGGGGAGGGATTTGGGGGAATTAAACACAGAGGAGGGAGAGGCAGGGAAAAAGACAGAGGTAAGGGAGATACGGGAAGGAGACACAGGAGAAGGGGAAAACACAGGGGAGGGAGAGGAGTTGGAAAAGACACAGGGGAGGGAGGGGAAGAGACACAAGGGAGAAAGGGGGAAAGGAGACACAGGGGAGGGAGATGGGGGAGGAGTCACATGGAAGGGAGGGCGAAAGGAGACACAGGGGAGGTAGATGGGTGAAGGAGACACAGGGGAGGGAGAGGGGGGGAAACACACAGAATAGGGAGTGGGGGTGAAAGACAAATAGGGGAGGGAGATTAGGGAAAGGAGACACAGAAGCGGGAGAGGGGTTGGAAGAGATACAAGGGAGAAAGAGGGTATGAAAGAGACACAGGGGAGGAAGGGGGAATAGGGGTGGGGGGCAAAGACCCAAGGTTGGGGGGAAAGAGACACAGGGGAGGAAGATGGGAGGAAGGAGAGGCAGGGAAAGAGACAGAGGGAAAGGAGAAGGGGGAAGAGACACAAGAGAGGCAGGGGTAAAGACATCAGAGGTGGAAAGGAGACATAGGGGAGATGCAAAGGAGATACAGGGGTGGGTATAGGGGAAGGAGAAACTGGGAAGGGAGAGGGGAGAGAAAAATGACACAGGGGAGAAAGAGGGGAGAAGTAACACAGGGGGGAAGAGACATGGGAGGCAGAGAGGGGAAAGAGAGGGGGGAAACACAGGGTAGGAAGAGAGGGTGAAAGACACAAAAGGGAGGGAGATTGGGGGAAGGAGACACAGGGGAGGGAGAGGGGTTGGAAGAGATACAGGGGAGGAAGAGGGTATGAAAGAGACACAGGGGATGAAGGGGAATAGTGGAGGGGGCAAAGACACAAGGGAGGGGGGAAAGAGACATAGGGGATGGAGATTGGGGGAAGGAGACACAGGGGAGGGAGAGGTGAGAAACACACAGAATAGGGAGAGGGGATGGAAGAGACACAGGGGATGAAGGGGGCAGGGGGGAAATACACAGGGCAGGGGGGAAAGGGACACAGGGGAGGGATTTGGGGGAATTAAACACAGAGGAGGGAGAGGCAGGGAAAGAGAAAGAGGTAAGGGAGATAGGGGAAGGAGACACAGGAGAAGGGGAAAACACAGGGGAGGGACAGGAGTTGGAAAAGACACAAGGGAGGGAGGAGAAGAGACACAAGGGAGAAAGGGGGAAAGGAGACACAGGGGAGGGAGATGGGGGAGGAGTCACATGGAAGGGAGGGCGAAAGGAGACACAGGGGAGGTAGATGGGAGAAGGAGACACAGGGGAGGGAGAGGGGGGAAACACACAGAATAGGGAGAGGGAGTGAAAGTCACATAGGGGAGGGAGATTGGGGAAAGGAGACACAGAGGAGGGAGAGGGGTTGGAAGAGGTACAGGGGAGAAAGAGGCGATGGAAGAGACACAGGAGAGGAAGGGGACAGGGGGGAAATACACAGGGCAGGGGGGGAAAGAGACACAGGGAAGGGATTTGGGGGAATTAAACACAGAGGAGAGAGAGGCAGGGAAAAAGACAGAGGTAAGGGAGATAGGGGAAGGAGACACAGGAGAAGGGGAAAACACAGGGTAGGGAGAGGAGTTGGAAAAGACACAGGGGAGGGAGGGGAAGAGACACAAGGGAGAAAGGGGGAAAGGAGACACAGGGGAGGGAGATGGGGGAGGAGTCACATGGAAGGGAGGGCGAAAGGAGACACAGGGGGGAAGAGACATGGGAGGGAGAGAGGGGAAAGAGAGGGGGGAAACACAGGGTAGGAAGAGAGGGTGAAAGACACAAAAGGGAGGGAGATTGGGGGAAGGAGACACAGGGGAGGGAGAGGGGTTGGAACA